>JBBPDA010000001.1:47585610-47621936 GCA_037974385.1 Arnoldichthys spilopterus
TTAATAAATCTGCAACAATTTCAAAAATTCTTTTTTTTTGTCTGTCAATATGGGGTGCTGTGTGTACATTAATGAGGTGGAAAAATTAACTACAGGCACAGCTGTGGGCAATTAGCCAAGGGCTTAAAGG
Organism: Arnoldichthys spilopterus; assembly: GCA_037974385.1. Classification (NCBI taxonomy): domain Eukaryota; kingdom Metazoa; phylum Chordata; class Actinopteri; order Characiformes; family Lepidarchidae; genus Arnoldichthys; species Arnoldichthys spilopterus. The sequence goes on from JBBPDA010000001.1 coordinate 47,585,741, forward strand.
GTGATCATGGATGTCCTACCTTGTCCAACGTTGTTTTGTACATTGTGCAAACTGTTGCGGTCCTTGTCCTTGTGTGTCTCCCCCCTTTAAGTTCAATAAACCCCTGTCAGTCCTGCCTGCGTTTGCTGCCAAACACCCGGATCGTGACAGGTCTGAATACTTTCCGTACCCACTGTATAATGACTATATTTGTGTTTTGGATATTGTAATCCCTGGTTCCTTTCACCAGTATTGTATATCAAAGTCAGTATTTTTTCATAAAGTGCACTGTATTCACATTCACATCAAACAGCTCTGAATGACTTTGTCAGTGCTATGCTGAAATGGTAGAAATCCCATTTAATACATTCACTTCTCACCATTAAAAATGCAATATAGAATTAAAGCTAAATAGTATAAAACATTTCTGCAATAAAACCATTTCAGAAGGTGTAAGAATCTCTATGAGAGTGATTTTATATAAGTGCTGAATATTTATGTGCATACCTGAAGGTCCTTGAACTGCTGCAGTCCTGTTAAAAAAAAAGACAGTAAAGTCCACTTAGAGTGGTGAAAGCTCATTCCCACTCCACACTCCCCTTTGTTCAGTCACACACTGACTAGAGCTCTCTTTGGGGAGATGTGATAACTCTAGACAGATGCACCATTAGAGTTGTTCGTCCTGCCATAATTGAAGCCAACCCTTTTGATTGGCCAATGATTAAAGTCATGAGTCCAGGTGAAGAGGTCAAACATCTTTGCATGATACAGGATTTTATTTTTGCCACTCAAAACGCAAGAAACATCTCAATGACAGCTAAACACTGAAAGGTCAATGGACTTCCTTTTCATGACTTTCAAATGCAAATGACACATGTCCTACTACATAAGCTGTGCCTGAGTTGTTCTTCATAGAGCACAGCTAGAAAACTATATAGAACACTAAAGTGGACATGATGGACAATGCGTTTCACAGTAACGTTTAAATGAGCTTGCCTGTTTTGCTGAGGAGATTAAGTCTGTAGGGAGTCATGAAGTTCAGAACTCAACCTCCCACTGGGCAGATAAATTCAAGCAATCCTGTACTGGCTGGAGGGATTTGCTGCTGAGCTGGTGTACTTGATGTGATCATGGCTTTTCAATGGTTCTGTGCGATGGACTCCCAATAAGAGCTGCTCCCTTGGGGTTTCCTAAGCCTTTTAACTTCAGCTATGAATGCTCCCTAATGAGCAATGGGAACCAGTGCAACACCATTATGCTTCTAATGACTAACTATGAATTGCTGTGTGAAATCACAAAACAGGTGGAGATAAACTGTCACATAGAATGCTCATTAGAAAGAGTTTCATGCTTTCTGTACCTTTGACATGAAAAGATAAAAAAAAAAAAATATTATAAACCTATGTCACCATGAACAAGTAAATTAGAGGAATTCTCAGTGACATCTTCACACACTCGGTTTTTCAAAATGATGTAATTTTACGATTAAAGATAGACAGTATTTTAGTAAAATGTATTTTTATGTATTTAATTACTTTTTCAAATTATTGTGCTTAAAATAGATTATGTTGTATATATATTTTATATTCTCAAATGACAAATTACTTGTATTGTAATTAAATTAATTGTTCACAATTGTATTTTGGATTTTAGTGAGTCAGTAATTGTAATTGATAAGATCATTTTTGATTAATGTCAGGAACCCTCGTGTCTTAGCCCCACCCCCCACAGCTGAGTCGTGTGTGTCCTCAGCTGTGGGTCGTTATCTAAGTCTTTAAATATTCCCGTGTGCCACCCTTCCGGGTCGGTCTTCGTCTTCGCCTTTGTCTTCGTCGTCTGTGTTGTTCCTGCCGTGATCATCGTTATGTCTAGTTCTTAGTCCTGTTTTGTCCTTAGTTGAGTACCCTGTCAATAAACATCGTGACCATCAACTCCTGCCTGGGTTTGCTGCCAAACACCTCCAGAACGTGACACACACACACCATTACAATGATGCATTTAATTTAAAGTCAAATAAAATGCAATTTTAAAGAACAATCATCAATCAAACAATCTATTTTAGACTCACTAGCCCCTGTTGTCTTGACACAGCTTTGCCATGACACAATAAACTTTCAAGCACCTTCATAACAAGCCATGTGAGAGTAGAGAAAATACTAAAATGTGAAGTCCTCCAGAACCAGGGTTGGGAAACACTGGTATATATTCTCTATATTTTTAATGTAATGAAGTTGGGCTTTTTATATGTTTTGAAAATAAATACATTAGTATTATCTTCATTCTTTATTTTTTTTTCTTTCTATTCTTAAAAACACTATTCATTTGCATTTAAACAGGTCTTTGGATCAAAATGTCTGAAAAATGCATATTCTTTTTGGTGTTTTGACTGAAGTTATATATATATATATATATATATATTTATATTTATATATATATATATATTTATATATATATAAATATATTTATAAGTATATAATTAAAATAATATATATAATAATTATATATAAGTGTATAAATGATACTGATCTTGACCTATACATGATAATTAAAGTATTGCTTTTGTTTCACTGTTGGAGCACTTAATGCTCTTTGCTTTTGCTGGGTGGTACAACCAACTGAGCACAAATAGCTGCTGTTATTCTATTTTGGAAGTCAAGGGTTCAGTGTGTGAAATCTAGTTCTATGGAAGTGCTTGCATGGATTTGTGCCACAAAGGCTTACTTAAGGGGGTAAAAATGTTAATAAGAGCAGCGACCTGGTAATCCCCCAACCAGCGGCAGGCCTGAATGCCAACCTACACCACAAGAGGAGGTTAGTAGTTACACACACTCTCCTAAAAGAAAATAGACGAAACACTGTCCCTCCCATGAGGTACAGAACTCAGCTGACCTCCTCTTGGAAGCTGGCAGAAGTTTGGCAAAGAGGAGAGGAATCCATGCTGAACGGGCCAGTCTGAAAGGGGGCACTGGAGTGCTGGAGAGGAGGAAGGACAGAAAGATAGAAGCCTGGTCTGGGGTGTCTTGAGCGTGGAAGAGCTTGGCTGACAGATGCTGGTCCAGAAGGCCACTAACAGGATGAAGATAGTCAGCCACGTGGACCCTGAGAGATTAGGCACGGGTGGGTGGTAAAGAGATTAGTCCCAAACGAGAGGCTGCATCTTTAACCTTCTCACTCCAGTGACACTCATCCTCCACGCACGCACCCAAGCCACATTCACACGCCCTCTCACCCGCACTTTACAACCTGAGCCAAGACACACTGCTGCTGCCCTCAGGGATCAAGTCTTCACCCAGGAATCTACACCTGAATCAGCAATCTGCATCTTGCAGCACTTCTCAACCTGTTGGCCTTTCCATGGAAACCTGGACACAGCATCCTTGGAAGCATACTTCTCCACCCAGTGGACCCCTGAAAACTTACTGAGGACTGCTCCCCCTCTTCCCCCAAATGACCGGCTTCACATCCAAAAGGAAATAAAGCACTGCATCATGCCATTGAAAACAGGACTATTCCTCTTCCTTTTCTTGTTTACCCTCCAAGCCACCAGAATCAAAGGTAAGCCAGCCAGCACTCAGGTTACAGACATAATGCTGTTTGCAGAATGGTGTTTGCTTGGGTTTTTTTACGCCCTGTCATGAAGTTTAATTGAAGCCCAGGAACTCTGCTCTCAGTTCATAAAAGATATATTACTGATTTTTGACATTTTCTTTTTGAAACCTTGTTTTTCTCCACATGTGATCATGGTGCAAATATAAATCAGTTAAATATAACAGTCATAGTGTTTTTGAGTCATGACGTGAATATTGCTTATTTACAATTATTTAAACTATACTTACACTTCCTTTCACAAATGCTAATTCTCAGAGGTACAGGAAGGGTAATGATGGCTGTTTAAGTATCCAGGGCATAGATAAATACACAATGCATTTCAGAAGAAACCCACAGCACAGCTACAAACAGTTACAATAAATACTTGTTTCCTTTTTGCTGTGCATTTGAAATCTGCACTATGCCATTCAGAGTGATAGGATGGTACAATGTGCTCAGAGCCTTTTGTAGTACATTTCAAGCTGGTCCCTTGTGCTTGTTTGGTTCAACTGTTTGTGTGCGCCTTTCATTAGTAGCACAAAACAAAAGGCATTCTGTTTTTGGCCGTGTGGGATGCTAATCTTTTCTGGCTTGTAGTTGCACTGTGGGGCCCTCACAGTGCTCCACAGGATCACAGCCCATTTACCATTAGTGCCCCTCATATCCGCACATGTCCACCCCAGCATCACAGAAGCAGACCAAGACAATGCTCTCTCACTGGCCAGTGTTCATAAATGAGACCATGGCATGGCTTTGATAGCCCCAGCAAATACTTACAATTATGTTACAAGCTCAAAACTGACTAACTTTCTTACCGCATGAGTGCAGATGCCAGCCAGAAAGAATCTCTTCTTGGTAATGGTCAATTCATAGGCAAGAAGCAATCGGTTGGCATTATTTACATCCATCAGCCGTCATTGCTGTTTCTCCCAGGATATGGTCTATCAGTTGGGGCTTTTGCTGTTTTTGATCAAACAGAGACACTCTTTAGTGCAATTTGACATGTGATAACTAGGGCTAGTATGATTAATCTCATTAATCTCATCCTCAGTAAATCTGGAATGATTAATTGGTGGTTTACTAGATGATAATACATATTTTACATCTTGTTCCAAGATCGTCTTTGTACAGTGCAGTATTTCTGAATTTTTTAAAGGGTCAAAAGTAACTTTTACAGCTTTACACAATAGTCAATCAAGTTACATTCATAGTGACCTTTTATTCAATGCATAGCAATATGACAGGTCATGTTAAAACTTAAATATTAAGATGTATGTGAATGGTCCCATACTTAATGCTAGCAGGTGCTTGTTTGAGTGGGCTTCCCTTTAAGCAGGGCTTAGTGTTTTAGGAAGGCATCTGAAGTTTGTCACCTGGTCATACAATGAATCATCTTAAAAACAGTTCAGCTGAATGGATAAATTGTGTTCTGTTGCATAACAACATGGCACCACCTTGGCATTATGTGATCAAGAAAGGAACAAAAGGACCAAGAACTGTTTTCATTACCTCAAACAGGATGGATTTGGGGGAAATAATCTGTGGCCTCATTTGGAGAGGTTAATCTACCATTCGATGAAACAGGAACTAGAGAAGTCATAATAACAGACAAAATGGTAATTACTCAACTATCACAAATGCTAAAATCACAGTGTTATACTGACACATTGACACACACATAGCATTTTATAACTGCCAATCTAAATAATGGGTGTTACTGTCAATAAGAAAAATTTTCAAAGGCACTGCTATTATTACTACTAACCTTCTGTTTTAATATTAGCTTTGCAGTCTTGCTAAACAGACAGTGAAATGGTAATGATATGTTGTACATGCATCTTCAAATGGCAAGCATAAACCAAAATTTACACTAACATAAAGGATAATGCTGCAATGCCAGTGTGTGTCTTCTACAAGAACTTGCCAGCAGGTATTAGATAACAGATTTGGCATACAGTGCAATCTGGAATTGTAATTACTTTTGGAAGCACTTTGTCTAAAGGATTTAAGTCCAGTGTAAGAACAGGGATCTTACATCAGCTTAAAAAACAGAAGATATCACAAAAGACAAAATTGTCTTTAAAAATGTTATTAAGTTTTCTATGAGTGATGATTTAGGGACCATATTTGTAAATGAGATTTGCGGGTGAAGAACCTTTTAAAGGTATAAAGCATTGTAGCATGTAAAAGTTATTTACCAACCTAAGGGTTCTTTCAAGATCCTTTACATTATGTGAAGATTCCTTAGACTTTAAAACATTTTTCACATTCACACCTCTTTTTTATCATCCATTAAGGTTCTTTAGGAAATCAAAAAGGGTTCTATTATGACCATCACACAAAAAACCTCTCAACTTTATTTTTAGGAGGATATACACAGCATATTCTATTGTCCATCTCATATATCTGCTTTTCATCGATTTCTTACACAGTCACAATCCTTGCACAACAATGTCCAGTAAATATTAATCTGAAAAAAATTATATATAGAGCATAGACCATATCAACCAACAGAATGTATATAACATCTGTCTTACAAAAGCCTACCAGTGCTTCTTAAGAAATCTGATCCTATTAAATGAATGTTTAACATACCAATCAGAGACTTAACAACTCTTTGGCTTAACATAATGACATTTGGTGTAATTATATATCTCCTATAAACGTTTCTTATTAGATCAGATCTTTACTACTGATAGAAACAATTAAAAACAAAATATTATTTTATGTTGTTGGCAGACCTCAGGAGCGATGATTTGTCAGGGATCAGGAATGTGAAATACAGGCATTTCTTGGAACCAGCACGACAAGCCAGGCAGCTAGCAGCTCCACGAATCTCACTCGACCAGAACAAGCATCGAGCAAAGAGATCCACATTGTTCAGTACAGGGGTCAAAGTGTGTCCTCAGGAGAGCATGGCAGAGGTCATCAACAGCCATAAAGCCTACTACAAACTGAGAGGTAGGTCATCACACAATTCTTTCCATGAGGGACTATGGACTAAAAGTTAGGGCCAAATTTGGCTGCAACAGTGCATTTCCTCATAAATCATAATTAACTTCCCAGTCATCATAAGCCTTCTGGGAGAAGAGGCAGCATCAGGAGCTGAAAAAAACAAGTGGCTGAGAACCAAGAGAGATAAAAGTACTTAGACAACGAGACAATTCCTGTCTTTTTGTTTGCCTTTCAGAAGATGTTTTTTCACTTTGATGTTTCCTAAAATCAAGTTAATGAGACAGAATTGGGGAATAACAAAGGCATGTCTAATTTAAGTTCATTTCATGCAGCAAAATATTAGTATAATGATGGTATGGTTATTAGATAAACATCCAAATTATTTCAAAAGAACTGAGATATAAAAAAGTTTTTACATTCTAAAACCCTGACAGTAAATCAAACATAGATCAGATTGTGATCAGACTGATAACATAACATGTTGCATGTCATTATTCACTACATTTGTCTAAGTTGTTTAGTTCAAGACCAGGAGTTAAATGTCTTGACCACCTTTTATGAAACTAAAATTACAAGGCAGTTCATTAAATACCTTTTTTCTTTGACTCCAAAAAGTCTGCCAAGAAGCAGTTTGGGAAGCTTTCCAGATTTTTCTGGATAGAGTGCCTGACACTGTGGAGTACCAGCAGTGGGTTTATGCCTGCCAGAGAGACTCATTGTGTGTGGACGACTTGGCCCGTAACTTCAGCAGCACACAGGAACACCTTGACATGGTGGCTAGGGTAAGAATGTTTAAGTAGATACTGTAATAATAACATGTTACCCCAGCGGCTAAACAAATATGTTCTCCTTACTGTGTTATTTCTTCATGTCATTTCCAGCAAGTGAGTGCTCAAGACGAACTGGAGAGGTAAGAATTATAGAAATATTTACAAATACACATGCTTCAGCATCAAAAATGTTTCGTTCATACAATTAAATTCTGTTGATTCAATATTAATATGCCCAGGAAAAAATACACTCAATACACTGTATAATTATTAGAAAAGAGATTTTAAAAATAAGACAATGGCGTTTTAAGTGCTTCTATAGTATCCTAAAATATGCTTATGCTTACTTTGTTGTTTTCTCTTACACAGTGGCCTAGCCACATCTACACCAGGCGAGAAATGTAAGCCCTTGTCACTTATCGACAGATCCTTTAGCTAATTATTGCTAAACAATATTTTTAACGAATTAGGTAACTCAAAGTTCTGATATTTCAGGTTCAAAGACTCCTGGAGAGTTACTTGTAATGGGATCAGAGGAGGTATACACTAAACCTTTGTTTTACAATGTAATATACATTTGACTAGAAGAATTTTGAGCCAAACTTTTGTCTCTTCTACTTTTGTCTAAAGATCAGTACCATAGGCACTGTCCCTGCAGAGCTGATAGAGCACATAATAGAGTTCAGTGTGACTGTGGAGGACCCAGGTTACAGTGAGCTACTGAGTGATCCTGATACTTTACAATACCAAGATGTCACACACGGTCTTCATGAGCAGGTGAGGTCAAACAATAATTTTCACATTCTGCAAATAATGTAGCATAGTTGCTCAATGGGGTTAAGGATGAATTGAGCAGCAGTCAGGCTTACTAATGTCTGACATTACACAATAATCACAAGCTTTTAGCCTTGGCACAAGTATGCTTTATTTTTCTGCTAAGCACATACTACAGAATTTGCACAAAATAGATCACCAGTAGCTAACACTGGTGATGTATTTTTCTGACTGTAATGGACATGGCATTGCTAAAGCAGAAATGAGCTTGAAGTCTGAAAGCAGCTTATAGTTAAAGGGGTCAAAAAATAGTAAAGCCAGTTAAGAATTGGGAAACTTCAAAAGCTTGCATGAGATTTGCAGAAATAAGGCTATAGCTCTAGTGTATGATTCTTAGCTAGGCAGCATGCTTACTGGAAATGATCCATAATCACGAACTGGACAAAGCTAGCACTATACTGATACAATGATCCCCCTTCCTTATACTTTTGTTCTTGTTGTTCATATTATTATTATTATTATTAATATTATTATTATTGAATTAGCACTTCACATTTCTACATAGGACCTATAGGAGCCTTGCTAAAAAATGTCCATTTACATCTCTGCAGATGCTGCAAATTTTCAGCAAACTTCCTGGGTTTAAGGAGATTCGACTGCTGGGATTCCAGTGAGTTGGAGCTGTAGGATTCATTCAGATATTTCACTCTACTGAACTTGAAAATTGCCTTTTTGGATGAGTAGTCCTCTTTCACTGAGATGGTCTTTCACAGTGTGGGTGTAAATAGTTTAGGAAATGCACAGCAAATTGTGCCCTCAGCCCGGTGCCCCAATCAGGATAGATATGTAGGGACTTGGGATGCTGACAAAAATCAGTTCACAAAATTCATTACTGGATTTATATGATACAGTAATGTCTCAATTCAATATATTGTTCAACAAAGCAAAAATAAGGAGTGGCTGAAATGTGCCTTGCATTAATAAGCTCACTTTATTATATTATTTAACTTCATAAAACAACAATCCCTGATACAAAAACTGGCCACTATACTGTGTCCATCTAGCTACAATCTAATATGCTTTTCAAGAAACAACAGTACGACAAAAACCTTACATTAGGTGTGATTTAATTCAGTATATGGGGTTCATTTTTACATTCTTACTGGGGAATAATTCAGTCCTCATAAAATATATAACATATTGAGACTGCAATAAAACATAAGAGAACTACAAACCCCATTTCCAGAATGGGAAAGTTGGAATATTATACAAAATGCAATAAAAAAAAATCTGCGATATGTAAATACACATGAGCCTTTATTTAATTGATAAAGGTACAAAGAAAAGCTTTTCAGTAGTTTACTGACCAACTAAATTTTTATTTACAAAAAACACTCAACAAAAGTATGTACAGGGTTAAAATAAGATTGAAAATTGCACAGAATGTTTAAGTAAAACAGGTTGGAAGACTCCACATTAAGCACGCAGCACGTAAGGTATCATTAATAGGTGTGAAAATAGCACCCATCAAGGCTTAATCTTTGTTAGCAAGAATGGGTTGTGGCTTACCCAGTTGTTAGTCAGTTCAAAAGGAACATATCCAATGCAAGACTGCAGAGAATTCAGGTCTTTTATCCACTGTACATAATATTGTGGAGAGATTCAGAAAAATGCAACTTTAATCCTTATTACCCAAGCAGCAAGCCAAACATTAACTGTATGCAGAAATGCCAGCAGGTTCTCTGGGCTCAAGCTGTGGAACCATGTGCTGTGGTCAGATAAGTCTACTTTTCAGCTAGTTTTTGGAAAAAACGGCCAGTTATTTATACCAAAGATGAAAACAACCATCCAGATTGTTATCAGCAGAATGTGCAAATGCCAGCATCTGTGATGATATGGGGTGCATCAGTGCCCACACATTTTGCATTTTGCACAGGCTACAATAGCATGACTTCATAAAAACAACTAAAGTCTTTATTCAAACACAAATGGATAAAAATTGTATTAAACAATTTAGTGTTTTTAAAAGGAACAGTGATATAATACAATGGTAAACATGTCTCTGCGCCAGCATTTTGTAGTGTCTTGCACTCGTCAGATACCAAATTTGTGTATATTTACAGAATACAATTTAGTTGTCAGTAAAACCATTAAAATATTTTTTTTGTTGTTCATTTGAATTAATATAATCACAGATTTTTGTTTTTATTGCATATTGGGAAAATATCCCACCTTTTGTTTGTAAATAGGGTTTGTATATATCAATGCTCATTCCTAAATTAGCAGACACCTATTGAACATCATTTTAGACAAATGTAGGGATTGGAGAGGAGATCTCTGGAGGATTTTTCAAGAGATGGCCATAGATTAATACTTATTTTCTGAAATGAGCATTCATACAGTATAAATGTTTTAATATCATAAATGTATAAATGTCATGGATCTATATATAATCTCTGTTTACTGGATCAAATCACTTTAGATCTGGGGGTGTTGCAGTGCGTTATGCTGTGGTGTTTGAGACAAAAGGGGACACTACAGGAAATAAGTCCTCAGAGACATCTGGTGAGTCTGACACGGAAATAGCCCTGAAAGAAATGGTGGTAAAAGTCCTGAGTGAGGACACATCACTGCCTTTGGACATTGACTCCCTCAGGTTTGAACCAGGTAAATAAAATCAGCATGTTAGAGGATGTAGTTTTCATGCGAAATATAGACACATACAGTATCATGTTGTATGTACATTACAGATCTACCAACAGATCACACAAGATATCTACCTGGAACCATTATTACACAACCTACAGTGGTCCCTTCTGAAGGCAATATTAAATCCACAAGCATCTTCACAGAGGGTGTACCTTCTAACAGAACACATGGAAGGTGGGATGAGAAACCAGTGGAGAGCACTACACAGGAAATATTCCCACACATGGCTTCTGTGACTACATCAGTAGCCATTATTGACCAACCCCTGCTTGAATCAGCTAGAGAGTCACAACTGGAGGAACCTGAGGAAGAAAATCTAATTACAGAGGAAACTCAAATAACTGAAGGTACTATCTCCTTTATTTTTACAATACAGTAAAATATGCATGATTTCTTCTGTACAAGTCTACATGACCAAATACCTAGTGTGTGGATATCATTTGTATTTACTGGGTTTGGTTATTTCTGCCAAGCCTATAGGTACAATAGTATAAAATCAAATGTAAAACATGCAGTCGTCATAGACAAACATAAGCACTAAAATGAGTCATACAGAGGGGTTCTGGGAGTTTTAATGTGGCACACCACACTTGTCATATGATTCCATCTCTCCAGCAAGTCAGTCAGTTGTGAGTGCTGTTATTGTGAATTGGAAACTTCTTGGAGCAGCATCTGCTCAATCATGACCTACACAAGATCACAAAAAGTATTGAAGAAATGTTCTTTTGGGTGAAGAATCATACTTTTTTGCAGATACATGACAATGTCTGAATGCATAATACCTAATCAATAAAGTCTGGTGTATAATGGTATAATGGTCTGGGTTTTTTTGTTTCTCATGGTTTGGTCTCAGCCCCTTAGTGTCAGTGAATGAAATTTGTAATCAAATAGCACTGGAATTTTAAAGTTTTGTGCTCTTTCTAGAAACAGTTTGGGTAACTTCCCTTCTTTTTTCAGCATGACAGTGCTCCTGAACATAGACAGTTGCTAAATGAAAATGTTTTAAAAATAGTTGAAAAGGGATATGGATATATCCATTTAATACTCGCTGTTTTAGGATTTCTGGATGTGTGCTTGTCCACCTTTTTCTAGCTACATAGTGCCCTTACACTACTGTATAAACATAACATTAATAGTGCTGTTTTGTTTTATAGGATCAAAGTGGAATGGCACTTTAGATTATCCTTTAAAGATGTCTGAAGCCCAAGAAGATCTTGGAAATGAAATTATTGCCACATCTGGATCACCCTCAGTGGATATCCCTACTGTATCAAAAGCTTCACCAACAAAAGAATCATCAGTTATGCCTCCTTTTACCCATTCTGAGGTCCCTAAAGAGGAAGTTATAAGGGGTGATGTTGTTGGGCCTATAGATGTCCCTTCAGAAGCATCCATAGAACTCCCTGTAACCATTAGTCCCATAGAGAGCCCTGAGGTATCTGAAGTAAGTGAACCCACTGAGTCAGTACAGTTCCCATCGATACCCAGCACTATAGAGGTCATACAGCCAATAGATCCTCCATTAATATCTGTCACACCAGAGCCCGTTTTTCCTTTAGACATGCCCTCTGTGCCTTCAGCCTTGCCAGTGACACCTGAGAATGTCCTGGATGAGGAAGGACAACCGCTCCAGACCCATTCTCCTTATCATCCAGACAGCAAATCAGATAATGACATAAACATGCAAGAAGATATAGAGCACACTGAAGAAAAAAACAGTGACAATCAAGATTATGACGGTGAATTCGGGTCAGACGAGTATCCACAGTCTTCAGCTCCACCACTGGACATGGCTACCAGCCAGGTCAAAGACTTAGTAGTGTTTTTTAGTTTACGAGTGACAAACATGGTCTTTTCAGAGGATCTATTCAACAAAAGCTCCCCTGAATACAAATCCCTGGAGAACACTTTTCTCGAACTGGTAGGTGAACTTACTTTTGTCTTTGATTATCTTTTCCTTCATGTCTTTCTGTCTTTTCTTTATTGTTAGTACAGGTTTTTGTTTTATAAAATTAAGGGTATTTTTCCTGGACAAGGATTAAATGTTCTCTACACTCAGACATTTGGACAACATTCAGAATAGAGATTCTCCATTCAAAGTAACATTCTATCCAGAACTAGGTTTAATTCTTGTCCAAGAAATTGACCCTCTACATTTAGAGTGTAAGAAGCTACAAATGGTAAATCATAAATAAGTTACTTTATTTTTCTACAGAAGTTTGGATTTATTTATTTTTTTCTATTTTTCATATTTTGCTTTAATCCCTCTGATAGTCTAAGGAGAAAATGTTGATGTGTGTATAAGGGTAGACTAATATTAAAAACAGACTAATATTGATGTTCTCAACCTAGTGACCTAAGGTCTTCAAACATATTTGCCTTATCCTATCTCCCACTGCACCCACACTGGTAATCTTGAATTGCCGTGCAATACGAGTTGCTTGGTTCAGGTTTGATGGGTGCCGAAATGGAACAAACATCTGGACATAAGGGTTATTTATCAATGTGCTGGTTAATTTTTTTTCAACTAGAGACAATTCTCTGAACCCAATAACTTGCCAAACCCAGAGGCTTCAAATAAGCAGACTGAGCGGGACCAGCGGACATTAGCATCAATACCGGTACCTCCGATCAAGAACTGTCTGTCTTTAATTGTTCAAAGTGATTAATCTTGGAATTGCTTGCTCACTAACATGATTGTTACTTCATCTCAAACTCAGTTCTAACTTTTTTGCTTATTTAGTATTAATCAAAACTAGCATGTAATTATGTAATTGCATATTATATGTAATGTGTAATTACAAATTTTGTAAATGATTAACATGTAATAGAATTTTGGATAGTAAACAGTTCTAGCAGCCAACTGAAGGCATGTTCAAGAATGATGTTGTCTCAGTATAATTTCAAAGATTTTCTCACTAACCTGGTAATCACTACATTCTTTTTCTTTTCACCTCTGTTGCTGTTATATACACATACTGCCTTATGTGCTCAAGATTTATGCATGTGAGGATCTCAGTGAACATTACTAAATACAGATAAATACTTCTCTTTGTGATGTGCTTCATATTCATATTCTTATTAGTCAAATATTAATCAAGGGTGCAGCTTCATTGTTTTTTCAAGAGAATTCAGCCTCTGTCTGATTTGTGAATGAAATTGTATTATTAATATTTGAAAATGTATACAGGAGAAAGAAAGAAAAAAAAGAAAGAGAAAGAAAGAAAAATTATTAGGGATATGTCAGTAAAAAAAATATGTGAATAACAAAGCTGGGTGTGTGGAGTGAGGTGGTGAGGTGGTGATGCATGTGTGGAGGTATTGCCTGGTAAAAGAACTCCACTGGTTTTAGTTTGGCTTCACTGAATGGATGAACTGCATCAGCGATTTGATGGTGTGACTAAGAGGATTAGGTTCAATACTGGTCAAACAGCAAAGTCTGTATTTTGTGAACTATCATGAAAAGGCTTTCTTGGAGAACATCAGTTATGTACTGAAGCACTTTTAGCATGGCATGACTGAGGTGGTATGTATCAGCTGACTAAACACTATGCCTCATTGCTGAATGACTGCATAAGAGGCTTTGCATAATGCTGCTCCGTACAAACAGCATACATGCCACAGATGAACAAAACAAGTTTTCAGTTAAGTTATAATGTAGCAACTGTTAGAAAAAAAATCACCTACAAGATGATAACTTTAGAAAACAGTTAACCTCTGCTAAGATAATACTCCAGGACGAAGTATTTCATAGTCCCATGTGTCATTAGTCCTGTATGAGCCTTTCTACATCTCATTTTCTATTCTTTTAGTCTACAGTTTACAATTTCAATTATTTTTAGATACAGCCAAAAGACAAGGAATAATACATATTGCATTAAGTGAGCCTCCAAAAATTTGAGAAGAAGAATTTTATGCTAGATTACCATTATCTTATTCTAAGTTAATAGCATGTCTGCCCTACTTGAAAAAGAGAAACTCCATTTCCATTTATAAGTGGTTGCCCAAACTAGCAAAATAGTATTATGTTTTAGATACTTATGTGTGAAAATTAATGTTGATTGCAAAATTGATAAAAGTGGTCAGAAGTTGATCTACACTGGTAAGTTGCAAAACTGAATGACCATTGACATAATTTCTGATTCATAAATGGGCTTTTGCAGAGTAATTCTATAATGATTATTAAATTACTTCTATTTGCCTTCATGGCATTTGAATTCAGCTTTCAACAAGACAAAAGAGGAACACCAGCATGGCCCATTTATATTTCAACACTATAATACTGTAGTGCCCATTAGAATATTAGACATCTGATATCTTAACAGTAGTGTAAGTCTAAATTTGTACATATTCAGACTTATAGTCCCTTATAGGATCTTTTTTTACTCCTGTCTCTACTGGTTTGAGTAGCAACCATTGTGACTGGACATGGAGAACATGTTAATACATTTTAAACATTATGGGCTAAGGTTATTGTTTTAATATCAGACCCAAAACACACAGAATAGGACTGCATTGGCAAGGCATTTCAAAATCAACCAGTAGATACAAGTGTAACGTCAGTATTATTGTACACATTTGTGCTGAACAGACATACATTTTTTGCATAGCTCGGTCAAGAAAATAAACACCCATAAAAGACAGTGTTCTGAGAGGGTGTTTTAAGTGATCTGCTGTTTAATAGATGCATGGAATGAGGAAGATTTCCACCTGTGCTGTACTGGCACTGTGCCTTAGAGGTGAGAGATTGGCGCAGACTGGCAGATCAGCTAAACCACTTAATGCAGATTATTTCCTGGTACACAGGCCTTGCTGAACTAAAGCAATGTAATCCCCACCACTTTCCCTATAGCATCTGGAAAAAGTTGAATGAATTGTTCATTGTGACTTATGGTATTTTACTCACTAGCATGTTTACAGTGGTAGTAAATGAAGTATTAGGAGAACAATGATTTGGGTTCTTCAAAAGATTTAATGAGAACAATACAAAGAGTATGTTTAAATCAGAATTTTATCCTTTTTTGTTGCGAAGTCCTTTCTTAATTCTTGTTTTCTGTAATACTCACTACAATGACTACTAACAGAAGTTTGTAATGTTTTCGTAGTTATTTTGGAAAATACACATACATTTCAACATTTCTAGAAACTATTTTTGTTTACCTTGAAAGTTTCTTCTGTAAATCTACCATATAGTGATACATCATAACTGATGGTTCTTCAGAGCTGGGTCTCCATTCAGCCTCTGTCCAACACCTCTTATTTATAAGATATACTGCCAAAAAAACTGTAGACAGAATGACCCAGCAAGTGGAATCAAATGCAAACAGCAATAAAAATTGATACCACTATTTTAATCACTGCTAGGGTGCATCACTCTGTATATCTCATGCAAAATTACAGGACTTCTGGGTCTCACTTTATTTGGATAGTTTCCCATAGATCGTCCACATGTGCTTTAACAAATAACACATTTTTTACTGACAGTGAGATGATTATGATGATGATCCACTCTTGACTCGTGTTTTTCACTTCACCTCTTCAGCTTCTTCCATACCTGCAGTCCAATCTGACTGGCTTTAAGGAGCTTCAGATTCTCAACTTCAAAAATGGTAGCGTGGTGGTAAACAGCAAGATGAAGCTAGCCAAACCAGTGCCATATAATGTCACAGAAGCCGTGCATTGCGTTCTTGAAGACTTCTGTAATGCTGCGTCCAAGAGACTGGACATCGAAATCGACACCCAGTCAGTTGATGTTTCAGCAGGTAAGAAGATTTCTACATTAATGAAATCTGACATTGTTTCACAAAGAACCATCTTTGTCAACAAACAACCTTCTTGGTTCTATTAAGCTGATGATGGTGACCCATGCAAATACATGGACTGCAACGAGTTCTCTCGCTGTGTGGTGAACACGCTGACTGCTGAAGCTGAGTGTTTGTGTGATCCTGGCTACAGCATAGTGGATGGCTTGCCCTGCCAAAGCATATGTAATGTCCAGTCTGACTACTGCCTGAATGGGGGACTATGTGAAATCATACCAGGACATGGAGTCACCTGCAGGTAGTTCAAAACTCTAATCATGTTTTTTTGATGTGGCTGATTTTTTTTTTTCTTATTCTTGATGTGTTTTTCTCCGCTCCACTGTACCTTTCTAGTGTGATCACAGATGTTGCTTGGTGATATTTCAACAGGTCTGTGGTAAAGCACACTTGCTTGACTCCTCTAACATGTTTTCTTTTAACCATTTTTAGATGTCCTGTAGGTAAATTCTGGCATTATCATGGAGAACGCTGCAATGAACTGGTGTCTGTGCCAGTTGACCCACTCCTTTTCGTAGCCTGTCTGGTGGGAAGTCTCACAGTGGTTTGTGCTGTGATAGGCATCTTGATTTTCATTAACAAGAAATGTATACGGACAAGGAAGACGGTGACTCTAGTGTAAGCCGTTTTATTTTTTTATATATTTATTTATATATTAGACATGTGCTCTTTCTTTACACACAGCTATCTGCTGTCACATGGTTGGTGCCCTAAAACATGTCTTAATGTTAAAAACCTAATTTCCTTTAAATTGTAGGCATTCACACTCCTCCCTCCCCTTTGAGGGTACTATGAGAGTCAATCCAGGTTTTGAGAATGATGAGGGTATCTTGACTCATGTGTCAAGCATCAGCTATCCCATAAGCACTGACTCTGGGTCTTCCCAATTCTCTGAACAAGGCACATTTCGATCAGTCGAAAACATACACCTTAGTATTGAGGTAAAGTGCATGGCTCCAAGGCTATTTTCAACTGAATCTTATAACTAACCCATTTCATCTCATGAGCTCCACTAATCCTTGCAAAAAATGTTTTGCCCACACCATATCTGAACTGAAACTCACTGCCAAGCTTAGAGCACTTATGAATAACAGCTTTGGTGATTATTATGTAACACCACAAGTATTACCACGCATCCACTATGCTTCCACTATGTATTGTAAAATATTTTGGCTTGGACTGTAATTGTATGATATACATGTAAGTAATATTTGAGTGTTCTTCACACATAGGAGTACGCATTAACTGAAGTTATTCAAGTGCAATTAATGCAAGTGCCCTTAAAAAAGCTGATGACATTTAATGAACAGAAAATTACACATAGGCCTCAGCCACTAAATGCAATTTATTTTCAGTATTTATTGTGTCGACTCTTTACCTTTTATTACAGAGTTCAAAAGACTTGCTTTCTGCAAGAATGTGAAGGGATATTTTTTTTGCCTCTTGTAAAAACATCCACAGTTCAGTCTTCCAAGATCTCCTTTTCTCAGTAAGGGTCTATTGACAATTACACATCCTTTCAGATCTACAATGTTGAGTTGTCTTGCAGGGTTGTCAGACGTCCCATTTAATCTTATGAAACATTTTTTTGAAATTAACAAAATACCCCTTCTTTATGCAAGTACATTATCTCTTAGCTGATCTCTTCAGAAAGCTCCCATTTATCCATTTTAGATGTACACAAGAAACACATGTGAAAGGCGTCTAAGGTGTATGTGAGGAGCTACTTATGTGAGGGTTAGTGTTTAAATGGTAACATAACGTCAGTGAGAGCTTTGGAAACAATTTTTGTAGGGAGGACACAATGGAAGCTGGTTTGTTTTGAGCTTAAGACTGTAAGGACAAATTCAAAATGGCAATAGGGAACACAAAAGTAAAGAGTAGGCAAAAAAATACTGATAGATTTGATGTTGTACTTATTTTGTTATACCTAGGAAACCTTGGTGCAATTTTCTCTTAAATGTTTTGTTCTAACACTCAAAAATGAAAGCTTGAACTTAACTGATATTTTGAATGGAAATTAGATAAAAGAAAAAATTATCGCTGACCCTTGCACAGTACAGTATAGCGTATAAAATGGCTGAAATTCTTAAAAGTGGATACCCAAAGTGACTGCACTGCATGGGTCCCTGCTTAACCTTTAGATTTGTGCTTTTGTAGTTTTTGCTTTGTAGTGACTAACAAATCAACATCTCTCTTGCAGCATGCTGCTACCCAAACATTATGTCTCACTGGACTAACATGTAGTGCTGACTGCCAGCTTTCTTGTCTCTTAGCTTTCCCGGTTGAAAATGCTTCCCTGTTGATCTATTCATCAATTTACCTTTAACTCACAGCTCATTCTATTCACAGATCCCCAGACAACTCTACACAAGAAGAACAGAAAAGTTAGTACCAGAAATGGTTGATTTCCACCACTGCATACCACATCATGAGGTAAGCTCACAGGCTTTTCGGAGTGTTTTAAGTATTCACAAAAAGTCTTTGCCAATTGAGTTAAATTGAACAGCTGCTACATGAGTTTATGGGTGAATTAAAGTAGAGAAAACCTAAAATGTATAATTCAGGGATACTTCAGAACTATGATAATTTCTCAACACTGGTGTATATAACAAAAAGCCTCAAAATGTCTTAAAAGCCTTACAATATCTTTTTATAGTCACTCAATCAAATGTGGGCCTTTTTCCATGAGTTGGATTTCTAGAAAATAAAATAAAAAAACAACTGCTTTTATAAACAAGTGCACAAAAGGCTAAGAATAGTATTTTCTAAATTTTCTTCTTACCTGTAGGAAAAAATGTTGGCTCAAAAGTCATGTTCCCCTTTATGTTTTTAGCTTAATTTTATTTAATATAATTTCAGTTAATTGGTCTTTATGTTTAACAGTCCCATGTTTTTAGTAATTTCATGCCACAAATATAATTTAAATCTTTACTTATACACAATGCACAAATAAATAAATTTAGACAATCAAGTTTTATAAATCTTATAAATCAGGCTTCATAAATTAGTTTTATAACCTCCTTTACAGAATTTGGCTATGATAATCTAAGCCAACAACTTTTATAACTACACATTAATGAAGAAGTTTTTGATCACATGATTGTGGTTGGAAATGACTGGCTACTGTAACATATTTGCAGTACAAATATTCACAAACATACCCACTGCACCATAACAAGAAATAAGGCAATGTGTTAAAATGATTAATATTTGGGTTGAAATTATGACATCTATTACATGTAACAGTATTTATGTTACTAATTAATTTTTTTTGTGTAAAAGGCCTGTTTGTGGGCTGCAGCACACCTTTGACAAAGTTTTAGCTTCGCCAAAGAGATCATTTGGATACAAAAACAACAATATAATTTATTAGCATCACCATGCTGTGGTGGTAGCTGTTATCTGATGGAAATGATCTTATGTAAAAAAGCTTTTCAGTTGATGTAAATTACTGAGAGATTTGTCCTGTGTAAGAATAAAAAGATAAATGGCACTTCTACTGAGAACTCGACCTCCTACATCTTGTAGGACATCGGATTTTCTCACAGCAAGACACTTCCTTTCCTTCATTGTATTTATCTAGGGCTTATTTCAAGGTTTCTGTTGTAGGTATGAATGTTGTGGTAGAACTTTTTTTTTTTTACAATAGTAATCCTTATTGTTTTTCAGAAAACTACCAATAATAAATGTATAAAAATAATTGTGGATACAAAGATATAAAGAAATATCATTCAAACTAAGTAAGAAACTAAAATACAATCCTGTAAAACTTTTCTATGCATAAAAACTTGCTTGCATTTAGGTTGAAAACCCAGGTGTGGCAATTGGCTTCTCTTTCAGAAAGAAAGATTCTTTCACATCTGTGTGAACATGGGCTTTAGGCAGTCCATTAACTAGCATATATTTGTGTCCAGTGGTTGCATGCTTAGTTTTTCACAAAAACTAAGAGGTTAATATAGTAGAAGTATGTATTATCTGAAAATATTACTGGAGTTATGGTTTAATCTTATGGTTCCCAAACTGGTCGTGGAGTACCCTTTCACCCTGCTAATTTTACAACCATAAACAAACAATTCAGTTAATTACCCAGTTCTTGAGTTGAAATAAATATGGGAACCAGTTTGGGAACCACAGTCATAGAAGGCAGTCTTATTTTATGCCTCACTGTCTGTATGTGGAAGACATTTTATCTCCTTCTATGCTCGTATGCTATTTTGTTGAGACATCCTGCGAATAAAATGGCCTAAAGTTACTCTCAACTTATTTTTCAGACTTGGAGACTGTCTAATGAACACAGGACCTCGTGTTGTCTTCTGAGGGGACCGGACAGTGAAGGGTTTGAAGTTACCATTTTATGATGGTAATTTGATGGCCATTTCTGAGCTTGACATGGCACCAAAGCTCTTCAGTGATCTTCTAAGCGAAAAGCATTCAACTCAATTGGTTGTCGGTAAATATTTGGCACATGTACGCTAGCACGATTCACGTGACAATCAAGCTGTCAAAGGTAAATACTTATTAGCACCAGAGGTGAAAGTGTTTAAGACTTGGAATGGGTTGGATATTATGTACCCTTGTCAAAGGTTATTTTTCCCTCATAATGAGGTACGTATTTATAAATGGATACATTTGGTGGTATCATAGGATACAGATCATATTACTGTTATCTCTAACCTCTCTTAAGTGTCCAAAAAAAGAAACAGAATGTAAAATAAGCTATTCAATTTCATGGTTATTTAAACGTTTTAAAATATTCAGACTTATTAAACAATGTTTAGTTGCTGATGAAGATATTAGAATAATCAATAACCTTATATAAAAAAAGGAAACCTGACTTTTACATGGAAATGTTTCTCACAAATCACTTTGTGTTTTGAAACCCAGACCAAAACACACAGGGGGAGGAAGATTGATTTTTTTTATTTGCTTTTACAATGAACAGAACAAAATAAAAAAGAAAACAAAGTTTTCACAGCAAAGGTGTGTTTGTACTGCAGCTCTCTAAGGATTTATTTTATTCTGTGTACCTTCTCTTTAAGTGGGGACCTTCGATTTGTCGCACTGTCACCAACCAGCAGCTGTCACAAGCACAATATAAACTTTTTATACATATGAAATTTATTCATTCCAGTACAACAGAACCATTGGAATGACTATTTCAAGTTGTAAAGTTGTACATTTTAAATTGTCTGAGTGAGAAATAATGAAGGAAGTTTGGGGTTTAAAAAAATATTCATTAGATGGCCATGGCTAGCATCTGCTAAAATTGATATTAATGAAAAAACAACATAAGCTTTGTGATTTCAAATATATTGGTGAAGACCGATCATTTCTGCCTATACCTTTTTTTGGAGGGGGGGGCAGCAGCATGACTGCCAATTGAAAGTCTGCCTCTAACATATTCCACATTATGTTTCTGTAGGTATCAACATCACCACTCACACATATGTCCTACAGTATATTGGAATTGTTTGAAAATGTTAAAATGTGGAAAACAAATAGATCATGTAAGAAAGGAGAACTGTATTCAGAATCACATCCAAAGAGATGGCATGTCTGATATTCACACCTTACAAGAACAGTTATGCTTCTATAAAGGTCAAGCTGAACAGACCTTAACCACCTCAGATCCTCAATTTCATTAACAACATGACGCATTATTATTATTTCTGGGCATAATCAGGGCTGAAATCATTTACAAGCACAAGATTTTTACCTCAGCCAAAGGGTAGAGCACTGAGCAATATTAAATTGCTCCCATTACTTTGCGAACAAGGGGATGACAGAGTAATGATGTAAATACCTGAAGTAAATAAAGAGACTCAAAACGAGTGTCCTACTGAATAACACTTGAAATGACAGAGAAAAGATTAAGGCATTACATCTGAGCAATGGACACAGTGTGTATTTTTAAGAAAATGCAAATTACCACAGCAAAATAATTACCAACCAAAACAAAACAGTGAGTGACTGTTATCACTTAGTCTACAAAAAAGAAAAAAAAAAATCTACCGTGCATCATAATCCCTTATTGAAATATGAGCATGTCCTAAACAGCCACTGTGCCAAGGAGGTCCCTCATTCGTTTGTTTAACTTATAGTGCACTATTGCATAATCTACCTGTCCATAGACAGTAAGGACTGACAGAAAGACATAGAGTTGAGGGTGCTCTTCACTTGAGAAGGTTTTGAAGCATGGCCGTGGCATAGGTGGGGCGAGCCTGTTTGCTCTCAATGGCATTCCTCAGGTACTGAATCCCTCCGCACCTCTCCCAAATCTCCTCAAACTGCCGTGGCAGGATCTCCGCTCCACGCTTCCGTGTCAGCCCCGTCTCCTCCAAACTCAGCTCACACATTTCCATATCATCCTTACCTGAGCACAGAATACTTGCAATCAGTCTTAAACACTTGTAAAATGTATATGAATAAATAAACAAAACAGAATTAATTTTGCATTTTTTATACTGTATTCCCTTAACCCTTAAGTACAAAGATGTTTACTTCAGTCATTCATACACATCTCGCGCCCTTAGGGACTCATGTACTTATCAAACATTTGCAGTAAAATGGATCAGACTGAAGAGCTTATTGATTTTAAAAGTAGAACTATCAATAATGGTCACCATTGCCAGAAGTCAGTTTATGACATTTCTGCCCTGCTAGATCTGCCCCAGTCAATCATGTACATGATGATACAGTAAAATGGGAGTGTTTGTGGGCAACAGGTCAGCCTCTTCCTCCTCTACTGTAAGACATTGTATGACCATCAATGACATTTTATGATATTTTATATACTGCAGTCTGATAACTGATGAGGTGTGGGTTGAGGTCATTTGTTTGCTAGCAACCAAGTTATGCACAGGGTTAAAAAATGAAATGCTCAGGTACCTGCTACCAGTAGAATAGGTTGCTTGTCTGGGTGTAGCTCCATTTGCCTGGCAATCCAGGGCCCATCAAAATGGGCGTACCACCAACCCTTCTTCTTGTTCTGGGGGTCTTTATACTGGTCTGCAGGCCGGATGAAGGGGATACGGAAGTAGCGCTGCTGCCGATTCATAGCAATCTCTTGCTGCCGGGCAGGAACAGGGGGAGCTGGGTTCTGCTGGGCTAGACCCACATAACCAAAAAATTAGCATACAATCCATGAATTGCTGTATTGGTTGTGATATATTTTCTTGTTCTGATATCTCTATTTTAACAATGTCATTTGTATAAAAGGAGACAATGCATACTGATCAGTTCTGAAAATAAAAACAGATTAAAATCAAATCTTTCTGGGAGCTTATTCTGAGGAAGGTTCAGGAAAAAGTGATTTTCAACTCTGTTATGACTGAGGCAAACCAACACCTGATCCTTGTTCTGAGAGACATAACATTTGAGACATTCCATCTGATGGAAAACACAACCTGTGTTTGAAGCAGGCACATCTGAAGTATTCTCTCCAGAGTCCAGAAGAATATGAGGATACGCATCTTGGCGAAAGCAACAAAGGACACATGGCTGTAATAATGCTGTTTGCTCTGCACATGTGAACACTTTAAAGAGATTTCTCCCCAGGCAAACAAACAGGACAGCATACCTTTCCCTGAATACAGCTTTGTTTGTGATGAGAAGTGCCTGTGTGCTGCATCTGTACATATATCAGTATGGTAACATTAATCAGGGGCTGGTTCTTCAAAACAGGAGACAATAAGAGTACAAGCTGGCTCTGATGAACTGCAGCAACTTGGACAACTTCATCAGCATGTAATATGGAGATATAGGCATATCAAACTACATAACAGAGTTGAAAGGATTGTTGTTTGCTACTGCAAAAGAAGTCTAGAGGAACTACTCAAACTGCATGTATTCAGACTCATTAAAGGAGTTCTAATATAACTTAAAGGAGAAGTTTTGTCGGCTCATCACCAATCATCTTGTAAGGATGATAAGGGAGACTATGGGTCAAGGATCTGGACAAATGTATCTGGATAAAATTTACACACAATGGATACAAAATTTTTGTTATCCATCTCAGAATAACCTGTGTTTATGCATGGGGTTGTATCTTACCATAGTCAGTGACTGATTTGGGAGCTCTCTGTTCAGCCTCAGTGTTGCGTTTCTTGTTCTTTGACTTCCAGGCATGGTAAACCTTTAGACGACGGTGAAACTCCTCTCTGCATGCTGCTAGCAGCTCAATATCTACAGAAGATATTATTTGCTTTAGAGAGCTAAAAAGCATCCCAAAAAACCCTTTTCCAAAGAATTCCAGTTTTGATGGTGTGGTAGAAAAGCACAGACCACAGCAGAAGGTCACATATTATTTAAAATGACCCATGGCAAGCAGTAAGATTTGAGAGGAGCGGTCAGAGGGAGGCCCAGCTCTTACCACAGGACGTGTTGATGGCGTCTCGCAGCTCAGCATATTTCCACTTGCTCAGGTCGTACTTTTTCATCCCAGCCGCCGCCTTGCTGGCTTGCACCTGTGGACCCCTGTCATTGCACAAGCAAGCCCATTTACACAGTGAAAACAGGCACGCTGTGCCTTCAGAGAAGGTTTTCTTTGCCTCGTTTAAAAGGTGTGACTTTGATCTAAGCAATCAGTAAGAAGGCAACACGCAGGAGCTGCTTCTTTTTGGAATCAGCAAAAGTAATCGGTCCAATTCATTAGGCTTGGGGTGAACAGCAATCACTTTGAAACTAATGATAAAAACACAGCATACTGTTTTTCCAAATCAGTACGGCACTGAGAAAATCAGGGCATGCGTTGGGAAGTGTGAGGCAGTGAGAAGCTAGCTCTGCAAACGAGAATGATACTGGGAAATGAACAGAATGGGCAGCAGGGAGGAAAAAGGTAACATGGCTGCATGTGAACATGACAGCAATTGCACAGTAGGCCAAGAATAGTGGCACTCCTAGCAGCCTCTAGCAGCTCTAACAATTTTAAGTCAATCAAACTCTGGATTTACCTCTCCTTAATTGGAGGTACTCCTAGTTTATATAGATTATATGGGATTCACAACTGCACTAACCAGTGTATTCCACACCACCACCCCAAGCGCTTCGGCCATAATCCTATTAGATTGGCTAAACCTGGACTGGCCTATGTGCAGTATCAGAGGCATAGTTGCATGTAACTGTGCAGCAAGTTGAGTCCAGCCACAAGGATCAAGATAAGACAAAAGCGACAGATGTACAGGTGTTCAATGCTAGTGGTTTAGTCACAAGTAGCAAGGGCTGATCTTGTGACACACAGGTTTTTTTTATTGATCCAGTATATTTGCAAGCTCTGTTAATTAATAAACTGATTCAAAATCATTTACAATAACTGGGCGGAACTCATTAAAATATTTCAGTGTTTCAGAGGAAACAAAGGTGTGATTAAACTGATTTTTGACTAAACTACAGGTTGAGAATATTTGACCAACCTACTTTATACAGGATTAAATGTCTCCATAATCTCCTGATGAAAGACATGATAATGCAAATTTATGAAAGTAATATACAAACCTACAGAAGAGAGAGAGAGAGAGAGAGAGAGAGAGAGAGAGAGAGAGAGAGAGAGAGACTTATTCACATAATTTAAACACAGATTTTCTTTTTTTTTTTTCATTCAAAAACATATATCATAAGATCGCGTCCTAGGTGTTAGTCATGGTGTCACTCTCTGTGTATGTTTGACAGAGAAGCTCCTGCATGGCTGAACACAGTGACAGTGACTTGTGAGGTGGCACTCTGGTGACTCTTGACAGCTGCGATGAGCAAAGCTGCTTAACGCCATCCTCACACAAGAAGTCATCAAACCAGGCAGCCCTGCTGATTAACCCACTCGGACAGGTGTCAGCAAGAAACACACAAACGCAAACACATCTAATTGGGATTCACGATGAGCATGCTTGTGTAAATCCATTCCTTGGATCTCTGGAAAGGCAGCTCATATATCAAAAAAGAAAAGCTTTGGAACTCATCGAACTTCTGCACATACACATCCGAAAAGACTAGAGCAAGGTAGTTGCACTGCAAAGCTGGATTCAAGGGTTAGTGAACTCACTGCTCAAGTTTAACGTAAACCTCATTAACCTAAGCTTTCTAGCGGCCAGCTTTGTAGTACAGCTCTGTGGTTACCTCCAGGTCTTTGCATTATTTAAACATCCAATAATAAGGATGTGGGAAGTAGGGGTGTTAAGGGGGTTGCCGCCGCCCTCAAGATTTCTTGATTGTTCAGCTAAATAATTAGTAAAAGAAGTGAATGTATGAGCACAGTAATGACCTAAATGTGCATTAAAGATTCATGGTTTAAGGGTGGAGTTTGTATTGAGTAGTTTTTATTTTTGCTGATTCTGTAGGAGCTGCACACAACTTAATACAATACCCCCTCAGACCCTTTAAAATCTCAGCAAAATAAAATAAGGAAAAAACTGATTCATGAATTAAGAAAGCATTTAGGCCAATATCAAACTAAGAATTAGCCTATTGTTTACAGTAGCTTTGCATTAGTAGTGTAATCCTCTATCTAGGTTGGTGAAAGATTAAGAGGAGAGGACTTGTGAGTAGTGAGTTGGGGGGGGGGGTAGTTTGTACTGTTTCTTACTTCACTGACTCTGTGGACAAAGCAAGGGCTGTGGAGCCATAGCTGTAACAGGAGAGAGCAGAAAAGAAGAGTTACATGGCACCAGAGTCTTGTCTTTACTTGCGCGTGACCTCTGTGAGTGGGGAAAAGAATGTGAGTTGTTCCTCATTCTCTAAACAGAAGAATGAAGATGGGAGTCCTCAGTGCAGCTTTTATTTAGTTTCATTCACTGTGCAACTTTTCACAGTAAACAGATCTACAGCAGGGCCATGTGGCCACTGAGCCAGCGAGAGACTCTCCCGGGGGGGTGGGGGTGGGGGGGAATGTTTGTTTTATTCTCAAAGCCAGTTTCATAACACAAAGCTGTTTGCTTGGCTACAGTTTGGCTGTTGTCATTTCACAATAGCAGCAGGGCTGCAGGCTCTTTTCATATGGAAATCAGACAGCTTCTGTGACATGTATACGTTTTTGTATAGGGATCCATCTGAGCAGACTGGGGTGGGGGCACACTTTTTGTCTGATGTTACCTGCAGCAACCAGAGGAACATGTCACTGTATCTGTGAGTGTGTGTGTGTGTGTGTGTGTGTGTGTACCTGCGCAGGCTGGGGTCCAGCTGGGCCTCATCCTGGATGAGTTCGGCCTCGCTCTGAGCGATCCTCAGGGCCAGCTCTCTGTCTCTTCTCTCCTGCTCCAGTATGGCCTGCCTCTGAGTCTCCTCTTCCCGCTCCAGAGCCAGCTCAATCTCCAGCTCTGCCTGCACCACAACAAGCACAAACACAACATTTGAAACAAAGCACCCGTCTACTAACAGACATGACCGCATGCACACATACAGTAGTGTGCAAAAGTTATAGACACCTATGTATGATGAACATTAGCATAAATGCAAACAAACAGGAAAACAGTGAAAAGAATATTTTGTTTGTAAAAAGTAGTTGATGTTGTCTGAGCTGGTTAGAAGACACAGATTTGGCTCCAGATTTCTCCTCCATGCCTCCAGTCATTGCACGGATGAAGGTGAAGCTCTATCAGCACCGGATTTCATCTAATGAAGGGTTGACTGAGCCCAAACAAGCAACTTAACATAAATTATCCTGCGGATCCATTAAGAAAGCTCTGGGAATGGTCAAGCAAACACATTTACACATAAAATCTAATATTACTGTTTTTTGAGAAAACAAAAACACTCACAGCTTTTACTGATCATTTTCTCAGCTGCCTAAGACATTGGCACACAGATAGGAAGACACATGCAAAACAATTAAGGTTATAATGTCAGTGACAAGTGTGTACATCTCAAAGGCTCATGCTATAGCATTTGCTCAGTCAGAGTTGTTTATTTATGTGCTACTAGAAAAATCAGCTCTAACCATCTTTGTGATATCAAAACCAATCAAACCCTTTTTTAAACACCATTTAACGATTTTACAATGTAACATTTCATGGTCACTGTACCAATAAAATGTAATGGTCTAAATTTAATTTTGATAATATTTTGTTCCATTAACCATTTGACCATTTCTATAAAATTATCCTTTCAGAGATACACAACTGTTTCAACTGTTACTCTATGCTGCTCTATTCTGTGCAGTAGAGATGCGTTCCTCCTTAAAGCAGCCTAAAGCTTTCCCTGAATCTCTCTATAAAGCCTGTAGCGCCTGAGGAAAGGGAGATTAGAGAGGCCCTGCTCCAGACTCTCTGGAGCCCATCTGCAGCAGAACCAGCACTGCTCCCCACTGCCAAGACTTTAAGCCATTATGCTCCTGCTGTGTGCTAAGGTCCGCTTAGACATATTACTGAGGTTATAGCAAAGCTAATGCGGCCAGCCTGTGATTCCACGTCTAGACTGACCAGAAACTGGCCACAGACCGGTGTCAAAGGTCTCAGAATGTATTAGTACATGCTGGTGAGGAAGTAGGCTCAAACGGAAGGAAACAGGCAATGAAGGAAAGGAAAAAAAAGTAATGGAACCGCATCATGCAAAAACTTACAGAGAGGTGAAAAAATAGTGGAGGGAAAAAACTAAACATCCAGGGAGGGAAGCTGCTGTCACCCTTTCTGAACAGAATGATGCTGCATCTATTTATAATCAAAATAAGGCACTCACTCTGCTATGGACAAAATTATGAACAGTTAATGGGTACCAGCTTGTCTTCTTTGTTGCAAAAACAAGACTCTAGCATTAATTTTAGTGACTTTACCAGACAGAGGGGCAAAGTCCACCAGAATCTTAAGCTTATTAACCCCAAAAGACCGGTATCTAAATCCTAACTTACACAGTAGTTTCACAGTAATTACTAAAGCATTCCTAGTACTATTTTTTAAAATTATGATAAATTAACATGCACACACACACGCTCACATAGATGAGCCATATCAATAACACTACCTGCACAACCTTATATTGAGTAGGTCCCCTCATGCCGCTGAAACAGCTCAGACTGTGGGTAAACTGTGTGGTCTGACCCCTTTCTTTCAGAGTCAGAATTCACTTTTTAAACCACAGTAGCTCTTCTGTGGCATCAGACCAAACAGCCTAGCCTTCACTCCCCACATGCCTCATGCATGCATCATACATCATGCATTACTGAACCCTGTTGCCGATTCACCAGTTGTTCTTCCTTGGATCACTTTTGGTAGGTACTAGTTACTGCATGACTAGAACACTCCACAAGACCTGCTACTTGGGAGTTGCTCTGACGCAATTGGCAAAGTGATAAAGTAGCTTAGAACCTTATGCTCGCCCATTTTCTTGATTCCATGAACATTCCTGATTCCTGAGTTATTCCTGATAAAACAACTAGATTGTCAATGTTATTCACTTCATCTGTCACTGGTGTTAATATTATGGCTGATCAGTGTATATATGTATATATTTGTATTAACATCATCTTGATTAAGTCAATAGAAAAGAACATGAGAAATCTTATCTCTCTCTTTTTTTACACAGTTTGAAAACCTTGTGAGGTGAGATAGGTTAAAAGACACAATGCAGGTCTGCAATGTTTTTTTAAAGGATGGTTTTGAAACATAAGCCACAGAATTGGTGACCGCAGTCTCCTTCAAACTACTCAGACATATTGTAGCTCAGGCAAGCAAACGCCGTCCAACCCCTGCATCAGAAGCCACAGGACCCAAAAGAGAGAAGGACTTTCAACATCCATGAGGAGAGTACAGGCTGATGAATCCATGCCCATGCTGTTGAGGCAGCTCAATATGGCATACCATTATTACTGAAGTG
Source organism: Arnoldichthys spilopterus (assembly GCA_037974385.1). Classification (NCBI taxonomy): domain Eukaryota; kingdom Metazoa; phylum Chordata; class Actinopteri; order Characiformes; family Lepidarchidae; genus Arnoldichthys; species Arnoldichthys spilopterus. The sequence goes on from JBBPDA010000001.1 coordinate 47,616,132, forward strand.
CACAGCAGCTTAACCCTCCCCTGAATATAGCAGCGTGAGGGTGATTGGCAGTGTGGCTTGGCAAAAGGGGCTTCAGAGGAAATCGATAGCTCTGAACATGCATGCGAATGCGCACACACGCACACACCTACCTGCAGCATCCGCTCTTCCTCCTCCCTCTTCCTCCTCTCCTCTTCTTCCTGCTTCCTTTTTTGCTCCATCTCTGCTTTCCTGGTGTGAGAGGTGAGAAAAGAATGCAGTGGATTGTTCATAATCACATGCAGATGGAAAATGCACAAAGTTATATACTATTTGTAATAATCAGTCTTGCCTGATAAATACCGTAATCATCAGGAAAAAAAGTATTAGCACAGAAAGGTTGGACACATATTGTTACTGGACCATTTCATTTAAATAAAATAAAGTCTACAAAGTGTTTATTCAGTAGTGTGCTATGTACACACACACATACACACACACACATGTGGGCTGGAAGAGTCAAGCAGTAGGAAGCAAGATATAAAATGACAGTGTACCCAATCAACATCTATTAATTGCCAAAAAAAATTCGGCTTAAACTCAGATCCATAAAACAATGTTAAATGTGGCAATGCAATAGCAGTGATGAGAAAGTGTGACAAGACATACTATAGCATTTCTTTTGCCTTAAAATTGTTGTTAATTGAGTTGAGGAAAACAAATAGTAAGTTAACAAAACAAGAAACTGTGTCTAACCTTCTGTAATTTATTTGAAGTATAAATTTTAAGGCAAGATTTTAAACACTAAAGATGGCACTGATGACCAGTCTACAACAATTTCTTTATTAAGCCAATAAGGTGTCATACATGCGCCGATCCTCTTGCTCCTGCTTGCGCAGCTGTTCCTCTTCCTCGTGCCTCTTTCTCTCCTTCTCCATTTCCTCTTGGATGTGCTTCAGCCGCTCCATCTCCTCCTCTTCTTGCTTCTTCTTCTGCATGTTGGAGAGTAGCTGTTCGGATCTCTTCACCAGGCCTTCATACTCCTGTTCAATCTCCTTACGATTCATCACTGTGCCCTGGGAGAATGAGAGAAACAAAAATGTCAAAAAGGGGAGAGGAAGAGAAGGAAGGCAAGAAGGAAGGCAAGAAAGAAAGAAAGAAAAAAAGAAAGAAAAAAAAATTAATACACAAACAAACTAACTAACTAACAAAGGGAGAATGAAATCACAAACCAGAAAAGAAGGAAACTTAAGTTATTCTGAGATACAAACAAACAAACAAAAACAAATAAACAAATGGGGGGAAAAAAAGGAAGAAAAAGAAAGTAATTGCAAGAGTTAGCTCTTCGGGGGTTGCTTGTGTGCAACAGTTTAAAATCCCTCAATCTCTACACTTGCTAAAACCTCGTTTGGAGAGGAACAGCGGGGCATCGCTTTGAATAACTTTTCGCAGGGAAATCAAATGGCAGTTACACTGCGCTTAGCCAGCAGCCCTCATCAAGTGGAAGAGAGCGGTGATGCTGGGACAGACACACCTCGCTTGTTTTCATATCCTGCAGGTCCTCATTAAACCTGAGCATCACCTCAGTACCATCTGGCAGCACGCCAGAGGAGTGCAGGGGAGCTCAGAGGCCGTCGAGCTGATCGCTGGAGTGGGGGGGGACGCCGCTCATTTAGACGGAGGAAGGAGGCGATCAGGTGGAAAGGGTTCAGCTCTGGTGCCACTCATTTATCAGCACAGTGGTGAGGAGGGTGCAGTCTTCAGAGCTCACTGTCAACAGTGTACATTCAGCCTGACACATGAAGGCAGTGTCCCCACCAAGAGAGCGAAAGAGACAAGGTGTAGACAGCACTGAGCTTACTCTGATGAAGGTCTGAGAGGGCATGGAGTGGGTGAAGGAGTGATGCTGCAGTTAAATTATGAGGGTCATATGCGTTGGGGTTTGTAATGAGGACGTTAAGAAGTGCTTTGTTTGACAGAATGTAATAAACTACAGGACGCACAGGGAGCAACATGGCTTCTGATGTTTTGTGGCACTATAAAAAAGAAGTTACTTCTCATGCAAACAGTCCTTGCTGGTAGTGATGGAAAGAATGAGGAATGACACAAGAATTGAACAAATAACATAGATAGCATAGTATTTTTTTTTAACTATTCTTACTGTTGAAACTGATTCTGTGCATAGCCAATTAGAGTCCAGGGCTGTGATCAAAGTGGCCAGTCTTACTTTGTGTTGAGATACAATGCCTTTAATTCCGGACAACACTCACATAGGACAATTGTAACAGCTAGCTGAGACTATACTTTACTGTACAGCAGCTTAAGTTTCTTTTCACTAGGCTGTGGAACAACTTGCATCATTTGCAGTACCAAAGATACAGGGCTGGTGTGGAAATAAAATATGACACAAAAGAGTTAATCAATGTGACAAGTGCCCCCCTCTAGTGTCTTCTAAAGCATGTATCAGTTGAAAAAAACCTAATGCTTAATTATCCTGGGGTTCACCTTAATCCTTGCCAGGAGAGCATCAATAGAGGCAGCCAGCTCTTGGATTTGCTTGCTCATCTCCTGCTTGCCCTCTTTCAGGCCGCTTACAGCGTCATTAAACCTCTCCATCCTCTTCTTCAGGTTCCGCACCTTCACTAGGCCATCGATGCTGCAACACAAACAGAATGCTTTATAATACTGTATACTGCACTTGGAACATTTGGCAAGCTAACATCTAGTTTTTCAAAATAATTTTAATAAATAGGCATGTTTGTCAGGTTTTTTTTAAAGAACTTTTTCTTAGTTTTTTTATGTTTGTTTATTTTATGCACGTTTTCTATCCTTGTATACAAAAAATCAAACATTTTGGGTATTAGGTATAGGTATAGGTAACCAGCATTTGGACAAGTGATTTTCAATAATTTGGGTAAATTATTAATTGTATATTGTTATTTAAACAAAACCTGTTCTTCCTACCACAAAAGAGACTTTAATAAACATAAAGTTATAAAATAAAATATTAGATATAAAGGATTAATTCTAACCAAACTGTTGCAGAGATCTTTTTTTTTTAATTAACTAAAGAGTAATAGCAACTTATGAAATACAGTGCATGTAAGAAATATTTATTTACACACACACTATGGATATCCTAGACACTATCCTAGATTTGTGACATATTAAAAAACAAAGATAGGGGGTAAATCTTAAATGTGCAGTTGCTGAAAAGCCACTGGCGCAATGAAGACTGGTTTTTCTGATGAGCAGAGTTACCCACCGGGGCTTGTGTCTTCTCTTGCATAACCACATGCGAACCGTCTTCTGAATCTTAATGCAGGCACTGGCTCTGTACATCATTTTGTTCTTCACTGCAGGAGAACAGGGAAAGGACATAGAGAAGACATTTTCTCATTTACAAGCACAATTAAGGGGGAGAGGCTAAGACTTTTACTTAGCGAAAGCCCAGTTTAGATTTCCCTGAACTCTTGCCAGCAAGATGGGCAAAAAGACATACGTGATAGATAGGACACTGCAGAAAAGAGAACATTTTGCAGCTGTATTATACACCCTCACAGTAAATGGCAGTAAGAGGAAATACTCACGTTTAATGACAGACAGTCCGCACCACTGGACCTTCTTCCAGCGGCTACAGACCAGCCATTTGTTCACTCGCTTGACCAGCTCTGCCAAGTGATCTGGGTCAGACCTCATGATCTGGTCAAACTCTGCAAACTGAAGTGCACATGGCAGTCACCTTTGTGTAGATAGAACTGACTCAGATTTCAGACATTTTCTTTAATCCAAAGATGACTAAAAAGGGAATGTATCTTGACAATTAATCATCCACATGTATTCAAGGCCTGAACAGAATCACAGTCTCCATCTCCATTGTAAAGTGCTCACCTTTCCAGGCCGAAAGAACACCCTGGTCAATCCAAACTTGTAATCGTTGTCATTAAGCCCCAGTGCTTTAAAAAGAGCCTATATTGAACATTAAAAACAAAGACAAAGCTGAGGTACAGACTGTAGTGAAGAGAAAGAGAAAATTCTGCATTGACAGCAAGACTTACCTTACAGAACAGCCGAGGGTCCAGTCTGGTGAGCTTATCAGGCATGTACTGCTTGTACATGTTATAGAGCTCATGGAAAGGGGCTCGAGAAGGGAAGCCTCCCTGCATCAGATCCAGCACTGAAACCATGCCTGAAAGTAAAAGTGACAACAAAGAATGGATAAATACAGTATATACAATAATAATAAAAAATTCAAATGAAAAATCAAAAATGAACCAAGGGGTAAAAAATAGTTTTAGGAGGGCTTTCTTATATTTGTGCCTCTGGTTTTCAGGGAAAACACAACTATTGACATCTTAGTACACCATCATTGCATCACATGCATTATACAAAAGGAGCTGATCAAGTGGTGCAAAGTAGGTGAAGTAGGTGTGACTCATCTATGTGTGTATAGATTACTTTAGCTCTCCTGTCTAAAGATAAAAACATGTTAGTTTTGAGATATATTAGGCAGTATATAAACAGTCAGTTTTTGAAGTTCATGTGTTGGAAGCAGAAAAAAAGGGCAAGTGTGAGTGATTTTGACAAGCTCCAAATTGTTGCCCTAAACAACTGCGTCAGAGCATCTCTGTTCCAAGAATGTAGTGGTTAGTACCTCCTGGAAATATTCCAAGGAAGGAGAACTGGAGACAGGGTCATGGGTTCCAAAGGCCCACTGTTGTGCAATGCAAGCAAAGACTAGACTGTTCAGTCTGATCCCACAGAAGAGCAAATGTAGCACAAACCCCTGAAAGTGTTCATGCCGGCTATGATAAAGAGTCACCACAAGCACCTACAATGGGCTTGTGAGCACCAGAACTGGACTTTGGAGTAATGGAAAAAGGGTGGCCTGGTCAGATGAATCACATTTTTGTTTGCATTATGTGGGCAGTCGGGGAAGAGATGGCACAAGGATGCACTTTGGGTCGAAGGCAAGCTGGCAGAGACAGTCTGATGCTCTGTGTAGTGTTGTGCTGGAAAACCTTGATTCCTCTCATCCATGTGAATATACTTTGACATGTACCACCTACCTATTGCAGACAAAACACACCCCTTCATGGCAATGACAGTGGTCTCTTTCAGCAAGATTATACGCCCTGCCAAACTACAAAAAATGTTCACGACTAATTTGAGGAACATAGAGAGGGCAAGTTGTGGACTTGGCCTTTATATTCCCTAGATCTCAAGCCAATCAAGTATCTACGGGATGTGCTGGATCCATGAAGGCCTCACCTCACAACTTACAGGACTTAAAGGATCAGCTGCTTGGTGTTGCCTCAATGGGTCAGAGCTGTTTCGGCAGCACGTGGTGGACCAATTTTAATTCATATGAGAGAAAAAGAGAGAGCGAGTGAGAGCGAGCGAGAGTGAGAGAGAGAGAGAGAGAGAGAGAGACAGACTGACTTTTTGCAGTTCAAGCCATTATAGTCTGCAAAAAAACTATGACGTGAAGACCCCATTAGCAAAGCCCTCCCAGGGTAAGACCACCTCGGGAACATAATGAAAAAAATCAGTGGAGCTCACATTTAATGCGTCCACTCAGTGGGAAATTCACACATTTTGAAAAACAGACCTTGAGATTGATGAGCATGGCATATTGGTGGTGCATTTTTAAATTGAAATATTTGAAGCTCCACTGCCAGTATGGAGAAAGTATGAAGCATAAGCAAAAATCAAGCAAGAACAAATCAAAACAAATGGCTCATTCAAACTCCAGGGACACTAGAGTGTTGTTGTTGTGTGTGTGTGTGTGTGTGTGTGTGTGTGTGTGTGTGTGTGTGTGTGTGTGTGTGTGTGTGTGTGTGTGTG
>JBBPDA010000001.1:47622036-47649483 GCA_037974385.1 Arnoldichthys spilopterus
TGTGTGTGTGTGTGTGTGTGTGTGTGTGTGTGTGTGTGTGTGTGTGTGTGTGTGTGTGTGTGTGTGTGCGCACGCACTCCAGAGAAATCTTACCAGAACACTGAAGCTGGGACAAAATCTGTGCTCCCTCAAACTGGTGGCTCACCATCTTCAGATTAGGCTTCACACAGCGGATGAAGCTGGATCCCTTTTCAAACATACAAACACACACACACACACACACACACACCATGCTTTGGTTCAGATCCAAGTTCATTTATGCTTTAGTTTAGCAGTCATGCTAGGTTTGTCCTGGTTATGTTCAGACAGGGTCAGCATAGTGTCTAGAGTTTCAGGACAGGAATGTGTAGCAGCCAGGAGAAAAATATTTGATAATGGTTTACCTTTACATTTAAATTTTATTCATTTGGCTGACGATTTTATCCAAAGTGACTTCCAGAACAAATGGTTGTTTAAATACACCGCACAAACTGATTTAGACCTTTGACCATACCTGGATAAGGATGCTAACCCACTAATGATCCTAGCAAGTTTCAGTCAGCATTAATACCTAAGGGGATAACGCAACAATAATAATAAGAAAAAATATATATAATAGATATAATAATAGATACTCACTGTGCTGCGAAGCTTTTCCAGTAGAAGATTCAGCTGGGTCTGTAAAAAAGTGACAAAAACCCTAAATACCTAAACAATTTTGTAGAGAAAACTTATTTTTGAAAGAGTAATTGAATTTTAAATATAAAATAAAATATCCAAATTACGTTTTGTCTCATGCAGACAATGAACATACACCAGAACAGACATGTAAAGCAAGACATGCACTGTGCCAAGGAATATACATGTGAACATCTCACTGTTGCATTACAATGCATCCATTCAATTAAGGAATGTAATTATTACAAATAAGAGCTAGGATGTGAGAATCCTTTAGAAGTGATCAAATGAAACAAAATCTATCATATACATGAAATAAGTTAAATTAAACAAGTTTATTACGAATCCTTTTGCGAATATTGTCCTCATGACAATTCCTCAATTAATTTTCTTTCACATTTGGCATAAACTCAAAATTCAGCACTGCAAATTTATGACCCGTTTTCAATTTCTTCACAACTCTGGGAAAATCATCACTAGGTTAAAACAATTCAGGCATGGCAGAGTCTCACACATTGACACAAAGGGCTAAAATCAAGATCAAAAGCAGAAAAACATGGCAGGAGTGGAGGTGGATGGCGCATGTGGCTGCACACAGATTTAATATGTTTATGCAGTGACAGAGTTAAACATGGTAAGTTACTCTTTTCTCTGGTTCTGAATTTCTCAGACTAATCTTACCCATTTAAAATCTTTAGTCTTTCTCCTTTCTCCTCTTTGTTTCTGCCAATCTACATATATTTAAGACATTAGAACATTTTTCAGGGATGAGGTCAGAAGACAGGAGGAGTTCTAAGAGAGGAGGGCAAAAAGAGAGAAGAATAGCAAGAGGGTAGAACACCAGGTCAGAAGAGGTCAAGTTCAGAGTCTCTCAACAGCTTAGAAAATCTACATTTATTCAAAGAAAAGAGGGCAAGCTCTCAGAAGAAAAACTACTTGCACAAAAATATTAAGACCAATTCAAGAAATTGTCAAGATTCCTAAAAGGAGAAAATTCAATATTCTATAGCCTTTGTAACCTGTCTTCGCTTCGGCATTATTTTTTACAATAAATTTTACCCCCCAACCCCCACCACTTCGGAGTGGCAGACATGAATTCACCTTGAACTTGTTTCCCACGCTGATGAAGCTGAGTTTGCCAGCCTTCTGCTTGGAGTCCTTAGAGTTGGAGTTGTTCTCAAAGAGATCCCGGACAAACTTGTCCTTCGACTCACACACAAGGCTCTCCAAGGACATGTGGAGGGCATCATTATTCTTCTCTACAAACTGGGTCTACTCACACACATTCACAATCACCAAAGGACACAAAAAAGCATCCCTCAGTTTCACAAAACAGACAATTTTGTTGCATGAATTTGTGTTGAGATAAGTCAGCATAATTTTCACTATTTAATATTGCTTTGATTGATAATATTTAATATTTTATTTACATAAAATTAACAAACGAGGCAACCAAAAATAAAAACGGATAACATAATGATGGCAATTCAGTTGGAGAGCTGAACAGACAAAAACTGAAAGCCAATGCTAAATGAGCAAAAATTACAATCTGTAGTTCTCTGACCACTTTCTATTAAAACTGTGCATTCATTAACTTCACAGTGTGGCTGCCATTTGGAAACACTGAATGTTAAAATAATACTCATACATAATGTAATGAGCAAAAAGTCAATACAAACATTGACAAAAATACAATGTTTTCATTTTGTAGTTCATTTTTCTACAATTTGTGCAAAAGTTTGAGACAGAAAATGCTTATCTTTTACAAACTGGTCAATAAAGATGACCCCATCTAGAAGAACAGTTGACTTTCGAACTTAATGCAGATAAAAATGTACATAGGAATGCAAAAAGAAGCTGTGCGTATAGTGATTATGATTCAAAACAAGGTCCCTAAAAAGCACTTACCCAAGTAAAAATAACTAACATACGGCCTCAAGTGGCATTTGAGATTCAGCTAAAATTACACACTGGGCAAATAGTGCACAATTTGGTTGTAGTAGTCAACATTTTATAACTTTATAACTTATAGCTGTTATAGGTGCATGTATATTTTTGTAAGTGTTGCATTGTGTAAGTATTTTTTACAATGGCTTTAAACACTTCTTAGCCAAACAGATTTTAGGACCAAAACTAAAATGAGAACTAAAACTTAATAAGAGAGGACATGTGAAGACCTGAATAAAAAAATGTGATCTAACATAGTCAGTTGGTTTATATTCCAAGTGGGGGTGTCGCAGTATACCACTAGTGAGAATGGCCGTGATAATTAAAAAAACTAAACATTGATACAGCATTATTAATACACATATGATAATACAGTCATAGTAATCCTGCAGCAGTAACTACACACTCCCATGGTAGGTGTCATTACTGCTCCTAAATGCTGAAGCCCCCAATGCTAATCAACAGTGTTAGGCTGAAGTGTTGATTAGCCTAATACCAGCTCACTTGTTGGTATTGCTTTGATGCATGTCACGGGTGCCTGACAGTGGCACAAAAAGACATTAGTGTATAAGTGTGTCTGCTCTGTTTGCAATTTATTCAGTTATTGACTACATGTCGAATGTAAAACAGCATAAAAAAAGCTCTAAGTGTAAAGATAATTGAATATTGACCGTAATCCTAAATCTTAAAGATATATCACCATTATATTGTTATCATAAATTCTTCTGGACACAATAATCGTGTCGAGAAAATATGATATCTTGACAGTAATTCAAGTCATTTTGGATAATTTCCAAATTTAGGCTGTGTGGCAAAATGCACACTCTAATAGAGACCACACTTCCATGGTAAGCACAATAAGCAGCAGTCCAACCTTATCTGTATCCCTCTTGACAAGTCATTTAGTACCGGTTTTGTTCGTCCTTCCAAACTCCCAGACTTTCTAAAGCTTGTCTCCTTGATATTTCCATTAATCATGAAAAATTCACACAGTATAAAATGAAGCTGCCAATGGATACATACAGTCTCATAGCACACAGCTCCTGCAAAGTGCCTGACAATAAATCCTTCATCATCCCTTATGTTCCTGTGGATTGCTAGCTTGGACTTCCTGGGAACCTAAAGAAAAAAAAAATAATGCAGAATTCAGCCTTTAGAGTAAACCACCTTACTGCTGCATGCCTTTAGGCAGCTAATGCAGATAATAGATGTGCTACAATACACATCATCTTGTACAGGCAGTGTGCATGTGTGCTCCTGGATTTTTCCCCAGGAACTGACCACAGGGATGAGAATTTTCTTTAGGCAGAGAAACATAAAGAAAACTGGGGTTATAGCTGACCGTCAGACGGAAGTGATCTTTGTGCTTGCTGTGAACGGCATCTACAAAATGCTGGTCACTGGGCTGAGGCAAGCGGTTCTCTTCATCCAGGATGTCCAGAATCCCCACCAGCCTCGCCTCGATCAGGTCTACAGAGTAAAATACTGCATTAGGAAAGCCAGCGAGTGGCGGAGCGAGCCCCCAACAGCAGCAGCCAGTGGAGGAGCATGCTGCATTAGCATACTGTGACCCTGCCCATGCACTATTATCCAGCACGCATCAGGCTCAAACAAGTTTAATGGAGTGATGGCAAAGCTGGGGAGCACCTGGCTATGTTTGGTAATCAGTGTGAGGGCATCTGCTGGGTGCATTATTCATTGGAGATGTGTGTGGGTGACCAAGGATCAGACGCAGGCCCAGTCATGTATTTGCATGAGCAGACACCTGTGCTTAAATAAGAGGTGATTGATGAGGGGAAATGGAGGAGAGGCCCTGTGTGTCCATTTGCAATTCACTAGGAGGTGCACTATGCTCCATTATTAATGGCAGTATTAGCATGGCCTGAGCCGCTGAATGGAAAAATGTCCATAACCGCTGTGCTCAGTCTTGTTAGACTATGAGCAGGGAGCTGGGACACAGCTGTATTATAGATACACAGATGCGGAGCTGCCAGAACGGTGGCTGGACATAATATTATGCCACTTGTACAATTTGCAAGCTCTGTCTAAAGCATTTATGAAGGCTGTCATTGAGATTCATCAACTGCCTTCTGTAGCTTCAGTGTCCGTCACAGGTACAAAACCAGACAGCCTACAGACTTCAGAGATACATGTCAACACCTGCACACTGCAGAACGCTGCAGTGCTGCAACAGTTTATTGCCCTGTCTTTGTATCTAGGTTCTGGCAATGTATCAGTACAGTAGATCAGGCTGAAAATCCAATTAGTCCCTGTGATTACAGTACAGACCGTATGCCTCGAGAATTAAGGGGTGAAAGGCTTGGGAAGTCTAGTGGGAAGTGCAGCAAAAAGTAGGAGTCAAGCCTCTATAAGTCTAGACTACAGTTTCTGTCCCAAAATTTTATATGAATCCATATGTTTTAAATATTTGTTTATCTATATAGTTTGTTATCTAAACATCCCAGTCTATTAGAGTTCTTAACATCTGTACATCCCTCTTTACAAAGACAAGTTTAAAAGGATTTCTGCTTACTCAGAAAGCAACAATATTAGAGAAGTAAGTTCAAGACACAAATCTCTTATAATCTCTGTTTAGCAAAAGATTTGTAAGTTTAGCTGGTTTACTGAATGAAAAACCAACTATTCCTTGCCAGAATATTGATGGGCTTTTACACAAATGGTAGGTCAGAATGTGGCACAGCATGGAAGACCAGATTCTGTTGAAGGTGGAACTGGAACTTCTTCTTCAGATTCCTTATTTTTTACTTTGGTTGGTGAGCAACTAGGCAAGTTGTTTTAATGTTTTATACTAAATTTGGACAGTTTTAGCGATTAGTTCCGCTGCTATTTCTGTTTATCTCTGTCTCTGCAGCATCTCAAGGGGTGACTCATCAGCTTTAGTCAGTGTTTCACACAGTGTTTAAGGTTTTAGGTGTGGTTCTAATTTTGAATGCTAATTTTGTTATACAGATGTTTGCCATTTTAACATCTTCACTTATTTAACTTATCTTACTTCAGTCTTTCAAAGAAAAGGCCTGACATTAAATGTGTTCAAGCTTTAACTAACATTGGTACCCCTGGCTCTCATAAAATTTTCTTTCTATATCATGTACATTTTCCTTCTTATTATAAAATGTTTGAAGAGTAATAAGTCTTTAACCTTTTAGACCCCCAACAGAATCCTACAACTGTGCCTGGCATTTTTCAAAGTTAAACAAACTATCTCAATATTTAAAAAAGAAAAAATAACAACATAAGTAACAGATATTTATATAATAATGTATAATCGCATAAGTATCTATCCCCCATGAAAGTAGTATTATTACGTTGTGGTGTAAGAATCTTCTGCTTTGGAATCTTTGTCTAGCTAATGACATTTGTGGACCATTTGTCTGTGTGGACAAATGGATCTCTGAGCTTGACTTTGAGACTATAAACATAGATCACCCTAAATGTGTAATACTTTATAAAGCATAAATGATGTAATGGGGGAATGACATGAAATAGAAGGAAGGTGTAGTCCATGTTACTCACCTATGCAATCCTGATTATCAACATAATGAACTTCATTCACTCCCAAACCCTCTTTCTGATACAGCTCTTGCTCCTTCAGAAAAGAATTGTTGTGTTTATAAATCACTCATTCATTAACAAAATACTATAAATATATTTTTAAAAAATGTCAACAGATTTGTGCTTATATTGTCACAACGTCACCTGAAATAAACAGTATTTTCATTTCATATTGAGAACAGTAAAGATATTGTTAAACTGACAACTCACCTCTTTAAGTATGCGCTCATTAAAAAACTGCTGCAGCTTCTCATTACAGTAGTTGATACAGAACTGCTCATAGCTGTTGTGCTCAAAATATTCTACAGACAAAACAAATAAAGTATTTAATAATTCAAAACATTCAGTTCTTTTCCAAAAGGGATAAATATTACCTGTGGCCATTACATAGAAAATATAATAAAATAAAACAAAAGAGAGAAAGAATATCAAAAGAAGGTCATATAAATTTGAAAATCTGTCAGGAAATTAACTAAACAGTACATTCTCAAAATGTTTCCCCCTCTGAGAAAACAGAAAAGTAAGAAAAACAGGTAGTGCCAGAGTTTCCCAATAAGTCATAGTTTTATTCTGTTTACTTTAAAGTTAATGCATATAAAGGCAGCAGATTGTCCAAAAGTAAAGCTTCATACAAGTTATGTTAAGTATATGTTGTTGATACTAAAATCAGCTCAGATCTATATTGTTAGGGAAAGTGTACAGCTCAAAATGCAGATAAAATTACTTCCACACACACTTACCAAAACCAGCAATGTCCAGGACTCCGATGAAGTTGGAGGAGGTCTCAAAAGGGAAGCACTGGTTGACCCGTGTGACCACGTGATCGAAGAGGCGGCTGTAGACGGCCTTGGCCAGGGCATCACGTGCATTGTTGGCCTGCTCCACCTTCAGCGGCACCCTGGAGAGCAGCAAAGTGGGCCAGGAGGAGTCAAAAAACTGGGCCAGAGCTTCTGTTAATGTAACCTCATCAATAAATGTCCATTCAGCTTTATTCCATTCCATTCCAAAAGCTGTCAGCATGTGCCCCTCAAAGGGATTCCAGCACCTCTGCTGGGAAAAACCCAATTCAAAAAGTGAAAGGCAAAGAGTACAAAAACATGGCTCTCAGAAAATCAATGACATTTAAAAGTGACTTCCACTCATTTCCATTTTGAATCGAGGAGCTTGAGACCATGTACAGAAACTCTGCACTCTTTATGACTCTTGTATTTCACCTCTCAGAACTGATTTTCTTGAATTATACAGAGTTAGGAAGAATCAAACCTACGAGGTTCTAAAATCAGCAACGATAAAAACAGAACCTGCCTCCCAAGTGAGTCGACTAAAGTTAGAACTACTGCATAGCAAAGACACCTTATGGCGAAGCAAGGACACAGTCTTACAGAGAGTGGCCTTGCACTGTGAGAAACTTTGTACTTTAGGGCCAGCTCATGGCCACAACCACTGTGACTAGTAGCATCTCACTAGAGAGCCATGAGTGACTCATGAATTCTCCACCAGCTCTGATGGCTGACCTCGCTATCTTAGTCACTGCGTCCTGCTGTGTTGAGGCCTGCTGTGAGATTCTGATTACCTGCATTCCATTAATCAAAGTTGGACAAGGGTGGGCAGCTCCAAATAAAATCCCTGAAGCCCTGCATCTATGATTAGCATTCTTTAACCCTTAGAAGTTATTACTGTCCTTGTGATGTACAATTTATATTCACATTCAATTTACAGCCTGCATTAACCCTTTTCAATTTTGGTAAAGCTGAAACTTGTACATAACAATTACAAATAGAAATTTAACTATAACATACATTATATCACATTATCATAAATGTCTGGAATGATCATTCAGAATATGCATGCTTAATGAGTAAAAAAAAAAGCTTAGTTAGAATGCACAACACATTTGATAAATGTTAACTTCCACATATGCTAATAATGAATTCTCGATGGTGTAAACACTTATTTAAAGAAACTAGCTGCATATATGTTTTCTTCTTTCTTAGTGTCATGAAGGGCAATGACCCATCTCATTATATGCAACACTATGTTTAAATGATACACTTAGTACTTGAGAAAGCGAGAAAAAAATAATGGCTTCAGCAGACTGTAAAGTGGTGACATTTATGATATGTCATGGTTGGAATTGGCATTGTCGCTTCAGTGCTGCTAGAAAATTGCCCCCTGCCAGCCAAATATGACACAAAACACAACATGCAATCAAATGAGGGAGTGTGGTGTGGTACTGGGACTCTCCAGACCTGACATAGGCCTTCCTAAGGCAACCAAAAGACCCCAGGTGACTATGCTTAGAAACACATATATTATACATCCGTCACAAATACACCCAGTCCAGCACCTGCGCTTAGTTAAATATTAATCCATTGAGCTTTGCCCCATCATTCAAACAACAGTGTTTCTAAAACTGAAGAGTTTTTCCAATGCTGTTCCTCTTCAGCAGCTAAAATACACACCATGCTCCAATTGTTTTGTGGTTTGAAGTGCAGTGTGCTGTATGTTAGCAAAAAGCCTAGCCTCACTACTGCTTTCTAAGCAGGCACAGCTGGGGTCTCTGGACACCAGTCCTTGAGTTTTAGAAGACCAGGTTTAAATAGGTTCTAAATGCTACTACTCAAGCTGCAGAGGGACAGATATAGGTTCCACTTAGAGCATTCTCTCTTATGCAATCAATAAAAATATGCCTGTTTAAGTGTAACAGGAGGCTTTCCATACCAACTACACTATTACGGCCCCTTAGCCAATTTGGTTTGTGCCAAGTTTCATTAAAGTGACCATATCTCTGCTGTAAAGAGGCTGAGATTAGCTATTTTCAGCTCTGACTGTCAGTATGAATCCAGCGTGAGGATTCAATAAGGAGATGAGGATAGGGATGAGCCAAATTGATGAATGGTAATGCTAGAGGACATTCACATCACAGGGGGAGCGAGCTGTGATGAATGCTACAGACACTACACAGGAGCCTGTTAGAATCGAGCTGGGCTCTCATTGCAGGATATAGCACACCACTGCTCGTCATTATAAGTGAGCTAATTCGAAGAGACACTTAAGAAAAGCAAAGGAGCCTGCTCCTGGATCAGCTTCTGACTGACTGTAGAGTAAGTAGAGCAGTGAACAAGGCGCTGCCTAGGACAACTTTACAAAGAGCAACAATGTTAATAAAACAAAAAGTAAGCAGTAAATGAGTACACCTGAGTATCTTCCTTAGCTGTTCAGTCATTTCCATTTGTAACTGATGTGTAATTTGCCTGTATATTCATAACAAATCTTATGATTGACAAGTTTGTATTACATAATCACATATACCACTGTTTATTTGACTAATAGCACCAGCCCATCATTACCTGTTAGAACAGCTACTGTGATTCTCAATGGCTAATCTTTCATTTTCTAATAATGGAAAACACAGGGAAGGCATCAAACACAAGCTGAGCTCCATAATAGTTGAAAAGAGTTATTAGCTTCAATGGCAACATTAAAAGTGATGTAGTTGTGCTCTCAGATGATGTGGGGACATAAACCAAAGCAGCTAAACATTTTCAATATAGTTACAATCTCTATAAATTGTAGCTTAAAAAAGAAGACAGAATTTCTGAATACTAAATATAAAATATATATTCATTTGCTATGTTGTTATGAGTATACAAATTATCTGGATACACACTCACACACAGAGAGATAGATAGATGGACAGATAGATAGATAGATAGATAGACAGACAGACAGACAGACAGACAGAGAGATAGATAGATAGATAGATAGATATACATAAATATGGCTTAAACTACTTTAGAAGTCTTAAATGTAGACAAAGAGCACCCAATTAAACCAAAACTAATATAAAACTAATATATTAGACTATTTATTTTTTGAGGAAAGTGATCCAATACTACATATCAGTGAGTTACAACAATAAGGCCTAGTCCACATGGGCGTTCAAATCTTGTATAAGGCCCTGTCCTCGCGGACGTCTGAATTAGACTTTTTCCTGACGTTTGTGACATTAGGTGAGCGCAGAACAAACACTGATATTTTTCTGCACATTGGAGTGAATCAGACTGTCGACACAGGCTTTCGGGGCTCGCGCTCGGTCGACATCAAAGAAACGTCGCCTGTGAGGCCTAAGGCCTAGTCCACAGAGGCGTGCAAATCTTGTATAAGTGAACGCGCTCTGAGTGACGTAGCGTTTTAGCTGCGGTTTGTAGCGACGGAAGATTGACTTGAATATGACGCTACATTCGCATTCATTTGCCTCTGTTGAACGCCAACTTAAATCTGTGGGGTTTGAGCTTGATCCTTCACTGTATTAGTGAAATATGGATCAGTGTATTTATTTAGAACTAAACCTTGACGTCATTGTGTTAAAAATCCTCCTGATAAGACGAAAATATCGTCACCACTACTGGGATCACAATCTGAATGAAGAAACATGGGAAGGCTGTAGTCCTCCAGAGCTAAACTAACGGCATGTAAACGTAATGAAGATGTTTTCATCACGCTTTTTTCGGACAGAAATTGACGTCAAGAAAAGTCGCATGCAACGTTTTTTTGACGCCATCTGAATACGAGCCATGAAAGCCCATGTGGACAGTCTGATTCGCTCCAATGTGCAGAAAAATATCAGCATTTGATCTGCGCCCACCTGATGCCACAAACGTCAGGAAAATGCTTAATTCAGACATCCATGTGGACAGGCGCCAAAAAAAACGTCGCTTTAGTATTTTTGCCATATCAGAAGGATTTTTAATACAACAACGTCAAGGTTCAGGTCTAAATAAAGCCACTGATCCATATTTCACTTATTCAGTGCCGGATGACGTTCAAACCCCACAGATAAAAAAAAAGAACACTGATTACTGCCCCCGCAGGTGAACACACAGTACTACAGTCTGGGCTGCAGGTCTGCATTCAACAGAGGCAAACAAACGTGAATGTAGCGTCATATTCATGTCAATCAACCGCCGCTACACACTGCAGATAAGACGCCTATGTCGCTCAGAGCACGTTCATTTATACCAGTTTTGAACGCCTGGCCAGGTAACTGTTGATCAGTCCTGCACATCAGACAGGTTTAAACCAATATTCATACAGAACAGTTTCACCTTGGGAATTTTGGTGGGTTTTTGCACACAAACTGCTCACTTAAGGTCCTTCTACAAAATGTCTAATGGGTTAACATCAGAACTTGACTTGGCCATTTTAAAACATGAACTTTATTTCTTAAAGACTCTTTGGTAGAACATTTTTCTTAGCATAGGGTCATTATCTTGCTGCATAACCTGCTTTCTCTTGAGATTTGGTTTACAGAGAGATGTCTAAACAAATTCCTTAGAATTTGCTTCAGAATTCATTGTTCCATCAATAATGCAAGCCAGCCTAGCCTAGCTGCATCAAAACAGGTTTAAACCATGATACTACCACCAGCTTCTTTTCCTTTCTCCGAACACTGTTCTCCTATAAACCAAAAGGTTCAATTTTCCTATCATCCATCTAAAGAACAATTTTCTAATAGTCTTCTGGCACGTCCCTGTGATGTTCAGTAAGCTGCAGAGAGGGAGCAATATTCTTTTTGAAGAGCAGGGGTTTTCTCGTTGTGTCCCTGTCATGCACATCATTGTTGTTAAGTGCTCTCATGAACTTTAGCCAATTAGTTGCATACATGTCTGTTCATTTGTGACCTCACTATTATAAACCTTGCTCTTGGACTGATCTGTGATGGTCACCGAATCCCCAAGAGGATAAGAAAGACTTCCAAAATCTTGTGGACTGGAGGAGTCCAAGCTTTTTAGAGATTATTTTGTAACCTTTTTCAGCCTGATGAGCAACATTTTTTTTCTCAGAAATCTCTTTTGTTCATGTTATTAAACACTTCCAAACATGTGAAGACCAGACTTTAAAAGATTCTTATAAAATCGGACATCCACTCACACCTGAGTCTCACCGTCATATCGACTACTAATCCTAAGGTTCACATAGTTATGACACTCACAAATATGTAATAATGAATAATTTTTTGAATAATTAAATTATGGATCTTCCTTCCATTTTCCTTAATCAATGGCAAAGCATAATATGTTTTGTCCCATTGATTTATTTAGGTTATCTTTATCTTGTTTTAGGTCATTTGTAAGCATCAGAAATTAAGGAAAGCAATTCACCCCCTTTCTTTATTGCAGTTTTGTGTGTTGAGTGACTAAAATCAGGCTAGTGCTTTGTGTATTTTGAATCTGTGTGTGTGTGTGTGTATGTGTGTGTGTGTGTGTGTGTGTGTGTGTGTGTATGTGTGGTCTATTACTTGATGACTGTGCCTTTGGCGCCCCCTGCTGTGGTGAGCATGACTCTGGTAGTGAGGCTGACTCTCAGGTCCTCTTGGTCCAGGCCTAGGAGCTCCGCACAGTACTGTAGGGTTTGGTTCGACTGGTTTTTCAGAACACAGCCACCTGCCAGTCAGCACAGATTAGAACATCAGTATGGTCTCACACACCAGTTAAACTCAACATAATCATTTGGTTTTATTTCCCATTGCACAAGAAGCCAGACATGTATAAGAGCTACTCAAACTAGAAGAAATATATGTATTTATATATATATATATATATATATATTATATACTAAGTTTTCAGTATACAGTTTTACCAGAAGGTTACATCCATTTCTACTCTGAGCAAAATGCAATGCATTACTGTGAGGAATACTCTGCTTTTCCTAATGACACCATTTCTTTGAGAGCATATCATCCAATGATTCACTTGTAGCTAATGTCCTTATGTTACATAACAGTGTTCATTTCTTTTCTTAGAAGCATGTGAAAAACAGGATATATCCTCAGGAGAGACGCTATGCAATGAGTGAGGAAATGTAGCTGTCTGCTAGGTAAATGGTGTTCTACTTCCTCCAGGAGATGAAAAATACTACCTGATACACATCTGGCAACAATAGAAAGAACTCTTACACAGCTCACTAATGAGGCCTGTCGAGGTGAAGTGTGAGCTGAGTGGGCGAAGAAGGTGTGTGTGTGAATGTGTGTGGAAGCAGGAGATGGTGAAAAAGACAGATGATTAGATAAACGAGAAAAACAACAGCACACCTTTCAGGGGACAAGCTCAGCTGCTTGAGGGACAGTCATTAAGTAGGACTGTGGCTAGTTAACTTGAATATAAATGTGTCCTCTGTATTGTAGTAACATACTGGTATACACAGACACAGACAGGTATACACTTAGCCCAAAGGCTGCATTAACACAACTACGAAGTAGTTTTTTAACAGTCATTTTTAACAGCCATTTTTCCTGTTAATGCATGGAAAAAACAACTGTCCAACTAGTCTACTGTCAGCAAGCTCGTAGCAAAGGAGGCAAAAGAAAGAGGAAAATAATAACTGCAACATTTACCAGAGGTGCTCCCAGTTTCTTCGAAGTCTATGTTGCCTAGATGCAGGACTCCAGCCACTACTCTGAAAAGATTGAGCTTCTCCGTATCATCCAGGCCAATCCTCTTCATGGCCACGCACATTCTATTAAAGTCTCCAAGGTCATCCAGCAGAGGGTCCTTCAGAGCTCCGGCTTTCATATGCTGCAGAGACATGCTTAATACAGTCAAAATAAGCACAGCAGAAACAGCAAGTCTATTTTACATGAAGCCCCCAGTGACCATGCCTTGAGCATAGCACTGGAACAGCTTAGATAAGGTTGGCACTCAGCAGTAAGGCAAAATAAACCACAGATCCTTAGACCCCTTAAAAAAACTAGAAATTCAGTGGAAAAGTTTTATTCCATGAACAATCAAGCCCATATTACATCTTGAACAATGTTGACTCCTTGACAATAAAATCTATGCTTTAGTAAGGGAGCAGAGAAGGGGTGGGCAATATGGCAAAATTTCACAATACACAAAATATATATATACATAATGTAATTTATCACAACAATAATACATTTCATTATATTGCCCATCCCTACAGCAGGCCATTTCATTCTTAACCAGTTAAAGCTGGGCATAATAAAAACAAGCAAATCTGAACCGCATCAAAATGCTTCCCTGGAGGACCACAACAATGTAGAGAGTGGGTGCCCAATCTTAACCACAAAAGGGCTGGTGTGGCCGCAGGCTTTCATTCCAATCAAGCAAGAGTACACCTGCCTGTTTAATGTTATGTTGGTCTCCATCTTTAAACAACTGATCATGTGCACTAGTGCATTGACAGGATGAATACCTGCATCCAGACTGGCTCTTAAGAGCACACACCCCTGCTGTAGAGTTTACCCTGCTCTAACACACCACATTCAAATGCGGTAATGGGATGATTGAGGTTAGCTAAAGAACTAAAACTGAAAACTGTGTCAAAGAATGCAGTCTGACACATGCAAAACATCCCATATTTCACAAAATCAGACCCATATGTGTGAATATATAGGCATGCATCTCCAACACATCAAACCCATGCATGGAAACAAACAGTCTTAGAACAGTTTAAAATAGCAAAGGCAACAAGCATTACCTTTTTGTCCTGGATTTTAAGGAGAACAAAGAGATGTTCAGTTACATTAACAGTGTAAAAATGTTTCCAGCAAGTAATACTGTGCCACAAAACACTATCAAAAACTTTAAAGCAACCATATGTAATATTTGCAGACTCACACTTTTCCATTTGGTCTGCGTCCAATGACTCTGCCATCAATTATCTGCCCAATATTATTTGTGGGCAATTCACACATGCAGTGTGGAAGTCTTTAATAATACAGCACCAAATAATAAGACAATGCGAAGAAGCACTAAGATATGTAGATAAACACTGAATCGTTTTGAACTATGCGACTCCCATCAGGCAGCAGCAGGACCAGCTGTGAGTTCTGGCCATGGATAGAGTTGGCACTGCGAAGACATGACATAGCCTTCTTCACTAATTCTGCCACTGAAGTGCCTTTTTGGAAAGCCAGTTGAAATTAGCTGCCATGATACATGTTGGTGAAAGACACTTATTCTTCTACTGAGCAAGTGCCTAAGCTACTGCAGTAAGAGAAAAGACTTATATTTGCCTTTGTGGATGTAAGATTAATTACATCTCAGTTTAAAAAAAAAAAACATATTTAAATAAAAGTATAAACATTAAGTGGCACTTCAACATCTTGTTAATCTGTTAATAGTGCAAACTGTAGTGACATCATGGGTATAATCAGTATACTTAGTAAACACTAGAAAAACAAATCCATACCCTAAATGCTACAAAAGGTAGGTTTGTTTAGAGACTGAGGCTATATTAAATCGTATTATATATGTGATGAGAAAGCAAGATGATTTATATAAATTGTTTTTAATAATAACTGCCTAATTCCCCTGAGGGAGATTTACATGTAGGTATCCCATTACTACTGGGAATGAATCTGGGAATATATTTTTACAATTTATCAAATTCTTTAATTTATCTTGAGGGGTTATTGCTTCTATTTGAAACAAAACTGTTTAAATTGTTTTGGAAATTCAATACAACAATATTGCAATACAACTTGTTTTTAAAGTAATTCTACACTATGGACACTGTCTATATATATAAATTACATAATAATAGCTTTTGTGCATCCTTTCCTTTGCAGATAACTTGACAAAACTGAATCATTTAAAATAGCAAATAATAATTCTAAACTTGTAGACACTTCATTATACAGAGTAAAAGAACTAGAAAGGATAAGTTTCAATATTTATTAATGGCATGAGAAAATTAAGCATGATTTTTTAGCTGGGGATTTAACCACACACCTTAAAACCCTCTTTACCAAAAGCTAAATATAATCCAAAATTAATTTTGCCGAAGCTTATAATTTAACTAGAATTGTATTCATCATCTGGGCATTTGTAGACCATCATTTATGGACGATGAAAAGAAAGAAGGACGATTATTTTTTATTAAAAAAATTTTAAATTAATAAGTCTTGCCACATCAGAAAAATGCTATACACATACCTCAGCACTCTTCCGGTTTTGCATGATCTGCTTATCCGAGTCCTTGCTGGCAAAGTATCTGGTGCAGCCGCGATTTAAATACTACATATAAACACAAAGATTCTAATTAGCAAAATTATCAAACAATTTATAATTGATTAATGCATTTAAGATTACATAACTATTCTGTAAGTCCATGTTAACAAGACATTGGGCCAAAGAACCTAAAACAAATTTGTTGTTAAAAATCTACAAACATATGCAACTTATGCGACATAACAAGAGTGATATTCTTTCACTACAAAACTGCATCCAAGGTACAGCTGCAAACTAAAAAAATAACAAGTGTTTTATTATTGTCCCTGTTCTTTGAGAGGCCAAATAGATGTTTAAGTATTTTTTAGGAAAATGCATTTAGGTGTAGCAGCAGAACTCCAAGATAAGAGAAACACACACTATGCAAATATGCCATCTAGTGGTGATGCAGACACTTGATATAAGTATTGGGGTAAAGCCTCTGCTAAATCTACATTTCTAGCTAATGAGCAAAATCAACAAAATCTTTTAAAGTATTGTTATAAAATCCAGCAAAACTACTAACTTTTCAAAAATGCCAATTACATATGAACATAATGCTCATTTTACTTTGTAGTATGAACACACGGAGAACGTTCTCACAGTGCTGTTTTTTGGCACATTTTGTTCACTGGGTGAAGAATTTGTCAGAGGCATTCAGACAGCTTAATCATTGTATACAGATAAACAGTGGGCCCCACAACTCAAAAGATTGTAATTATCCCAGTTGAATGATGCATTCAAGCATGACGGCCAAATAATTTACATATAAAACTTCATCTTCCTGAGTCATGATTCAGGCACCATATTGTTTTAGAGCACTAGGTCAAACGTGTTTGAGTCTGTGTAGGAAAAGGGCAAAAAAGAGAACAGGGAACACTGAACTGACTCGAAAGCTGTCAGGGGAGTTCAGGTGCAGCATGTTCCTGATGTCCTCAGAGGCCCCGGCACAGAGTCGATAGAAGATGTGATAATTGCGTTCATCTGTGCCCTGCATGCAGATGCGAGACTTCTCTAACAAATAGTGCGAGACAAATCCTCCCACGACTGCATTCTGCATTACACATAAAACACAGGTCATCAACATACAAAACAGAACATACACAGTGCAATGAGTTAAAAGTTAAAAGTTTAAGTAATATTTATATAGTTTAGATTAGATTAGATTAGATTTATTTTATTGTCATTGTTCATGGAACAAGTACATAGCCCATGAAAGGCAGTTAGCACCTAAGCAGAAGTGCAAAACAGTATAAACAGATTAAAGTGCAAAATAGGTGATGCTATATGTTGCAGGTAAGAGTAGTTCGCATAACTGAATCGAGTGAACATGCAGGATAGATTAACAGCATTTTGCGAAATCTGGCAAGATGCTATGCTAGCCGCCATCTTGGTCTGTTGTTTAATTAGCGAAAAATAATGGAGTATGAGAAACACTGATAATGACCTGCATATGTAAGTCAAACATTGAGAGCCCTTTAAGAGGCCCTTTAAGAAGACACAGTAGCTCCCATTTACATTGTAAATACTTTACGACAAATAAACCAGTCCAAAATGAGCTGGATGAAAATCTTGAAACACTACCTTACTTAACGTGTTTGTCGTCTCCTACAAACAACCATTTAAGAGACAGTTTAATAGTTTTGTGAGAACAATGATGATAGGAGGTGCACATTTATTAGAACGCATTTATTGAATGTGCACCTCCTGCTGTAACTGTCCTAACAAAACCATGTATCTCTCAAATGATAGTTTACAGGAGAAGGCAAACAAGTCAATTGATGAATGAATCAAGATTTGATTCCAGCTCATTATGGACTAATTTGTGATAAAGTATTCACAATGTAAAGGGGAGCTGCTGTACTCAAATAATGCATAAAATGATTAAAACTGGTATACATAAAATTTGATAAAACAGCAACATATACACCATACACCAGAAATGTACCTTTTCATTAAAATGAATTTCCACAAACTTTCCAAAACGACTACTGTTGTTGTTCCTGACTGTCTTTGCATTCCCAAATGCCTCAAGCAGCGGGTTGGCTGGAATGAGATATGCAAAACTTGTTATAAAAACAGTGAACGTCTTGTGGGCAGTGGTGGCCTAGTGATTAGGATGCTGCTTTTGAAACCTGAAGGTCGCAGGTTCGAGTCTCAGCCCGGGCACTACTGAGGTACCCTTGAGCAAGGTAAAGTCCCGCTACACTGCTCCCCGGGCGCTGCTGGTAGCTGCCCACTGCTCCACATGTGTACGTGTGATGGGTTAAATGCAGAGGTTGCATTTTGTTGTGGTGCTTGAGTGTGTTCACAATGACAAATAGTCACTTTCACTTCACTTATCCAAAGGAGGCTGGAGTTAAGAATTTAAGATGCACAGATACAAGGACTGTGGAATGGTTTATCACAAACATATCTGCTGATGCATAAACAATTATAAAAATATAGAAATCATATTATCAAAACATAATATCAGAGCACACACACATATGCACGCATTCACAGCTGGTAACACAACTTGTGGCTGCAGAGTGAGTTTGTTACTGGCTAAAAGAAAGTTTTTTACTCTGAAGGTCATTTACTCAGTTAGCATGATACAGAAATATAATATTTCTGTGTGGTTACAAACACAATAACATTAATAAAGTGCAAACGTTCCTGGCACTGACTCTGTGTTCTAAAACATTAACCAGAAGCTGATCTTTTTTAAAAGCAATTATATGTTGTGCTAATACAGATATGATTCTGACATTACTGTGAAAAAAATTAACACTTTAGAAAAGTGTTAAAAACAGTTAAACTTACCCTCGACAATTCTTTCATCAATATCCTGGCCAGTCCCATATGACGTGGTTAAATATCTAAGATGCAGACAAAAATATAATTGTACAGTTATACCACAACCACAAACTATGACAATGCCCAAAGTTTCCTTTTGCAGCACTGCCACCTATAACAATTGTTTTCATTTTTTTCTTACCATAAAAGGACAGATTTTGTGTAAAAGAACCTCAGTCAGACAATTTTACTCCAATAACTTTATTGTGTTTATGTTTTGTTTTCCAGTGCATTCTTACCATTGTGTAACTTTAAATACAAGGACAAACTAAGTTTTCTGACCTGAGGACAAACTTTGTGTTTTCTGTTTTTCCAGCTCCAGATTCACCAGACACAATAATAGACTGGCTCATCTTGAGGACCTTCATGTCCCGATAAGCCTTATCAGCTGTAATATGGAGACAGCAAGTGAGCGTGAGCTTCAAAGACTGAAAGTTAAAAGAATTCACAATGTCAGATGTGTCCTTTATGAGATCATGCACTTACCAATAGCATAAACATGCGGAGGGAGGGTTCCTAAGGAGCGACCATGGTAGCTCTTAATGGTCTCAGGAGCGTAGAGTTTGGGGATATCATAATAGGGGTTCACAGCAATCAGGATGTTGGCTACAAATGTCTAAAAGAAAAATCAGAACGTCATGAATATTGGTAAGTGAACAAAGGGGAAAAAAACGTCTAATGACTAGCTGCCATTTCCTGCACTGTACAAGTTTTAATGATACAAATGTGGAATGCAAAGAAACCTCAAGTGGTCGATGGAAAAGCTTCCCTTAGCAGCCCATTAGAGCCACCTGTGGTGGTAGTGGAGCTTTCATAAACAGCCCCCTCTCCACCTGCTGCTGTTCAGGGCCTGAGGCTGCAGGGTTAGTAGCCACGCTGCGCTGCTTAGTGCTACCTCGCAGGACCTAATTAAAAGCATTGGGCAACCCGATAGCGTCTGGGCAGGATTATCCAGGTCATCTGAGACAGGGCAGCCACAGAAGGGCAGGGCCTCAGCACTCAACATGACACACTCTGCCGACATGCCCCAAGCGCACACTGATGACTGTGCACTGACAGCAAGCCTGTCGTCCCTGGGAAACTATTCTAATGAGTTCAGCCAAACCTGCAAAAAAAATTCCCATCAGCTCCTCACCTGAGGCCACTCTATACATGAGAATGCGCAAGCATTTTCACTTAAGAAAACCTTACTTCCATGTTAAAAAGGCAAATATCTATGCAGCACATATGAAATTAACTCATTTTTTAATTTTATTTTGTCCCCTCTACTTACGACCATAGAACAACTTTATAATCTCTCTTTATTGCTTAAATTTAAACAGGTTGTATGTAAGCATGCCTTTAAGACTGTACAATCCCTGTTTCTGGAAATGTTTTGTAAAATACAAAAACAAGAAGAATCTTATTTGGGCCCATATTGCCTCTGCAAAAAATTGGAAAAAGACAAAGCTTGTTTTTTTGTTTTTGATAAAGCCAACTTAAAAAGCTGATATTACATCCTGCAAATGCTGTAGAAACATGCAGCACCTTTTAAAAATGACTATAAATTTAGATCACAGAGAGAAATAGTAACTGTAAGCAGCACATCTTACTGACATAGATCAAGTCTTTACTGTAGCGGATACGGACGTTGTTCAGAAGAGTGGCTTCATTTAAGTACATAAGAGAACCTAGAAGTAAAGGAAAATGCACAGTTAAACAAGTGACCTTAAAAGGGACACATTTGGTTTGAATACAAATATTAAAGCTCTGATGCATCAGTAGTAAACATACAGTTGTCCTCCACGTGTTTGTTGACATCATCCTCAGCTGGGAAGACTTGGGTAATTGGAGCCAGAAAATTCTACAAAATCCAAATAAAAAAACATTACGCTTTTACATTACTACCACTTCTGTAAACTTTCGCATGGACAATCAAAAGTTAACATTTTAATCCCTGAATCAGTAACTGTGTAAGTTGAGGTGATGAGGTGGAGAACAAGATGGCTTCTTCCATCCAGTTCTCAGAGAATTTTACAAACACAGTGTTTTTTTGTTTTAAAAAGTTGACCCCCCTACACAAGAAACACTGCATAATAAAATATACAAAGACAAGTCACTTCATTGGGTACACTTATCTTTACACTCTATGCTTAAATTCATTGTCTGTTTTAACAGCTAACTTAACATATGGGTGCACAGTTAAAGACTGCAGTCTATCTGCTTTTCTTCATGATTTGTTAGCCCCCTTTACCCTGTTCATTAATGTCAGGGAACAGGTTTGGTGCTGGATCATTCTCAGCACAGTGGTGACTGGCCAGATGATGGCATGTAAGTGTGTGTGTATGCTGAACTGATTGAATCACACACATTTGTGCTGCTGGAATTCTTAAACACTTTGTAAACTCAGTGCCCATTCTATTAGACGCATCTAACCTGTTGGTCCACCTTCCAGATATAATGTTGATTGATTATAGTCCTTCTGATGGTGCACAGTCTGCGTTTGTCATTCTCTAGTCCTTTACACTGGGTATTTTCTGGCAACAGGCCACACTGCTGGCTGTTGGCCACACTGTTGGCTAAATATTTTTTGGTTATAGGGCTTCTCTCAGGCCAGCAAAAACACCAAGATGTTAGAAACTCCAATACTACTGCTGCGCCAACCACACACGCGGACACAGATGCACACGCACACGCTTGTACCATGGACATGCTGAGAATGAGCCAAATACCACCTGCTCATTGGTGGCCACTTGACCACTGATGAACAGGGTAAAGGGGGTTAACAAATGATGCAGAGATAAAGACAGGAGTACAGTAAAAATGCTAAAAACATGCTTAGCTTGGTCATTATAAAACTTAATTTCCATGTGACATAGGAGTGAATGTGTGAGTAGATCAGTTATATGTAGATTACAAACAACTTCAAGACATACCACAACCACATAAAGCAGCCTGTGACTATTCAGCACAAGAGTGCATTATTTATAGAGGTCAGGAGTAACATGGAGGCGGCTGACTGCACTTTTTCCAAAAACAACAAATGAGCTTTTCCCATAATAGCATTACGTTTTCAGCTCCTCTAGTCTTTGTCTCAGTCCCAGTAACTTACAGATTATGAAATATGGATAAGACAGAATCAGTAGCACAGTGCTACTAAAGCTTAACTGTTCTTCAGTGTTCTTCAGTGCCAAGAAGGGCTGGGCATCTTTTTCAACATTTTCAACATCTTGAACATTTTTTGATACTGACAACTTGAAACTTCTATTTCTGAGCAATATTTCTTTTAATACCTTCTTTTGTTAAAAAAAAAATATTGAATTAAAAGCCATATATTTAAATAAACTGTGGAGTCATCAAAGAAGCATGGTACATAAATATTATTAATGTATGCAGTCAATCGGCATTCTAGATTTTAGAACAAGCAGGCTTACTGGCTCACTAATGATTATAAGATGTTAAAATTTAGTATTTAATAACATTTGGTGCCCAGTAGTACTGAAGCACATTGGTCTTTGGTCAAGAACTAAACTTTCACACTCAGTCCTAATGCAAGCTTAAAGTCTTTTTTTTGATTGGTGGTGTTTTACTGTAGACATGATGTTGACTTTTAAACTGGAACAAGCCTACATGGCTTGTTGTTTCTCTGAGGAGGAGGAGTGTGTGAAGCCCAGGTGGCTTATTCTTTTAATGAACTCGACCTGAGCGTAACACGATCAGCACACCTGCAGCAGGTAGGAGTCATTACTTATTAACTGCCTCTGCAAGCGACACCCTTATACAGCACAGGTCTGTTTTACATACATGAGTTTGCACATTTAAGTTATTTCACATTTAGATAACTGGGGACTTCCTTAAAAAAATCTGATGAAGCCATAAGTGTACAGTGTGTGCATGAATGGTGCAGTCATTACAAATCCATGATGCCCCACAAATACATTTCAGCACAATCACCTATCCTGCAAACCAAACCAATACACTACGGTCAACAAACACCATACGAATAAAATTCCAGATATTCCAAAGCCATTTATGCTCTGTAATTACATGTCTAGGAACCGGTCATGCTGTCATACAATCTTGATCTATTATCTGGCCTTCTGAACATAAATTTAGAACAAAAATCTATACATTCTGCAGTGTAGTGAAGGATTAGGAACTACCTCCAATATTCATTTTATTTTTCCATAATAGATACTTTTTTTGAGTAAATTGTCTGATTTAAGTCTTTAGTGTGAGGTTGTCTCTGTGTACGCATGTCGACGCTTTGATATTTTCCCACTTTTTATCGTATTTTCCCTTTGTGCTGTCGTGATTTTAGTCTTGCTGTGGTAAACTACCCAACAATAGCTCTTGAGATATTGAACAGTTTATTTCAGCACCTCTTCAGCTTAATTCCTACAAGTTCTATGGTTTATATGCACTGTTTTGTTAAAGTGTGGCAATACTGATGCTGCACAAAATGGACACACCCCTTTATTTCTGTAAGCTGAATTTTCTATGAAATAAGTAAACATTTACTCAGTCTGTCAGAATGCCTTCATTTAGAAGTTTTTTGTTTTTTCTTAATCTCTTGTAAAGTGACCTTGGGATTGTAAAGGCGCTATACAAATAAAAAACTTTGCTGTTGTTGTTGTTATCACACACCAAGATCACGAAAAGGAGACTGGCTCCTTTAAATAACCCAAACCCTGACAAAAACACATCACTAAATGTGATGAGAACAAGTGTGTTAGAAATTACTCCAGACTATTCAAGAAGGACTTTTTAAACAGTAAACCCAGACTGGAGCTTGTTCTATTTGTGAGCTTTATCAAAACATGACCACAAAAGAAAACCAGAGTGGAAACAGGCTGTCCAAAACAGTTAGTATTCCTAACAATTATACTTAACTATTAAAAAGGCTGTGCTTAATTATTCAATATATTTGTCTCAATCCAACAAAGTCTCTTAAAATTAACTGAGATAAATTTGTTTTTCATTCATAAGCTAGACTCAAGTATGTTTTCCCTCAAGCCTGGTTCTGAAACTCCATGAAACTATATTTTATGTTAAGCTGCTACCACCAATGAAAATGCAAATGCATCACTAATCTGTCAAATGAAAAAAACAAATGCTTTGCCCAGTTGTTCAAAGGAATGGGCAAACCATTTCAGGCAGACCGTTTGTCTTAGTTTTTTCTGTGATTCATGGAAGTTGAATACTCTCTCTGTTAGGCCGAAAAAACATTTCTGGTTTTTCCTCACTTTGTACTCTCGAATGGCTTCAGTGGTAAGGCATTTTCAAAAATAATCTTAGACTACAAAACAATTGTCAAATGTGACTGTTCTTTAAAATGATTCCACATGTTAAATTTTTTTTCAGTGCTTCTTGAGCTTTACATGTGCATGACGATAAAGTGTTGAGAAGAAAAAAAAAACTTAAAGGGTTTAAGATACGGACTTACCTTGCCCCTGTGACTGAGCGGTTCAATAGTGAGTGTGTCAGTCCCTATGTCTACTATCATGCCCAGTTGGAACCCATTCGTTGGGTGGGGCGCCCAAACAGGCTTCCCATCATCCATTGTGCACCACAGCTACCAAGCAGCTCTGCAAACCACATAAGAAAATGGAAAATATGAATGTTGTAAAACATTTTGGGATAATGCAGAATCTTGACACATTTAAATGAAAAAAATGAAGATAATATATGGGTAATACATATGGCAAAACAGAAAACACAACCAGACTGTATAAGTAGGTTCTCCACATAGCCAGTTGGTAGAAATAAAATAATGGAAATAAACTGTTTAAACAGTAAATGAAACCTCTCCGGTGAAACTGTAGGGCATTCTACTCCTGCAACAGGAGTCTGCACACTCAAGCACTGTCCTGCAAAGACTATTTGATGCATCACTACAGGCAACACAATTTCAGGCAATTTGTGCCAGATGCTGGGAACAAAAATAAAAGGGCTTCCAAACAATTCAACACTGTAACAATCCATTAGGCACAGGGAAGTGAGGTGCTCCCTGCCCCAGATGTCTGTTGTGCACTGAAGGCCAGGTTGATCAATGCTTCCAATTCAATCCAGGGCAACTGTTCCCCTGGTCCACATCCATTCTTGGTGATGCAGGCTCTGGCCAAGTCCTCAGAGATTCCCATGGTGCAATTATCAATTTTTCAAGCACCACTTCACCCAGCGTACTAAATAACCTCATTGTCTGCTCAGCACAAACCGTATCTGTGCCCAGCGACCGAGTCTCAGTTAGGTCTTTGAAGAATTTAGAAGAACAAAAGGATTGAAGCAGAATTCAAAAATGTTTTCCTGCAAATACCACAGCAAAACAATCTGGCAGACTTGCTAAAGGCACACTGGACACAAACATGACAGCAAATACTAATAGTGAAAAAGCAAAAGAACCAGTAGCACTTGTAGCAAGTGCAGCAATAATATTTTCCAAATAATACATTTCTAGCTGAGATTACTACTAAAGACTAAGCTAAATGTCAATGTGCATGTAGGATTTTTAGGGCAGCTTTACAGAACAGAATATTTCCAAAAGCTACCGGCATCTGACCTCAATAGTGGATTCCTGCCTAAATCTACATTATGATGTTGTAATTCCAACCACTTAAGCCACTGTACAGGGTTATTTGGTTTTTGTGGTATTAAGAAATAACCAAAAAAACAAGAATGGAAAATTTACAGTAAGCAGTGCTATATTTTTATATTTTATGTGACTTTAAAAAAGCAGCTGTTTTCTCTAGTTATGTAAATTTGTACATTACATTTGTTACTCAATAGAAACAAATTCTACAGCTCCCCCAACTCCAGCACGATTTTAATGCTAAGAGCATACACTACAGCTTATGGAGGGACTGTGTTCCAGTATTTAGTTTTGCTGTGTTACCAACAGTAAATGCACAAAAGATGAATACCTTAAAGCAGTGTTTGCCAAAACCTGGTCCTGGGGGCAAGACCTAAGACTTTACCCTATGCATTTTAGGGTTTTACATGCTCACAACACAACTGATCTACTTATCCAGCTCATTAACAATCCCTTACTGAGTTGAGGTGGGTGTATTAAAGCAGGGCAGTGCCATGAGGGCCAAGGTTGTGAAACACTGCCTTTAATTACAATCACTGCATCTTCGTCAAAATGCTGTATCAGGAGTTTTTTTTAAGAAGCCGAGCAGTTCTGGTTACACAAGCTTCCACTATGTTATCACATTATGATCATATGTTATGCCCCCTCCACTGAGCAGATCAAAGACGCTGACTTGAAGAATCACAGCGAGTGCAGCCACAGCATAAAAGAGGTAAAAGAGGAACTTTTCCTGCCGTCAAAAACAAAAGATAAAAACTGATGTACCATCAGGCTTGGAGGATGAAAAATCCAGGATCTCACATATGTTTTACCTCATAAACTGCATGCACATAAAGAGGCCCAAAAGCATAGTGAACATACTTTGCATGCAGTTTTGTCTAAAAATAGGCCATGTTTACTGATATGATTACTGAAGGATTAACTGAAGAACTGTAATATACAAAGTAAAAATGTTTTCTAAATGTCTGTTGCAATACAAGACACAAAATGTTCACGATTAGGTTAGAGCTGCATAGTATTAACCTGTTAGCGTGAGGTGGGTTTATCATAGAAAAAAGTCACTGAAGCAAATTACATGAGGATTCTGGGATTAGGACAATATGGAAGCATGTGTTTGAGAAGACCCGTAGACAAGACAGGTTCAAAGTTCATGGAGTATCCAGGAAAAGAGGATTACCCTGCCACAGCTATATGTCGCAGCCCTATCATTTAGTCATGGCTATGATCACTGATTCAATGTTCTGTCTTGGTCCGAAGCCAAAAATGGACCATTCTATATCAAAGAGATTTAGCAGTTCTAAAATGAACCTGGGGCTATTTCAGTCAAGTGTAATCATCAGCATGTTAAAGTTTCTTTATAGTCAATAAGTATCAGTAAAAAAAAGACTTTTCAACAGACTGTAAATACGCTGCAGTAGGGGTGTAACAATGCATGCAAAAATATAAAAAATGAGATCTCAGTGCAAAAATGGGACAATATTCATCAGGGACATGTGATGATACATTGACGAGAGTAAACATATTGTTTATCATTTTACTTTATGTAACTGCATTGTTCATAGTGTTCAACCAGGGCCAAAAACCCAGTCCAGCACATTCATGACGCGCATCACTCTCCCCCTGCCTTCCAGCTCTAGTTTTTTAGTAAATTGTGCCTCCACTAAACAGTCATCATTTTTTTTCATTTGAATTTCATTCATGATTCAAGATTGATTATTCTTGACATACATAGATATATAAGTACATGTAGAGCACTAAATAAAAACACGAAATATATACACAATCTACACAGAGCAATCAGGAAAGCATCGTAGCTGCCCCATCCCAGACCATTATAAATATATAGAA
>JBBPDA010000001.1:47649583-47665888 GCA_037974385.1 Arnoldichthys spilopterus
AAAATCATGGACTGAGTGTTTCATTACACCCCTTGCCTGTAGTACTGAACTTATACAAGAAAGTGTAAAGAATCTGATGACAAGATGGACCAGGCCAGAATCAGATTAAGCCTTAGCCCAAACCAAAAAGAGATGTTAAGGGTCATTAAACATTGGTACTGCAAACCAGTCCAAAACCAGGCTTAATCCATGCTTGGAAAGTCATTATTTGATATTTTAAATCGTGCTCATTTGCATTTATGAAACAAAGGTATAAAAAAAAAAACACTTTTATCTCCAGAGTTCTTTATGGCTATATTGCTCTTTGCTAGAGGATACTTGTTGGACAGGCAAACAATAGCTTCTCTGAATTAGTGTACAGTGCACTTGACACACTCAGTCTAGCAAATAATGTATACACAGCCTACAACCACTGCCCATATGTTTTTTATTATTATTATTATTGTTTTCTCTACCTTTTCTTTTTTCTCTTTCCTGTTAACTCTATTTTTCCTTGGGCAGTAAGTATTTAGAGGTATTTCACTACATGTTATACTAGTATAATTGTGTATGTGACAAACATCTTGAATTTTTAGTCAGAGCACATTATTTTCAAAATACAGTGCAAATGAAAACAACCAGTGAAAAATCAAGGTGATTATAATATTAAATTATCTCAAAACAGAAATCAACATTTTCTTTTAAACAAGCACGAGGACTTTTTTCAATCAAACTGAAAATGAAAATAAGTGATGCCACATTAAACCAAGGAGTATGATAGTGAAGACAAATGCCATCTAATGCTGCAACGATTTCTCAGGTGAATAAGAATGGAGTGGCTGGTTGCTGGTTGTAGTTTCCTGCTTGGTAAATATTTACAATAACCGCCATAATAATGCAGACTTAATGATCTCATTCCACAGTGCAGTGACCACCCACCTCTACAATCACACTTAAAGGGGTCAGTCACTAATTTAAATGTCAGACAGCTCATGCTGGCTTTGTAGAGTGGCCCTAGGAGTCACATATGGGTTACTTATGCTTAAGGAAATTAATCCTGTAAGCATCTCTTAATCCAAAGCGAGGTGAGATATCCACCAGTATCCTGTTAGATTTCATAAAGATGACCGACAGGAGCTAAAAAACAACCCAAGCATTCATAGATGGCAGCAGTAATGGCGTTACCCATGGAGACAACCAGGGGTCAAAGGGCAGGAGGGAGTTTCCTGTAACACACGTTAAGCCTCCTGCTCCCCTCCTCCCTTTATTTCCTGCTCCCTACGCAGCTAAGGGAGCTGGAAAATGCACTGTAATATTTAGACTAGGCTAACAGGATGCACAGTCCAATGCTCACTTTCAAGTCAGTGCTTTTTAAAAGTTTTCCAGCTAGAAAAGTACTGAAATAGAAATGTAGGTGTCATTAGCTTCAGCTAGGATACATGTTGGCAGATGGACTCAAATGTTCACAGCTGTCACAGTTAATATCAAAAGGGAAAATAACGATGAATATAAAACTGATCTGGCAGTGCGACCACAAAGAGCTATAGGCTTCATTCACAAACTGTTCAGAAGACCCAATTTAAAACCCACGATTCTGACATTCATCACTCTTTTCTTATTTGCAGAACCAACACACTCAGGAGCAAAAAATAATGTTTGTGCAAAATAAAGTTTTATGTCTCTGACAGATTTTTTTGGACTTTTCTCAAGAAGGTTCAAGTCAAAACAGCATAAAACAATAATACATGATTCAAATTTGGCCAACAAAGCATCTTGGAAATACATCTTCAATAACCGAAGATGCCTTGAACAAGCGGAGTTGAAGGCTCATGCTGTTATTCCAGGACAATAACAAAAATAAGTGAAGATCATATAGTCACATAGTACTGGACAATATATTGTCATTTATCACTTATCACTTCTTTGTAGTTTTGGTACCAAGTGTTATTAATGTATAGGATGTATATAATTTGCTATGTGTTTCAGATCGTTTTGAAAACTTACTGAGAACTAACACACACTCAGGACGGGCTTCATGCCCTTAGGCTATGCAAAGCCACAAGATGACAAGTACATTAACCGAACAACACTATAAATACAGTCAGTTTTGCTACCCCGACTGAAGAAAAAGCCAATTAAACACCTCTGCATTCCTCCTGAAGCCAACATTGGGGCAGATATTCCTAGCAGACGTGTGATTATCCGTTAGTCAGGAAGCACGTCGGACTTCTAAGTAGCAACTCTCCCAGAGCTTCCTACAGCACGGATGGAAACCGTTGGTTCCGCTAACTACTCGATGAGTAACCGCCTATTCCAGCCCACTAATTCCAGCTCCTACACTGAACCATCATCTGTTTTTCTTTCTTTTTTAAACTCCGTAATTAATACTGCAGCTTACAGTAATAAAACAGACACGCCTGCTTCGGGACTTATCCCAGCTAGCCATTCACTTACTTTAGTACAATGCAAACCGCTTCTCTTTCTAATGTCCAACATTGCAAACATACTGTAAAGTGCTGACTGTACATGCAGCCCCGCCAGTGTCTGCACTACCCGACCCGTTAGCCCCCGTTACACCATCTACCAGCTTAAGCCTCGGCACCGTTAGCTAGCCTCTCAAGTTGGGCTGCAACGAACTGACGGAAAAGTACGTAATAAACGTTACCTAGTCCCAATGCGAGCACGTGCCTGAGCAGACGGTGCGTCTTCTATGATAAAAAAGAAGGGTGCAGCCCCCGCTGAGAGATCCCCAAGCTCTCCTCTCGGTGCTCCGGCTTTGGACTGAAGAGCGGAGAAGCGGCGGTGACGTCAGCGGCAACAGAGCGGCTCCAACAGCTGTCGCCTGGACGGACAAGCCCACAGGCTGCAAAGACTAGCACGTCTACTCACAGCAGCTACGAATGAGAAAAATCGCTCACTAATGGTCGCTCAGTAGCCTTAACTCTTAAACTACTGCCGAACTAGCTTTAGA
Organism: Arnoldichthys spilopterus; assembly: GCA_037974385.1. NCBI lineage: Eukaryota > Metazoa > Chordata > Actinopteri > Characiformes > Lepidarchidae > Arnoldichthys > Arnoldichthys spilopterus. The sequence continues at coordinate 47,652,534 of JBBPDA010000001.1, forward strand.
AAACTGTTACGTCTCAGGACTTTGCTGAAGTCTTAGTTTTAGGCCCCTAAGTGAAGCTGGATTCAGAAAAAACAATGGTCACCAAGGTGGGCCACAAATGCAAATGTGAGACTTATTAATTTTTAAGAGGCTTGCAATTTAAAACTTTTAGAAGTATTCCTGAAGTAGAAACCCTATACCCATTGAAAGCCAACTCTGTAAATCTAATTAGGACACTTGATACAGCCTCTATTTTCAGCGGTATCAGGTTACTTAAAGAGTAGTATGAATTAATTTGCCACTAATATTTTACACCATTTCCTGTATTATGAGCGTTTGTCATACAGGTGCATTTGTGTCAGTATGCTCTCATATGGGTGATAGAATTGGGCCCACATCATAAAAAAAATCAATTTAAAAAATTATAATAATTTGGATAGTATCTGGATTGCAGCATTATATAATCAGTTTGGGGGGGGGTTCCATTTTTTGTATTTTACTAATCCATCATTTTGCAAACACTTTTGATTCACCAGAACATTAAGAATGTTTAACTCTACAGTGAAGCTCAAGCAGAGTCTAAGACATGGGTAAGGCCTCATTTCCTCAACGTAATTATGTCTAGTCTCTATGCAAAGCATTACGTTCACTGAACTGCACCTGGAAATTCGAAAGATCAGGATATTTCAAACAAGTGGTATATTCTCCATCATCTGTGAGTTTTATAAAATATTCCAAAATAGATCTCACAGTGTTGCATACAAGGCCTCAAACACAGTGGCATTTATAATTCATCACTTCACAGCAGATGTCAAATGCTTGGCATGTAAAACGGCCCAGAGGTTGTGAACTAACATTAATTCATCCAATAGTTTTACACCCAAGTACGAACATGAATTTAAAAAAAATGGTCTGCATTCTTACAGCAATCCATAAAAACCTGTCTGAGGACCAAAATGTGGCCTAATACCATAGCGATTCCTGACTGAGGCATTAAGCTTAAGTTACAGCACATTCCATATGTTAGTCTATTTACAAAACAGATGGGCAATTCTACAGAGCCCTGGGCTAATAATTGATTAAAAGACCTTCTCAGCAAGTGTGTGGTCCACCTTGTCTCATTTCAAAGGCATTCTTATAAAGTGCAAGTAAACACATGATGAAGTATAGACAAAAAGGGGAAATGAGGAAGCATAAGCAATTTGATTAAATGAAAATGCCTCATTTATTCATCCCAAACAACTGTAGTCAGATAAATAAGAAAAACAATGACATACATATTTTATTGATTTTTAAATTATTAGGACTAAGCTCCTGAAAATAAGCTGAAGGTTGCAATAACCCTAAATGACCTGTAGGGGTGATGACCTGCAGTTTCTTAATTAAAGTTGTTGCTGATGGTGGAGTCTGAAAATTAGCTTTTTGATTTTCTCCCGCTTTTTCTTCACTAGTTTCTGAGGAAACCAGTCACTCAGATCCAACGCAGGGTGCAAAATCTGTGGTGGGTTCTGCAGATAAAAGTACAAATATTCCAAATATAACTGAAGTGGATAGAACACATTCAGCTAAATTTCTAATAGTTTCTAACAGGTAAGCAAAGCCTTATGAATCAAGCATTTCCTACTTACCATGATGAAGCTCTCTACATACTGAAGAAGGTAAATCCCACAGTCGGTGTAATTATCCTGCTGTGGGACCTGCAGGCTCCAGCCATTCATGGAGCCTTTCGCAAAACTCCGCCAAGAGCCCTTTTTCACCCACCACTCCATCTCCAGGTATCTTTTATTCATACATACACACACAGTAATGGCAGTACAGACAACAATGGCAAAGGATTCGAATGTAGCATGCACATTAACAGGTAAATGGCAGAGAACACTTACTCTTGCAGGATTTTCACCACTGCTGGTTTAGCACAACAATTGAGTGAGTCCATGATGAGAATGCAGGGTCTACAAACAAATCAGAACATAGAAAACATCATGTCTGCACATAAACAGCAGTATGGAAATCAAGAGGGAACACCTAATCAAAAGTACTTACTGTCTAGAAGCAATATTGAAGGCATTTCCACTGGTGGTGCAGTCATACTAAAAAGAGGCATTATTATAATCATCATCATCATCATCATCACTACTACTACTATTCAAACTCTAGGAGAAAAAAGCACACATATGGGATCAAGTACAAAACAGGTTACCTGATTTTTATCCTCCATTTCATCATCCGAAATGAAACAGAATCCCTGTTCCAGCTCATCTATAAAACAAATCTCATGGAAAGACTAGGTAGTAAGCAGCAGTAGTTAAGCTTCTTGGCCACTGATCAGATTGAGGTTTTCAAACAATTATTTCCTTCTGTTTTTAAAACAGCACTAGGTACAGTACTCTCCCACAGTTTCCTTTTTAGTTCATCCCAGCACAAGACTTGTTCAATGAGCAGTCCACTGAAACTTATACTATAGCTTATGTTAACTTTGGCTTTTTCCTATTCAAATTACAAAACATTAATACCTATGGAGGCACTCCATCTGGAGAGCTGTTCAGAAGCTGTATGTCTGTAAAAGAGTGACATGGGGTTTGGCAGTAAGGGGACCTGAATGTGCACTCTGCTGTCCTCATTTTCAAAAGGATCCATTGTAGAGCACTGTAAAACCTGGCCTGGGAAGCAGATGGCAGCCAGGTACCAGTGAGCCCTAGGAAAGAAAGGAAGCAAAGTCTTCTAGTTTATGCTGATACTGCAGAATTTAGCCCAGTGGTCACCAAGTTCTTGACCCCATTTGAGAAGATCCACTGCCCTACACCATTTCGTGTATTCCTTGCCCCAGAACACATTGAACACATAAGAAACATGATAATTAGCAGATAAGCTTGAATCAGGCATTAAGGCAGCAAATTCAAAGCCACGTATGGGAGCAATCTCCCATGTAGAGCTTCTTGTTCCAGCGACCCACATTTAAATATAAGAATAGTTAAAGTTTTCTTCCTTTTGCTTAATCTGAAGCCTGAGGGCACAATAAATATACATCAGTGCTGGCTAATGTGGACACAAGCAGCTACCAGAACAGTCAAAATTAAAGAACGGATGGGGAAAATATTAATACAACTATGGTTCAACAGTTTGGAGGCAGAGAATTGGTGACTCACAGAGCTTTATACAATCCCTATAAACATTCACTTACACCAGCCTTTACAGAAAGCATAAAAAGATGTTCTGTTTTTGCATAATAGATGCTTTATTTTGCATGATGGGGAAAGAAAAGAGTGATGAACATGAAACTCACGACTGGTTAATCGGGACAAAAATGAAATCCTTGTCAAAAAGATCAAAATGCCTGGTCCATGTTTTTACTCGGTTATGCCTCCTCTCCTGAATGCTGCTGGGAGGTTGGATAACAAATGTTAGGAGCATGAGAAAAATAAAGCTTTAAAAAAATTATACTCCAGTTAAAGGTCTACACTTACGATAAACCTGTAGTGTCCTGATGATCTCTGTGCGTGAGACTCTTGAAGAAAAAGGAGCTGAATATATGGCACCGACTGGCATCTTCCTTCCGTAACTTCTCACAGACTAAATATCTGAGATAACCAAAATGGATAAGAACTTCCATTATGTAATTTATAAATACACACAGGGAAACCTTGACTACAGTTGGCAATTACTTTAAATAGAAGTCTACTATCACATCATTCAGGAACTCTCCCTCATCAAGGCAGCTGAGGTCTTCCTCAGTAATGGAAAATCCTCCTTTGGCTGGAGGAGGTGGATATACAACCAGTCTGAAAAACAACAGTTACTCTTTACAGCCATTACCAGCAACATCACAAAACCACAATAAGAGCTAAAGTCCACTGACTTTCCAACAGGTTGAACCTTGGAAGGAGGACACTCAATCACATCATTGTCATTGCCTTCACTGTCCGAAACACTGAGGGTTGTCATCTCACCCGGAGTAATAGTAGAAAAGAATCTGACTGGCTGGAACCCAGAAAAACAAACAGTATAACAAAACAAGTATGAAAGTTGCAATTAATTTTACTGATTTACAGGAATTACTCAAATCAGCAAACTTTTCATCTCTAAACTTGTAGGGGAAACCTTGGGAATCAATGAAGAAAGCCCACCTCATTTACTAGCAAATAGCCAGGATATTACCAATTAAAAAGATTAAAAAATAAAAACACCTAAAAAGAAAATCTCCATAACTCATACGGTCATTGCGCCCTACCTTCTCATTTAACGGTTTACAGGACATTAGTCGATCATTGGCTTCTTCAAATGTCAGCATGGTTGGAAAGTTGCTGATGTTATGAAGCCTGCCAATCTCTGCAAATATCTCTTCAAGTGTGGCCTTTTCCAGCACTGTTGGTTCACTCTCAAAGGTGAAGACAAGACATTTTTCTTTTTGACCTGACATGGGAACACATGGGGGGTGTAAATAAATAACAAAAACACAATGTCAGGAATGTGTACACCTGACCATCACAACAATGTGCCTTTGTTAAACAACTCATTCAACAAACAATAATATTAGTAACATTATGGAGTTTGCACCCACCACGTACACTGTAACAGTTTTCACACTTCTGGATTTTTCCTAAGTCATTTCACAGGTGTTAGATTAGGGTCAAGTTAGAACTCTGGGCAAACTTGGCAACCCATTTATTTATGGCCCTGGTTTTGTGCAGGACAGTATTCGCTCGCCAGAATGTTACAATTTTACCTGAACTAACCACATAACATTATTCTTCCTTCACAAACATAGACACTAAACATTTAGCCTTCACTTAGCATTCATCAAATATACATCTGATATATCGGTTACACGGTCATGATGAGTTGATGAGGAGATGAAGGATTGGTCATTCCAGCAAGTTTTTCTCACTAAAGAGTCCAATTACAGTGTTTTACATTAATTGCACATGGTGATCTAAGGTTGTGTGTGCCACTTCACCATTGAGGTTGCATATGCATCCCTAATTGCAAGCGATAACAAAGGAAAGCGTTATTTTTCTGCACTCCATGCTTCACTTCGACAAACTTAATTGTTAGAGAGGTGCCATCTTCTGACAGTGCCTTGTTGAAAGTCATTAAGCTCCTCTGTATAAAACTTAAATCATGCATTTATGTAATGGCCACAGACAATTAGCAATTGTGTGTCCATTAGCAAAAAAATGATTCTGAAACAGAATACACCAATTAGGATAGGTGTCCACATACTTTTTGTATAGAACACAAAAAGACTCAATATGATTCCCATTTTAGTAACGTCTTTTGTCAACTGGGTTCTAAAGTTCGGACAAGGCAGAAGACACCTTAATAGAGAAGCCTACAATGTTACTTACTCACGTTACTAATCACACTTACTCCAGGTGTTGTACAAAGTCACTGAATCTGTAGATATACTGAGACAGTCTCTGAGACGATGGCATACTGCAGTAGTAGTTTGCAGAAACAGAGTTGATGGTCTATGCTCTGTACACCACTCACAGCTGATCATCTCAGATGCCATAATTTGAACTTGTGAGAGGGAATGACAAAGTTACCCAAATAAGACTGGTATTTTGGTTTTAGAATAAAGGAGCATGACATTTATCAGAATTACATTGACAAAACAAAAAAGTTATTTTGTGACCAAATGGCAACCATTTCAACCCCATTACAAAACGGCTCGCACCAAAACAGGCACAATTATTTCCATCATATACCATAACGTACCACTTACCTTTGTCTTGAATTTCAATGCAATCCACTGAAAACTGCAACAAACACACAGTTAAGCTTCCCACTGGTACTTCATTAATATGAACATGCATTTTATCAACTGTTATCAGGCAAAGTCTGGTCACAATGTTAAACAGAAAAAAGCAAGCATAACTAACAGTAACCAATCCTCTGAAATTCATGTTCAGTGTTCCAAGTGCAAGGCTTCTGATGTTGAGGGTAAGTGTGTTAAATCTATCCATGTCATTCCACTTCAAAGATGCTGGTGACCTTGCCTTGCGTTTGTTAGGAACAATGTCCCCAAACTGTAAACAAACATACACTTATCACAATTTCTAACAGATAAGGTCATGCACAACATGGCAGACTGTCTTGGAGAACACTGGGAGTAACCAACGCATGCAATACCTGGTCTCTCATGCGATACTTTCGAGGACGGTATTGTGCATCATTGCAATATGTCGGTTCGTTCAAGTCAGAACTTTCATGGTTAACCAGGGGGTCTGTTAAAACATGCAAAGACTACACTTTATTTTAACATTACGCTGATTCATAACAGCCTTAAACCTATAACAAGTTTGATTCTCACTCTTGGCAATGGTCTACATTACATGCATTTACATTTTGCAAACTATACATTATACTCAGCAGAATTTAAAAGAAATAATTTGTCTCATCAATAGAAGCCAATTGAAAGTACTATCTATGGCAACGGTTCGATTTCTGCCAGCCTGTTCGTTCTTGTCCCTGTTAGAAAGCACTTTTAAAGAAGAAACCAACATGGTCATTAATGTTCTACATTACACCACACCAACACAGGGGCAACATGTTGAAATCAGCCACTACTGATTGATTTTAAGTGTGGAGCACTAACCTGTATTAATTAGCATCTCTTTAGACTCAGCGTCTGACTTGTGTGGCTTTTCAGTGCTGCCTCTCCTATAAGTTGTGGGCCAGTAAGACATCATTTCCTAATGAATTAAATTAAAATAATTAGGAAGAAATCCTGCTATATTTTACACACCTTCTGCCATTCTTCCTCCTGCCAGAAATAAGAGCATGGCGGAAGTGACGCCTCTGTACGAAAACACCTTGTGACGGCGAAGTGGAACCGTCAAAATCCAGCGCCGAACTGTAACGCTCATTGAAACTTTGTGTCATGGCGTGAAAAGGCTCACTAAAACGACAAAAAGATGTAGCTCAGCATTCCAAAAATCCACTCATCCAATAAAGTGAAACAAAACCTTAATCTGTCTCCAATTATGTCACAACCAATGGCTCAAACATCAGGTAAAGGGTTTGAAAACAAAGTTAACGTCGAGTTCCCAAAAATCTGACCGTGCAAAGACATACTGACACGTGCAGATGTGAAAAGGGCTCAAACTAAACAAAAACTATATAGAAAACCTCATTTGTCGGGTGAAAAGAATTAACGATGGTAGGACGTTTCGATGGGTAAGATGTAACGTCAGAACACGAGCCACCGGGGTCCAGAGCCGATGAGAGGCATCTCGGTTTAGCTAACATGCTAACAAGAGTTTTATTAGCTAAACAATTAGCAGCTGCTGTGGGTCAAACGCTAACTTACCGATAACCGTGACAAATGTAGGTAATACATACAAAATCACGCTTACTTCACACAACTTAATGTAACGTTAGGTCAAGTTAGTCGAACATCGACCACGTAAACAGAAAGTGTCGTCATCGCACGACTCTTCCAGAAGTTTTCTCCCAATCACTGCTGTTAAGTAACTGCACCCCTGCGCATGCGCGGAACACAATCAATTAAGCAAATGTTTTGTTACGAGTAAACAGTTAGAAACAATGTTTTTATGCAGTCGTCTTTTTCTCTTTACACTTTCAATCTTTTCCCCCATTTTCTTAGAAAACTTTATTTTTATGTGAAGCCGTTTCATTGCACCACGTGGAATAGCTGAATTCAGAAGAAACTGCGCGCACACAAAACATCCAATCTTGCCGAACACAGAAGCACGTCAAGACCTGATTTGTTTTAGCGCCCTCAGCCCTTTTAGGGATTCTGTGGAAAATGTGATTGAAGTGCGCCACCCAGTGGTAGAGTTGTGTACATGTCGCTGTACTGCTCGAATAACCCAGACATTATTGAAGTAACAGGTGTGGCCTTTTTCCATCTGTAAAATCCAGAGATATTGCTCAGTAACTATCATTATAGACAAACTCCCAACTTTCTGTGTAGCCTACATTCATCGTTTTTTCCCTTTTTCCAACATTTAAAAAAGACTGCCAATATGAGCTACTGTACAGACAAGGAACACTCCCTCTTCTTCCTTTGCCCAAATACCTGACCTTACTCTCAAGGCTGTAACGGGCCCACATTGTGAAAAAAACCCCTAATTTTCCCACGTGTTTGAATTTTAAAAAGGTAAGCCCCAACAGCTTTGTGATTAATGAACAGGGCAGCAAATCAGAACCTTGGTCATTTATATATTTAATTTATAAGTGAAAGTGACAATTTGTCATTGTGAACACACTCAAACACCACAACGAAATGTGACCTCTACATTTAACCCATCACATGTGCATACGTGGAGCAGCGGGCAGCTTTCAGCAGTGCCCAGGGAGCAATGTAGCGGGATGGTACCTAGATCAAGGACCTCAGTATTGCTCAGGCCGGGACTTGAACCTGCGACCTTCTGGTTCTAAGGACATATAATTAATTTAATTCTTAAAAGCACATCCATAAAAACCTGTTAAACTACTAGAGAGTAGAAATGGTCATGTGAAAAATTAATTATGAATATAAAATTATACAAAAATCCTATGTAAACCTCAGGGGAAAGAATATAATGTAAGATAAGTTAGGATGTGCCCTATTTCTGGGAAAACAAGTGCTACTCTGGAATGTAACTGAGACACAGACATGGATTTTTAACAACTGTTTATTTACTCAATAAAACGCAAAACAATTTATGCAAACACTAGTATGGCCATGTTTCTTAAATTGAGACAAAACAAGTACGAGTGAGAGTCTCTATGCAGATGGGTGTGAAAGACTGTGAAGGCAGCACAATGCTTCGGTGAGCCACCGTTACGTTCCATCACATCTGGGCCTTTATCTCCTCACTTCATGTATCATTACAACGACGAAACACAGCCCATGCTATTCAATAGCAGAATAAAATAAATAACAAAAGGAAACAGAGAAATGCAGTAAAATTAGCAGCAAAACCTCAATTAAATAGCATCTGATCAGTAGTGTCACTAGTCTGATTGATTAGTATCAAATACCACTTTTTCATCCCACCAGTAGACTATCATTATTAGAAATCTATGTGAGTGGTACTGAATCATGATCCACAATCAATCGAACGGAAACGAACCTCCATAAAATACAAATACAGCACTCATTCACACATCAGTGTATAACATTCACATGCTCCCAGTAGATATGCAATAACTAACCATAAAGTAAAAGAGCAACCTGTGCCATTCTTTCAGATTAGCTGTCTTCCTTCATCCTTTCTCGACTATAACGGCCCCTTTCATTATAATGACTCGTTTTTTAGTTTTAAGTCTTTAACAATTCTCATATTCCAAAAAAGCCCAAATGATCCCACTGTACCTCAATAAATCTACATGTAGAACATGTCTATAAATAAACACTAGTTGTGCTGACTTGTCAGTAACATTTCGCAGAAAGACCTTTTTGTAGATGCAAAAGCTCGAGCATCACTAAAACATGTCTGGAAGAACTGATCATCTGTTCGTGTAGTAACTTACTGTTTGTGGTCACTGACGAAGCCTCAGTAACTGAGCATGAGTTGAGTAAGCGAGACATTCTGAGGTTAATAAAAGGAAACCGCATGGAAGAATAAGAAACCAATGCACTATTCTACAAACTGAATGGACTCAGTACGGAGCCAAGACAAAAAATACGCAGGAAATCTAAGGCAAAGAACTGCATTCCATGCAACCTTTCTGATTTTCTTCCTTTAAAACTGCTGTCTCACTATAATATGTACTGCTTCAGGTCCATTGTGCTACCCTCAGTCTCCGATGCCTTGTTTGTGTTCATTCTCCATGTCGTAATGTGAAACATGCTGAGGCGGATATATTACTGTTGCTATTGTCAGGGGAGGAGAGGGGGGCAGGGAGGTGTTAATGAGCCTTTGAGATGTAGTGCATGAGCTGTAGTTGGAGAAGACAAACAGATACATAGTACATATGGGGCATCCATAGATACAGGGTAATGGAGGAGATATCAACAGCGTGCAATGGGAGGAGTAGTTCAAAGTGGAGAAAGGGAAATGAGGGAGGGAACAGGAGAACAGGAATATAGGAGAATGGGTGGGTGGGGGGTGCGCTCAGTATTCATCCTGGTCCAAGTGGGCCTGCTCGTCTATTTCGTCATCTTCTGGCGCTGCAAATCCTTCCTGCGTGACACAAAGTGAAACACAGCCCATTACAGTGATTACAAACTCTAATTATTCACACAATATGCTACAGTTCTGCACAGAAGTGAAGGCCAGCCAAGAAAAGTATTACAAAGACACAGTGAGGAGAAATGAGTATTCAGACAAGGCCCAGAACAGTAAATTTCCCTCTTACAAACATTTTTCCCCAAGAAGAAATTGCCCCACAAGCCACCTTTTTAAAGTGATTTACCTATGTGTTCTCACATTGACAGAATACAGAAGAGTTTACAACGGTTTAGAAGTCATGACGCTCTTTTTCTCAGCTCAGTTCAAAATAACAAGATCGAACCTAAAGAAGTGAGTTCGACAAACGCAAATGTGGCAGTGTTTTATATAAAAACTTTGCTTGATAAGTAACTGGCTTATGTATTTCATATGATCTGAGATATAATCTGATAAGTGTGGTGTCATGTGATATCAGTACTAGCCAATTTTATTGCATGAGCATGAGAGTTAGTTATTAAATCTGATGCCAGACATAATGCAATTCCAGGTCCAAATGCTACTTCAGATCACAGAAGTAACGTGCTAGCTATTGTGCACTCATGCATCTCACATGACACTCTTTTATGTCCTCCTGAACGCAGTGCATGGTCTTGCTTTCACATGGATGACAGGAATAGCACCCACTAATAATCTCTGTCTGGGATGAAGGGTGAGTTAGCTTTGCAGTAAACATTTTTCAGTTCCACCTGAAATTGTGTAGCTGCACTGTGCCCCTCACACTATACACTAAAAGCGTATGTTGCAAATTTCCCACTTGTGGAACTAATAAAGGGTTATCTTATCTTATCTTATCTTATCTTATCTCTTAAGTAAACACTGCAGAAAATTGTCAGATTAACAAATTCCATTTTAAAGAAAGTATAGTAGATGAGCATATAGTAAATAGTCTTTTAATTTCTTTAAAATATCTCTAAAACTCAGTATCAGGCTCACTTTTTTTTTATTATTTTGAAGCTGGACGTCAGTTTTGTATGCCACAATTAGCCCCAGCACACATGCACAACCACTGTTTTATGTCTCATCGATGCATCAGATCATGTGTCCCAAGTCCCATGTGTCCCAAGTCCCTTGCTGTCTTCAAACGACTCTTCAAAACACACCTCTACAAAGAGTATCTAGGGAACTGACCCTCATATTTATTGTATTCTGTAAACCAAAAAAACAGGATTGGCAGGGTTTGGTATGGTGTGTAACTAATGGTAAAGCTAATGGTATCTTAGTCGAATGGCAGCTGTTGATGGGTTAAGCTTTACAAAAGAACAGACATGGACTACAAAGCACTGTTGTAAAGTGCTTTGTAAATGTAAATGTGTGCTATTTTACCCGATGCACTGATACAGACAGTTTCATTGTTACACCACTAATACTTATAGGTGGAAAATTGATCAACATAAGCAAAGTGCTTCCACGTGTTTTATTTTTATTTATTTTTTTTATTATTATTTAAATATTTTATATTTTTGTACAAGAGTAAAACAAAGTATCTGATTAATATTGGTAACACAGTTTGGTTAGTTTTATTCACACACACCTACTGTACATGGACATTAATACGTTATCCTGCAGGAAAGCTACACAAAAAGCAGTAAGCAAAACAGACCTGCAGAGTGAAGTAAGTAAGTAATTGATTAGAAGTGCTGATATGGAAGAGTTTGTGCCAAAGAGAGGAGCTTGGTCTGTCATTTGGAAGTGGTCTGAGTTTAAAAAGATTTGGATCAAAATAACATTTCAAAGTTTGCCAAACACTGTTGTGGCCATTGGTGGAAACAATACCAACCTGTTCCATCGGCAAATACTAGATTGAAGTAACAAACACAATTGTGGTTTGTTTATGCAAGAATCTCTTTTACTGATGAGGCTCTAGTTTGAGTTTGTAAACTTTCAAAAGATATGTTCTAAAAAGAAAACATTACATATTTATTCTGTTCTGTTTTTGTTATTAAGCACATAAAACTATTATGTACATAGCCTACTTTCACTAATCCATGCAATGCCTCTGAGAAAACTGCAACCAAATCTGTTCTTCTAACCAGCTAATAAATGGCTTTGCATATGTGTTGTCTGTGTGTGTGTGTGTGTGTGTGCTGCACAGAGTGGCTCATGCACAGTTGGATATTTTTAACTGGCACTGCTTGGCTGAGAACAGTCCACTTACAAAAAACATACAGCTAGGTGTCTTGTGGTGGAACACTAACTACTGATGAGGGATTAGAGGATGACGAACACAAGCTATGCAGCATCAGATGAACCAGCATCATTAACCAACAGATTAGATGTGTCTAATAGAGTTGTAGTGAGTGCACCTTTATGTTAAGTGAAGCTGATAAAATGCACAATGAGTCATTAAGTATTAACAAGCATTAATGATTATTTGTAATTAGTCTAATGTCATATTATATATCAAACAATAAAATTCTTGCTGTCCAGATAAATTGTTTAAATAGAATTTTCTTCAGGTGGCTTAAGACTTTTGCACAGTACTATATTTCAGGCAATTATATTATATATATATATTATGTTAATATTTATGCACCAGAAATAACTTCTATAGACTTTTGATATTAAGTTAAAATAACAAAAATCTGTTTTTCAATTTAGTATCATGTTACAATGGGTACGGAAAGTATTCAGACCCCCTTCAATTTTTCACTCTTTGTCATATTGCAGCCATTTGCTAAAATCATTTAAATGATTTTTTTTCCCTCATTAATGTACACACAGCACCCCATTTTGACAGACCAAATTTTTTTTGTTGAAATTGTTGCAGATTTATTAAAAAAGAAAAACTGAAATATCACATGGGCACAAGCATTCAGACCCTTTGCCCAGTATTTAGTAGAAGCACCTTTTGATCTAATATAGCCATGAGTCTTCTTGGGAAAGATGCAACAAGTTTTTCACACTTGGATTTGGGGATCCTCTGTCATTTCTCCTTGCAGATCCTCTCCAGTTCTGTCAGGTGGACAGCCATTTTTAGGTCTCTCCAAAGATGCTCAATTGGGTTTAAGTCAGGGCTCTGGCTGGGCAATTCAAGAACAGTCACAGAGTTGTTGTAAAGCCACTCCTTCGTTATTTTAGCTGTGTGCTTAGGGTCATTGTCTTGTTGGAAGGTAAGCCTTCGGCCCAGTCTGAGGTCCTTAGCACTCTGGAGAAGGTTTTTGTCCAGGATATCCCTGAACTTGGCCGCATTCA
>JBBPDA010000001.1:47665988-47694419 GCA_037974385.1 Arnoldichthys spilopterus
TTAGGACCATGTGATATTTCAGTTTTTCTTTTTTAATAAATCTGCAACAATTTCAAAAATTCTTTTTTTTGTCTGTCTATATGGGGTTCTGTGTGAGGGGAAAAAAATAATTTAAATGATTTTAGCAAATGGCTGCAATATGACAAAGAGTGAAAAATTGAAAAGGGGTTTGAACACTTTCCGTACCCACTGTATATCGTCATCCTAAGACATGCTCATTCAGTCATTACCACATAAAACCACTGTCCACTCATCCATGTATTCAAGTGTAAAGTTTGATTAGGCAATAGTCAGGTGTACGTACCTCTGTGGCATATAGGATGTCAATTATCTTGGTGAGGACGGGATTGCTCTCGTTCTCGTTTTCCTGGCAGATCAACTCAATGTCTCGGAGTTTGCTGAAGTAAAAATCTCTTTCTTTCTCCAGTCCATCTACAGTCAACTTCAGTTCCATTAACTTCAGAGAAAATAGGAGAATAATGTATGTTACCACTTACAACAACATGTTACCACAGAGATACATTTCTTCTGTGGAATACAGGTCAGAATAAGTAGGTCAGTGCAATCCAATAGCACTTTTTCATTAAACTGTTCTACATCTATAATGAGGACATCAAAGAGATATCTTTGACATTTGTCTGTTTAAGCAGTGCACAAACAGATGGTAGAACTTACAGACAGATTGAGAGATAAAAATAAAAAAATATCCTGAATTAAATCAAATTCAGTCTTACACGATGGAACTGAAAACCAAGGGAATAAAAAAATCCACACTCCTCCATGTGAAACACTGCAAGGTAGAGTAAGACTTCCTTACCCTCCCAGGGACTCTACCTGTTGATTAAGCTCCATGATCTCTGCGTCTCCGCCCCCATTCCGGGCCAGAGTGGGATTCTTCCGTATGGTAGTCGTCACCCTCTGTGGTGTGGGCATGTTTTTTGGTACTGTAGGCGATGTTCTCTGAGGCCCTGAAACTGGAACGACTTCAATGTTTAGCCATAGTACATGTTGAGCACCCAATATTATGAGGATAAAAAAATACATCATGCAGTAAGCTGATGTAGCACTACTGGAAAACACATATAGATAGTTTGTTTATGTAAAAACAGCAACATGTAATGATCTAGGCTAAATCTGGTGCTTATAAAGCTTGATTCGGATCAGCCTTTTAGTCTGTTGCATGGGCACTTGGTCACTGCCGTAACTTTGGTTATGCCCAAGACAGCTCAAAAACAAAATCTCGTTGAAATAAAATAACATGAATCTTTTCAGGCAGGTTTAACCAAAGTCACGTCACTATGAAAAGATGTTAATATAGACTGAATTGTGAACACATTCCCAATGCAGCCCAATGACATCACAGTAAATCACAGATGATCAATGATCAGCATTTTTTCCAATTTGCAGGTTACTTTTTAATGAATAATCACATTATTTTTCCTGCTTCTAACTTGTATTTCCACAAAATAGCTTCCTGACACCAAAACAACTAACAACTAAGAATTTTGAGGTCTTGCTATCTGAGGGATGACCAGAAACGATTCATCTGAGAGTAAGCCCACAAAAATACTTGCAGTGCAATACCATACACTAAGTTCAGCCCTTGTGAAATGCTTATTTGTATTTGTCCAAACATTGCGCTCCTTTGTTAGTACGGGCAACAGTCATATCTTGTGTTGTGCTGAGGATTTTCTCAATGGCACTGAGCTGAATATTTCACTACAAGATGCAATTTCAGATGAAATTCATTGTTCCCTATTATGGAAGCTTGAGCATGGAGCAGTCATTCCGGAGACCGTGCACAAACCAGCTGCTTGCAGAGCAATCAACCAGTAGAAGCTCAGCAATGGATGCAGCAGAAGTGCAGTAGAATGATAGGGTTACCTGGACCAGTTCTCTTGGGTTTGTGGGAAAAGTGTTCACCTGGATTCGGGGGAGGAGCCATGTCTTGGCCCTGTCTAGCTTGTAGAGGATCATACTCTTTGCCATCGTAGTTGGCATCAAAGAATTTCTTAAACCACTGGACGAATTCAAAGTTGTCCTGGAACTTCCCCTTTACAAGCTTTTCCACTGGGATTATCTGATTGCCAAAAGGAGAAACAGAGAAATTAAGCACATGGAGAGGATCAAGAGCATTGGCCTAATTAATTCAAATAAACAGTTTAATACAGTTACACAAGGAAAGAAATACAGGAGACCTCAAAGTATTAACAAAATGTTTCAGTTATTCTGTGAACACAGCACGTGGAGAGCTTACAGACATAGCAAAGCGAAAAAATAAATAAAGGGAACAGACTAACTTTATCAACGCTCATCCTCTTGAAAGCTGCCTGAAGAACTTTAAAGTTGTGTATATACTCATGCTCCAGCTTTGCCTGGAATTTCACCTTCTTTAGAAAAATACATCCTGGAAATAACATGTCCATGAACTGACAATATGCTGCACCTATATGCAAACAAAAATAAGAATGCTGATTAAGCCAAATGTAACACAAAGTTATAACTTGTCTTAATCAAGAAGTGTGTGAATCTAGGTTGTCATTTAAGAAATACTGTCATTTCAGTCTCTTAAACAACCGTTTTCCAAGCATTCACGTGGATCAATCAAACTCACTCAGCTCCAGATGTGTGTGCAAGTTAGCACTCCTGGAATCAAGACTAGGGCAGCAAATGTGGATAACAAAAAATTGCACTTGATTGAACTATTGAACTTTTTGGAGATTAGCATAGACCCACCTGAACATAACTGTTCTATTTTGGTGTAGCTGAGCTGTAGAGAGTCATTAACCCACGCCAGCATATCATGTCGGCTCAGGTTTTCATTGGTTACAGATGTGGAGTATACATTCACTGCCATTCCCTACAGGGGACAAAAAAATAAAGCAAAGACACCTTACATCTGAGCAAACGAGCCAGCGTTTATAATCAGCGTCATGTTAAAAAGGGTGTGCCACAGCACTGCACAGTTTAGTGCTTTTCTGACACATGGCTCAACTCATCATTAACTGTCAAGACGAATCTGAGGTAGCAGGTGAGACAGTGAAATGGTGCAGTGCTGCAGCACATCCCAGATATCCCTCTCCTTTGTCATCTAAAGCAGTTTCTGGGGTGTCATTGCAGAGGACAAGCAGAAAAAGCAATCACAGTCCTTTTACTTCCAGTTCTCAGAAGTTAATCCTTTCAGATTAGTCTGAGTTTATTCTGTGCCTCAAAGAACCATCAAGCACTCACATCTGGCACATCCAGCCTCATTCAACTTCATTATGAACAGTGTGAAATTTAATTTATCATAATGTAGTTACAGATTCTGATCTTCATCTTTTGTGTTTTTTTTAGCATTTATGTTTTTACAATGTGTGATCCAAGATGGGGAAACTTCAGGGTGACTTTTCCTCAACTATTACGTTCTTCTAAAACATTTTTGAGCTTTTTGTGCATGGAATTATTATGCTCTGAATTAACTCTTACATGGTGCATCACATGTAACTGTGCATGTGTCGTTATCTGCGTAGGCGTTAGTTTAACACTGGATTTTCCTTGAGCGTTAGCACGTTGCCATCACACAGGTAGCGGAGTAAGGACAGTGGCCTCCTCACGTGGTTTACTCTAAAGCAACAGCCGCGTTCTCGCTATTTATTCTGTTATTGACTATTTGCCGAACATGAAATATCATTTTCCGGTGCAGCACCGACACACTGCGTAAACCTCCTACATCCCGGGTGGCCTATTTCTTATTCCACTGCGTTTATTTATTAAGGAATTGCATTAGCGGCGCCTCGTTCAAATCTTGCGCGCATTAAACTCTTACAGTGAGGGGCCCCTTCTTCACTCTGAGCGCGGAAATCATCATAAACGGACTGCAGAAGAAAGTGACATATTTTATTGATGAGCAACTCCTCCAGTAATTACTACACCGGCGGAGGGAAACAGCCCCGCGAGTGAAGCACGCGTTTATTCTAGCGGCGTTAATGTTTAAAGCCGCGAGCCTTCACAGCCGCTCCGGGCCTTCAGCGCCGCCGCGCTCTCTGCCGTCATTGTTGTCTGGGACGCTTTGTAACGCCATTATTTAAATCCCGGCCCGCAAATACAAACGCTATGAGAGGTCCAAGTGTGTTGCTGGCTCCCTAGAATGGACCATCATTGTGGCAGGCCTCGCCGACAGCCCTGCCCCCGTTGCTAGCCATACGAGTGACTGGACCTCAGATACGACTTATACAGTAAACACCGAAAAGGCCCAAGAGCGAAATGCCGGCCATTATGATTATGAAACAAGCGTCAGAAGCAAATGGATATTTCCCTCGGTACTTACTGTATTATTAGAGGGGCGATTAAGCGAAGCTTCCCGAAATAGCCTCACGTACCACGCTCCTGTCAAAATCGCACGGTTAGGATCCGCGGGGTAGCAGATGCTGCTGCGGTGCAGTGCTTTGTATCGCCCCGCCCACAGCGCGTTTCGCCCCGCCCCTGATCCACAAAGCAGCGCGGTGCTGCTGGCGGCCTGCTGATGGCGCCGTTATTAACGATCAGTTTGTAACAGCCTAGTTAAGCGGTAACTACGGCAACATCGGTCGCGCTCCAATTTGCTCCGTACTAGGTCTGTAGTGCGCTTTTTGAGTGTAGGGAACAATTTAAAATTAAGCCATTTTTTCTCAATGCAGTCGTTCGACTGTATGTATCGTATTATCGAGGCACAAAGCAACCTTACATTGACCTCACATTTTCTGATACTGTAGGTGTATGAGCTATTTCATGTAGGGCTGAAAATAGCAGAGCTGACCTTTTGCCTGAAGTCCTACTGCATATGAGACTTTGGAACACAAAGGATTAAATGTTTAAATAAAGGTTAAACATATGCTGGGTACCTGAACTTTTCACTAGCCTCAAGGCAATTATTATTCACATGCACGTTTACTATAAATGTTATCACATGACTCTTATTTTTTAACATGTTACATTAATTTTTATACATTTATATTTGTTTATTTTGTTTAACTATTTTCAGTTTTGTTGAATTATGCAGCAGTTTGGTTTAAAATTGTCTTTTAAATATACTATATTTGTAAATATGACTTGGCTGCGCAAAAATACATTTGTTTACATGTTTAAATGGCAATATATTCAGTGATCCGGTACAAAATCTTATAAATATATAAAAGATAATATGAAGTACATGCACCTGATAAATGTCGTAATTTCCATCACATGATCAGAAGTAGGAGATGCCAGGTTGGAAAGGGTTTATTTGTACTCATGAGAGGAACATAACATACATACAATTATAATGCATACATACAGTATATTTTAAAAAAGAAAGTTGAAAAACATACTGAAATCCCAATATAAACAAAAATCCCAAACAAACAGAAAAATATCCACACACACATGAATATTCAGCACCATTAAAACAAAAGTCTATGTCCTATTATTTTTGCTGGAGTGTTTTATAGTGAAATTTGTACAGCTAACTCATTCCTGTGATTCACTTAATCTCTACAGTGGGGTCTCCCAATGCTTTGAGCTAAACTACAGGAGGAATGTGGAACAAGACTTAGAGAATGTCTTTTTGATCTACCACTTCTGTATGTTTGTGAGCTATTTGGCCATTTTTCTGTAGTTCTATTCAGTCATTCATTACAGGAAAAGAGATCACTAGTTTTGACTGAAGTTTACAAAAGATATGTGAAGTGTAAAGGCTATTTTCACGACTTGCAAACCAGTGCTGCTGTCACTACACAGTGTTACTTAATCAACGTGAAATAAGAATAAACCATTTCTCCTTAAGAAAGGGCTGGAATGATGGAGCATCTTTAAAAAGTCCCTTCTACTACTCTCAAGCAAGTCCTGAAGTGAGTGACAATCCGAAGTGCTCACAAGACAGCAGCTCAAATAAAACGCACAAGCATTTGTGACAATCTGAGAATGTTATTGGCATTATGAGTGGAACGGTGAGCTCGAGCAGGCATTAGGCAATCCCAGGTAGTTACGCTATCAAGATGCAGTCGAATGTACATGAGAAAATCATTGTTGATATGTGACACAGTAAACATGGCAATCATGTTCTTTCACATTTATGGGAGGTACAGGGCTGTGCTAATTGGCTGTAAACACCCTTAGCAAATGTAAGAATGATTAGCTATCGATAACACTTTCAAACAGTGACACAATACAAGTCTACTGCACAGGGACACACCGTCGTTGCCACCCACCATGTAGTGTGAAAAAAACATGCCAAACCATCAATCAAAGAATAATATATACTGTTTATGGCTAAATTGGTACTGTGACAAGAAGTAGATTTAATCACTTTAAAAAGCCTTTAAATCTTCCACAAGTCAACAGTGAGGTGAATAAAATAATAATTTAAAAAAAAACTTTCACTAAAACGTAAAACACAAAAGCAATACTGAGGCTGCAGCTGAACATTTAGCTGAGGAGCAATCATCATTTCTGAAAACGTTTTACTTGACCACAACAGGTGTACAGTTGAACGAATAGAGAGGCAGGGTAGTACTGTACATAAGTGCAATTCCAGAGATAAAACACTGAGGTAAACACAAAATCATGTGCCCAGACGATTAAAAAATGTGGTTAAATAATTATACATTGTTACACATCCTCTAGCCATGGTAATATAAAGTTCTTCCCATTTTTCCACCAAATGTCCAATTCTTTTATTTTTAGAGATATTTTAGTTGTTGCATATCACAGTGCACTGTTATCAATATAGTGATAAAGTAGACAGGATCAGGAGAGCTTGCACCACTACCACACTTTTTGTAATCATATGACACCCAGATCGGATTGACCAACTAAAAAAATGTTATGTTTCAGTAATCACGTCTCTCACAAACGTTCCACACATGCTCTACAAACGCACCGATACCTTGTTTTCCCATTTTCCTTCAGCATAAACAGCACCTTTTCTCCTCAAACCATTAACAACACTTGGGTTTTTAGTTATGCTTGTAGTAAGTGATGAGGATTAAATCATTCTGGTCAGATGTGAAGTCGTCAAATAATATTTAGGTGTTTTGTTTCAGGTTTAGCTATTCAGTGGATCCAAAAATAGCCGCAGCTGATGTTACCATATGCCACTTGATCGACCACCAGGAGGAGCCAAAATCCTTTGGGATGATCTCTTTGGGAGGTTATCATCAATCTGGACACCTGTCAGATGCAAACAGGTAAAAATTGCATGGCATGTGTTAATGAGTACCTAAGGTTTATTTGCACATTGTGTAGTTATAGCCCATACGCACTAATAGCTATAGATGCTCCTTCTGTAATCTGAAAGACAATTTTCTCCTTTTTTACACTATACTTACAGCACTGTTGAAGAAACCACATAAACTGCCCTTGCAACATTTAATGATCTTAATCCTAATTAACTTTCAAGAGTGAGGCACTTTTTCAGAATTCAATAAGCTATTTATTATAACTTAAGCACTTGGCCGGGACTGTTGATCGCACAAAATGCACATTTATGCATGAATCAATGCAATAATAATCAATTTCAGTCCCTTTAGTAGCCACCATTCATTAAAAAATATTTTACTCTCAACTGAGCCTCTCAATTCAATAGGCACAGAAATAAAACCATGTATTCAAATGGCCGGAGCATATAAATTACTCAGTGCAATGCTGATCATATTATGTGAAATACAATAAAAAACAAAGCAAAAATTAGAACAGAAGTCCTTTCTCTGACAATATTTCAAAATCCAAAGCAGGTAGGAAAAGCACAACTTCGCAAGCATTTATAACATTATAAATGGCACAAATTATGTTATTACTACAAACCTTTTTAATGGTTATGAGTGCATTATTTTTAAATTTCATTATGGTGAATGCATGATGGTGAATATTATGCACACTGATAATGGAACCATTAACAAATGTACATAAAGCAGATTTGAATTTTGTTTTTGATTTTATAAACTTTATTAAAAATATGTAAAAATGAGGCACCACTGTTTCACATCAAACCAACTGATTTTGTGAATTCTATGAATTTTTTCTCCCAGAGTAGTCAGTTAAACTTGCAGCATCTAAAGCTGAATGTGCGACTACTTCTAGGTTTAGAAAAATGTTTCATGTTTCATGTTTCATAAACAGTCCTGATATACAAATGTAATATATTCAAACAAAATATTCAAACAAAATACTGATTAAAACAGCAGTTAAAGAATCCAAAAACATATCACTTTAATATGTGCGTATTGAGTTGTGTCACACTGTGCTCCTGTAGTATTTAAACTATTTGGAGGGCTAGCATTTCTTAGCATCTAGCTTTTGTTTTTGTGGGTTTAATGTAGTTGATGTGTGGTTGTAATACCTACAAAAATACTAATATCAGGATCAGAGCAAAAAAAAAAAAAAACAGATTCCTACTAACTAGTAGTGTTAAGTCAGACTACAGTACCAGATAAACTGAAGCTGGATTCATGCAGGTCTCTCATTCCTCCGTGGCGGGTGCAGGGCCTTTGGGTTATGTCCCCAAGTGCAGGGGCCGTCTCCTTCTTTCCAGAGTTTTGCACAGCAGCCACATCCCCTGTGTAGGGAGCGCGGTCCACTCCTTTCAGAGCCTGGCACTAAGGGGAAAAGAGAGCACATTTTAATCCAAACATGTTGTCCAAACATGTTAATCCTCTGTCTAGTGTCCAGTTCCTCAATCACAGTTCTGGACTGTGCCAAAATACGATTCAGCTACTCGCTAAGCTAACAAAAAAGCTTTATAATTAGTTGGTAAAAAGAGCACACGGCAGTTTTTACCATTCTTATGCTCAGCAGCAATTTTCTCTCCTGATAAGACTTTATAACCTTACAGGGCTTAAAATCAATCCCCTGTGATTTATAGTTTAGTACTCAGTAAATACTACATATTAGATTATATTAGTAATTACTAGTATAAATTAAGAAACTACCAATGTAAAGTATGTAACTGTGATGGAATTGTGGAGTTTATAGGGTTACAAATTGTAACGTACACGCCCCCCTCTGTTTTATGTGTCTTTGTTTGTGTTTGGTTTGCCTCGTTGTCGTCTAGCCACGCCCCTGTCAGCTGTCTCGTTTGTAGTTCCCAGGTGATGGTAATTTATGTTGACTATTTAAACCCCTTGTTTTGTAAGGTCTGTGTCGGTCTACTATTGTTTTCACGTGTGTTTGTGCCTTGTCTAGAGAGAGTCATTTTCCTGGAAGTTTCTTGTTTATTTTCATGTTTTTGTATTTGTTTATCTACTTACAATAAATCAGCATTTCTACGTTTAGCTCGCGCATTCTTCCACAAAAACCGCAGAATCATGACAGATAGACCGACCAAAAGGATGGAAGAAGCGAGCTCACTGGGAGAGGAATGGTTCGTGGACTGGCTCAATAGGGGATGTGAAAGGAAGGAGGGTGAGAAAATGTATGACTCTTTTAAACTGGCGGGGGAGAATGAGCTGAGTGATCTGGTGCAGAAGATTCTGCTAGAGAGTGAGAAAGGAGAGAGGAGAGAGAGCAACATTCCGCCGGAGGCAGCTCAAAAGGGAAAAGGAAGATTCCCGGAGATCCCCAGTGCTCAGCAGCTCGAGTTGGGGAGCGTGTTCTTTTTGGAGCCGCAGAACTCGCCACAGGTTCAGCTCGGCGAATCCACGGCACGGCTCCAAGAGACAACTCCCCGCTTGAGAAAAATAAAAGAGAAGGCGACACAGACTTCGGAGAGGCAGACGCGGACAAACAAAGCGGGGTTCACACAGACGCCGATGAAGCGATTGCGGGAGACCAGGGAAAGCTCAACGCAAACAATACCCGAGAGCTTTTCCTGGAAACCGCCGAATCAGTCGTCAAGCCCCGTTTCCTCATCGCCAGCCCCGGCTTCCGCGTCTGGAAGGCCCGCCTCCACGGCGGCCCTGGTCGCCGACGTCACACGTCACGCAGCTGACGCAACGAGCCGAGTCCCCGAGTCTGCGAGCCGAGTCCCAGAGTCGGCGAGCCAAGTCCCCGAGTCGGCGAGCCGAACGCCAGAGCGGAAGAGTGGAGCGAGGGAAGCGAGAGGCCAGGTTTATGTGCCTGCAGCAGGAGGACAGCCTGGTCCCACCCTCACAGCGATAAAGTTCTTGTCTTGGTACTGTCTTTGTTTCAGGTTTGAGTTCTCTGGTCTTTGTCTGGTTTTATCCTTGTTGTTGCCGTCCTCCTGGGTCAACGCCTCGGGTGTGGGAGGAGTTTGGCGCACTGAGACATTGCGCCTAGGAGGAGGGCTATGTAACGTACACGCCCCCCTCTGTTTCATGTGTCTTTGTTTGTGTTTGGTTGTCGTCTAGCCACGCCCCTGTCAGCTGTCTCGTTTGTAGTTCCCAGGTGATGGTAATTTATGTTGATTATTTAAACCCCTTGTTTTGTAAGGTCTGTGTCGGTCTACTGTTTTCACGTGTGTTTGTGCCTTGTCTAGAAAGTCATTTTCCTGGAATTTCATGACAAAAAATGATCTCCTTTAGTTATTCTTTCATGGATTCTCTTGTTTACAGTTGATAACGACCATTTTCCATACTTATTTTCCATACTCAGAATTACAGTCTACATGAGTGTCACTCAGACAATCAGACTATTAGTAATAAAGTACTAAATTACAGATTTTTGCCAATACCTTCTCCCTCTGCACCATCTTCTTGTAGAGGTAGTCTGGAAAAGTTCGAAGAGGGTAGAACTTTCCAGAGCCCTCAGCACAGGTGAAGATGCCATTTTCGTACACCACACGGCCACGACTGATGGTGACCAGTGGCACGCCATGACAACGCAGGCCCTCGTACAGGTTCACATCTCCCCCCTGCCACTGTGTGGTCACTGAGATGGTCCTACACAAAGAGTACATTTTATGAAACAGGTGGTAGGCACGAAAGATGCTGTGGGTTTCAGAAGTGTCTTATAATCTATAGCTTATAATTATAGGTGTAATGGTCAGTTCTTTCAACCCAAGATGAATCAACACCTCAAAAGTGTTCTATCAATGCTTATGTGTACCTGGTTGCATCAGGGTCCCAGACCACCACATCAGCATCAGCTCCAGGGATGATCCTGCCTTTCCTGGGGTACAGGTTATAGATCTTTGCAGCATTGGAGCTTGTAACAGCAACAAACCGGTTTTCATCCATCTTCCCTCCAACCTAATGTGGAAAATGACACAGATCTTGATGGGCTGTTGTTAAACTGCAGCTTTAGCATTATGATTGATTGATAAAGGGGGACAGATTGAAGGTCCTGGGATGGAGACAGGTCTGTTTACAGTCATATACTAAAGTTTGAGCACACTTTGTGAAATTATATTTTTATTGATTTTCTATGTAAAAAAGTAAACATACACTACTGAGAAAACATACTTCTGCACATTTGAATGCAAAGTTACTGTTATTTGCTCTATATAACAAGTTGGAAAAAATAAAGCACAAAATGTGGACTGTGCAAACATTGTGACATCTTTTATAATAATTTTTTCCCAATATGTAAGACACTTCTAAATTAAAATAAATGCTGAAAAACTGACTCCTGGAGAACCACTTTCATACACAGTTCAGTTCCAATTTGCTTCTAGTATGTGCCCCTCCCATTCTTAGGTACCCCTTATGCATCTGGACAAGCCAGTCAAGGACTTATGAGGAAGTTAATTAGGTGGAGCATGTATGGTAAATTGTAGCTAGACTCTGCAGGAAGGTACGTCTCCAGGACCAGGGTTTGTGACCACTGCTGTAGAGGTCTTATACTTCATTTAATTTAGGAAATCAAATTAAACATGTCATTAGTTTTAACCCACTCACTCCTGCTGAGGAGCCCATATGAACAGCCCTATCCACCAAAGAACTAATCTAAAGTCATCGTGGCACCTGTACACAAGGAACTGCTGCTGCCAATTTATACTGAGAATTATTATATATATAATTATTTTATTTATTCTTTTCTCCTTTTCTTTTATCTTGTTTGTTATTGCTATTCGGTGTCGACCAGAGGAGGATGGGTTCCCCCATCTGAGCCTTGGTTCCTCTTGAGGTTTCTTCCTACAGGTTAGGGAGTTTTTCGTTGCCTCTCTCGCTTTTGGCTTGCTCGTCGGGGCTCGGACCCGGTTTCTGTAAAGCTGCTTTGTGACAGCGTCAGTTATAAAAAGCGCTATATAAATAAACTTGACTTGACTTGATTATTTTGACCAGGGAGAGCGACTGTATGAGGTGCTGGTTCAAACTTTTGCACATGTAGCTACATGATACAAACTGACACTAACTGGCATTACCTGACAATTTCAAAGCACCTCTGTCCACATGTTATTTTTAAAATCCAAAACTGTTTTCTAGTCTATTTTCTATAATAGAATCAAATTGCTAAATACAGGTTTGGTTAGAAGAAGCCATCCACAAAACTCAGGGTTTGTGCTAAAAGGCACAATCATGACATTCTATGCATCATAAGTGGCTTGTAACTGGCTTGAGGCAGTGGTAGTGTAACGCTTAGGGAGTTGCTCCTATGACCTGAAGGTCACCGGTTCATATCCTAGACTGGTACAACTACCACCGATGAACTGTCCCCAAGCACTGGTCCCCGGGCACTGCTTACGTCAGCTGCCCACTGCTCCTACACAGATGGGTTAAATGCAGAGGTCACATTTCGTTGTGGTGCACTGTGCACTGTGCTGTGGTGTGTTCACAATAAACACTGACTGTTGTTTCTTTTAAAGATAATGATTTGACTCCCCCTATGTGGCCAAATTTTATAATGCAGATGTTTAAAGCATCCAAATTAAAAATACAGACTACATTCACTGTAAAAACTCATTTGTGTTTTAACTTAAAGAAAATTAAGTTTCTGTAAAATGAAGTTCCCTGAACTTCCAATAATAAGTAAACAGAATGAAACTAGTTTTTTTTTACAGGAGCATTTCTTTTATGTACAAAAAATTTATAAAAACACCTTTAAAAGCTTTTCGTCATTTTCAAATGTGAATAACTATCAATTCAAAACCAGTTAGCCCCATGTTCTACTGTAGTAATAAAAGGGTTTGGGGATTGCAAATTATTTGTGAGATTTATAAAATGTCACAATGCTGCAAAAGCTATGAGACGTTAAGCATACCACTCCTTTCTCCCAGATGACGCTCATGCGGTCCTGAACCCCAGGCACTCCATGAGGGATCTTCGTGAAGTCATCTTTACCCATAGCCCTCTGTTTGGTGCTGAAGGGCCGGTGGTCAGACGTCACCACGTTCAGAGTGTCACTGCAGCAGCAGAGAGCGATGCCATGATGATTAAAGCTTTTTCTATAATTATGCAGTCAGATTCTGATATCACGTATGCAATATGTAGGATGAAATGGAACCTACTTTCCAAGCAGACTGAGTAGGAAGTTGGGTGTGTTAGGGTCCAGTCTCAGTGGGGGCACAGTGACATAAGCAGCAGCATGAGCCCAGTCCTGGTGGTAGTACTGGAGGCCGTTTATGACTGCATGGGCAGTGGTTGTCTCCCCATGCACCACTTTGCCTACATAAATACCAGCAATGTATTGTTTTGTACTGCAGCAAAGCAAATGTCTTTCAGTGATATTCAGTAATATTTTGTATCAGTCATTGCACAAGGAACATGAAGGCAACAGGTGACAGATACATTAACCTTAGAAGCCATCGTTATAGCCAGTGATAACAAATACATGGTGTTAATTGGAGACTGTCAGGGGAAGGCTGTATGACTCAAGCTTAAAAGACCAAAAGGGAAAAACAAAAATCAAAATGACTTTTCAACATAAGAAAGATGGGAAAATAAGTGAACAAATAACCAAACGAAAGCAAAGATATAAATGAGAACACTAGTGCAAAAATGGCAGATGTAGCTCTCTGCACTTTCTATGAGCAGTGTTTTTTTTTTTAAAAAGCAGACATGAGAAAGGTCCAGGAAAAGACCAGAGCAACCTAGAGAGGAATTCCTGAGGGGGTAAGTCTGGCACAAGCTTGAGAGAAGAGAGACCCAGGTGTAAATTTGAGTAGCTATATCAATCTACCAGCCAGGCTTGTATAACTTTTTTGAACTCAATTGGATCCAAGACTGAGCAGGGAGGTTGACACAGGTATAACTGTTTGCCTCCTCATCATGAAGGGCCAGCTCTATGCCTCCCTCTGCTGGCCTGAGCTGGTCTAGCTGGTGACCCAGCCCTAGACTGGGCTATTACAATAAGCAGAATAGCAGATCCCGTGTCAATTCTTAGCAAAACAAACAGAATAAAGTGTTGACTTAAACGTGTTGATACAAAATGTTAATTAAATTGGACTGTAATTTATTGCTGATTACTATTATTGCATTATTAAATGTTAATATTGTCATTAATGATACATTTATGTTACATTTAAACTGTAAATAAAAATGCCGCACTTGTACTGGTTAAAGATGTAAGTGTAAGACAAATGAAGATGCCAGCATAGCCATGGTCTTACCCTGCATCTTCGCTGAAGCCAAAACATCTCCTGCTGACATGCTGGACACATTCACCAGGTAAATAGGACAGTGAGCCTGAAAGGGTTGAAAAGTTAAGATTATATTAGCAATAAGTAATACGTTGGGACATTGTTGTAGTTTTGTAAAATGTAATAAAAACAATAATATTTCATTTGTCAATTCACTCTAGCCTTTATTTAACTGACAAACATGTAAAGAAAATATTTTTCAGAGGTCAGAGTTTTCACTGACCATTCTAAATGTATTTCTCTGAACCATTTCAAAGAATATGTACTGTATATGGAGAAAGACCTAACTTACTGCATTACTGCAATCATGTTTAGAAAATCTCTTTTTGAACTAATTCTCTCACAAAGTGCGGAGCCACAAATTCACTCAAACTCCTAAACACTGCTTTAATACCCAAAGCAGTGTAACTTGAGTATTCTATAAAGTTTCCAACCCAGTTTCAGGCATTTAAAAAATTTTCAAATTCAAAATGTGTTTATATTTACAAAATGCAATTAAGTTTAAATAAATTAAATCATTAAAATTAACATTTTTTTTGTTCTTCTGGTCAATGTGGATTTTTGTTTTTTTATGCATCTTACAAAGTGTCCAAAATATGTTTTTTAAGCTATTTAATTTTTTTAATTCATAAAATATTACATCTTTATAGATGTTAGGCTTGTGTCATTTAGTAATATTATTGTTCCCAATTAAACTGTCCTAATCAAATACCATTGTGTGTTAAGACACTGATCAGCATATATGTACACAGTACAGACTTATGGGCAGATCCGTGAGGAATCACACTTCAATATCCTTTTCTTTTTAATAAAAGAGGTATGTGTGAGGTATGATGTAGTAAATTAGCACTGTGCAAATTTCAAAACATACAATTGAATTCCCAGTCCATACAGCCCATAAATGCAAATTTAGCAAAATTTAGCAAAAACAGCCTGATTTTTACTGTAAGTGTGATGTGACTATCCATGACATCTATTATTAGTAAAAGAATGAAAGACTATTGCACCCCAGACTGTTTCTTCAATGTGGCATAATATAGATCAGGCAATCAGAACAGAGTACATTTGCATATACCAGTCTTAGGTGTACAGAATTGGCCTGTTTAGGTCTAAGAGATACTGAGAGGTTGGAAATGGCAAAAATGATTGATTTATTTACATTACCATTACCACATGACTTTTCCATGAGTACAGCCCCATTAATGCCATTAGTAAACCACAGAGAAAACAATATAATTGCAGTTAAAATGTAGGACATGGGCCTTATAAACTGAGACAATGCACATCATTGCACACTATGCTCCAAAACACACCATGCCAGAAAGCCAGAAAAAACATTTTAAACAGCTTGATAAAGACCAGTGAAATTCTAAGTCCTGGGTAAGCCATTAGACATCCTCTCACTGTTAAGCCTGTATTTTATGTATGAGCATGTCTACCAATTAGTCCTGTTCCGGGAATAAGGGAAAAACTATATATAAAGGTTCACAACAGGCAGGTAACCTCTCTCATTTAAATTGACATGAAATTATATTCTACATTCTGAGCTGCCATACATTTATTTGTGTGACTGTGTAATGCTAAATTCAACAACACACGCCTTGTCACTTTCAGACAACAGAGAAAATCAGCTTCCGTCAGACTATAGCATCACATTAGACCATGAAAGCATTACACAATACTTACTCTATTGGCAATGGTGATTGCTCGGTGGACTGCCTCTGCCTCCAGCTGTGAATGGAAAATTACCCAGTCAGTTGGAAATGCACAAATGCTACTACTGTAACCTAATGATAGGCTGACGCAAAGGCATCAATAATCAATGGCAATACTATATCAGAGGTGATAGACTTCATTAGAACAAATTAAGATTCAACTGGCACGATCACCATACCTCCTCGGGCCTGCTGATCTCAATGCCCTCCGGTCCACTGATGCCCAGATCCAACGCCTCTTTGGCACCCTTGGATAGAAGTGAAAAGCAGAGACGTTAAACTTAACTGCACAAGATAACCCAATTCAAGCAGATAAACTACACTACACACAGCACCAGGGCTGCACACTATATGTGCAGATATATGCAGATATTGTAAAAAACTACAATATTGAATTTGCAATTTCAAAAATAACTGTTTGCTGTGAATATGTTCCAGTTGCATCTCTGTTGGTGTGACTAAAGGAGATCACATAACCCTAGAATGATAAATAAGTCTGGTCAAATAATGCAGGCCAATCTGTTCCTATGAATTTTTAATATTTACTATGTACTACTTTTTAAATATTAAAGTCAATAAAAAGTTCAGTTAGGTCTTTAAAAGTGATTTCATAAGCAATTGAATCATTTACTGATTATTTTGACAATGATTTTGACAATCAATTAAGTAATCAGAGTTTAAAAAATGCATAACAGAATAACAAACTGCGTATAGCTAAGCCAAAATAAATAAATAGCCAAAAAATGTCAAAAAACAATGAAAAAATAGTTATGTGAGAAATGGCCCTTTAATCAAATTCTAATCTTTTTATTGTTATAACTGGTATTTAATTATAGTATAATTAATCATGACAGCCCTAACTGTAATATTTATGTAGTGTAATCCCAAATATGGGTTTGAGCCCTACTAAATACTAAACACAAAATACTACAGAACAGTCCCAACCTCAGCGACCAGTTCCCCGTTCTCAGCATGCACGCGGGCTATGGCACCGATGT
This sequence comes from Arnoldichthys spilopterus, assembly GCA_037974385.1. NCBI lineage: Eukaryota > Metazoa > Chordata > Actinopteri > Characiformes > Lepidarchidae > Arnoldichthys > Arnoldichthys spilopterus. The sequence continues at coordinate 47,683,172 of JBBPDA010000001.1, forward strand.
CCTTACAGTTCTGCAGAGCCTGGAAGAGCTCACTGTCCCTCAGCATGTACACGTCCTTATAAGCCATGAACATCTGGAAGGAGTTCACTCCTTTCTCTCTCACCAGCGTCTCCATTTGAGCCCTCACCTGCCATTGGAACACAGATGGTTACAAAGCGCATAACTGATGTATGGGATGCCACAGTTTCCACATCATGTTCGCCATAATTGGAGAGTGCACAGACAAGTGTTTAGTCTACATCTTGTGTATGATCACAAATACTGCCAGTGGTGCTTGTTCTGTAAGCTGCAAAAATAAACAAGCTAAAAATGTAATGCGCTTCTAAAATATACGAAAAGTTGTGCACAGCCAGATGCAGCAGAGTGCTCAAAAGAGGTACATATGTTTAGTTATTAAAGTGTAATTTACACAATTTATTCCCCACTAACTGCCTAAACCATCACACACTTGCCTTGTGTTAAGTTAGTAGCTGTTAAGTAATGTCAAACAAGAACTCCTATGTTGCAATAGAATAATGATTTCTCTATCACTGGGAAAACTCAAGTTCAGTCCCAGTGATGCCAAAGTCATCTATGGAGTCCAAAACTGAAGAACTGGCTTCACTCTACACAAAGTGGGCAGGATGGCTCTCCCTATTCTGCCATCATTCACTGCGATGCTAGATAGCACTGGTGCTTGTTAGCTGACATAACAGAATCAATTCCTCCAAGCTAATTTTTTTAAAAGATGTGGAGACTGGAAAAAAAATCCAACAGACTTGCTCATGTGGTTTCTAACACTGTAGGTCATAGGTTTCATGTTTTATTAAAACATTATAAATTTTAGGCTTCAAGATGACAGCTACCACTTATTTTGCTATAAAACATACCCCGGCCATTCTTGGAAAAAGGTCAGATGTGTCAGAAATCACATACGAAAGTTTATTTCAGGATACTAACAATGTTGCTTCAGGCACGTGTGTGTTAATTTAGACATTCAGTTTGTACAATGCAAATTCAGGATTTATGTTTCCATTACTTGTTAAGTACATTAACCTACATTAGTGTAAAACTAAAAGCAATAATTTGTATATTACCATATGAAGCACAAGTGAAAAACTGCACATTTATGTTTGTTCTAACCCTGCCATAACTTACACTCATGAAGGCGATACATTTAATTCATACAAACCTGCCCACACAGTAGTTTGAGCATAACCACATAAAGCCATAAGATGTATCAGCATGTGGAAGTGAAGCTCTCTGTGTGGTACAGCATACATCAGTACCCTAATGAAGTACACTACTGCCTTCATTGTTGGACGCACTGCGATAGCTTCTCAGCAAGCGTGTATACAGATTTGGAATTCAGAAATGAACTAAGCACACATTGGACTTGGGCTAATTTCATCAGAGTAACTATAAAAATGGTAGACGGCATCTTGTGCAGAATAGAAATCGGTGATTGTTTAGATGATGCTACATTGTGCTTTGACATTTGTACATTGACAAACCACATTATCAACAGAAAGAAAGTAGATAAAAACACAGAAAGTGTATAGCTACCTTAGGACCCCACCAGGTAACAGCAACATGAAGAGCATAGTCACAGCAGGCCTTGGCATCAGCATGGGATCGGCATTTCTCATAGGCATCCAGCAAAGACTCATTTTTCTCAGGCAGCACGTGACCTATAACCATTGTATTGCCTCCAGCCAGAGCAGCCTGACAATATAAGGTGACACAGTCTCACAGTTAATTCAGCTTTTTCAAAAATATAAAAATATATTTTATAATAATAACTTGCCAATCATTTCAAACATATTCAGCATTTTAACCAGCATAAAGTAATATGTCTGAGTCTGATCACACTAATACAAAAGGAATTTAGACTAAACATTAAAACAGCTTGAATTACAGCCAGCAAAAGCACTTTAACTTATTTCTTTTGTATATTATCTACTCACTCATGACCTAATTTCCTCTGCTCCCTCATCTATTTTGTTTGTGTATGTGAAAAAGAAAGTATATAAACACAACAAAGTTCATTTGATTCTGCTACTGATATAATTATGCTACTGTCAATTAAATGTGCAAAAAGGTTTACACCACTGTGGCAGTTTGCAGACCATCACCCAGTTTCCCAAAAGACCAATGTAACTGGGAGAGAGAGTGGTCGGTGTAGTGCTTTCTTGGCCTGTCACAATCATAAAATTAAAGCTGATGATTATTTTCCATGTAAATAACTGCACTGAATGATTAATGACTTGCAGTCTAACCACGCTACAGTGGGAGCTAATGTAGCATTAAGAGTCTTGCCCAGAAATTGCTTATCTGTACAGCATGATGTGCTTGCCTTGGCTGGGAATTAAGGGCAGTGGTGTTACCCACTATGATATACACGCCAAAAAATCTAAAGAGGCCAAAAGGGCAATGTTACTGTAATTTCTACTGAGCACACAGCATGTCCCAAAAGTTATAAAGTGAATAATTTGTCAGGAGGGCCGATAAATAGCAAAGCAATTTCAAAAAGTTATTGATTTAACACTTGTTGAGACATGATATGTGTTTAGTCGAAATAACAATACTTACCCTTCTTGTCTTAACGTGACAGCTGGTTTTGTATAGTTCATTGCCCTCCAAACAAAGTTCACTTGATTCTGCTACTGATATAATTATGGTGCAGCTACTGTCAGGTTTACACTACTGTGGCAGTTTGCAGATCATCGCCCAGTTTCCCCAAAGCATCATGATTGTAAGACCATTGTAACTGGGAGAGAGAGCTGACAGAAGTTTCCCCACTCAGGAAAAATGAAGACTCCTTGGGCAAGACTCCTAACACTACATTATTTCCCTCTGTAACATGATTACACTGGTAGCCTTTCAGGATTGTCTGTCAAATCTCAGAAAATTCCTCCTTTAAAAAAATGCATGAACAAGCAAATTAAAGTTGGTTTAAAAAATAAACCCCAGAAACTTCCATTTCTGGTCACTGGGAAGCTGGAGCCAGTCCCATCTGACTACAGGCCCAAGGCAAGGTACACCCAGGACAGGAGGCCAACCCATCACAAGGCAACACATAGATGACCATTCACACGCACATTCACACCTATGGGTAATTGAGAGTATCCAGTCAACCTATTGCAAGACTTTGGACAGTGGGAGGAAAACACAGCATCCGGAGGAAACTCACACAAACACGGGGAGAGCTCCCAATCTTGAGCATGCTGCCCAACTCAGAAATCTTAATGCATATTTTCATTCCCTCAAGAGTTTCTTCTTCACAGTGTAAAGTATGGTGTACAAGAGTTTACGGGACTGTTTGAGGGTGTACAGTATAAACAGTGCGAGAACAGTCAATTGCACTTGCATGAAAAAATGAAATAAACTGACTTCTGTATAATTATATGGTGCGTGAGTGTCTTCTTCAGTCTGTCGGCTGGCACAGTGGAATGGAACAGCGTCCAACGAAAGAGGCGTGGATTTGTGGACCATTGTCTTGCAGGACAATGGCGCAAATGAAAAGCTTTTGCAGCAGTCTTTGCAGCAGCTCCCCCTCCGTATCTATGGCAACAGAATCTGATCTGCATTTGTCTGTGTGCTTGGCCAGACTCATGGCAGTACTGTGGAAGGGGGGGCAGTGAATACCACTTGTGTCGCCACTGGCTAACAAGTGCAGTTCAGATAACAACTGATTCATTTGTCATCTCTAAACACTACAGTGCTCTCAGACTAAGTGTGTGTAAGTATGTGTGTTTGCATGTGTGCGCGAGTGTGCGTTTTTGTGGTGCCTGCCAGTGAATCATACCCTCCGGTTCACTGAGGTGGCCTCAGTATACACTCCTCGCTCTCGCCTTTCAGTGTTTGCTAAGTGAGCCATGGGATTAGTTTGGACAGGGCAGCCTGCTACTGCATCCAGGTCTCTTTTTCTCAACTATCTCAAAGCATATTCAATGCCTAGAGAAAATGTGGAGATGTCCCACAGCAACTGTGACTTTTAGCTTAAAATAGAACAAACTTGCAGTTATTAATAGCGCCTGCCATGTACAAAAAATATTTTTAATCCTTTGCATCAGGCAGTGAAAGCAGGATCCTGTCTGTGCTCCCAAACACACATTTGAGGATCAATCTCTGTAGATTTCATGCATTCCTGAGCTTAAGCCTCTATGGTATAATCACAGTGGACAAAGAATAGAGGCTACAGTCTCACTGCCCTACTATTAGCTCATGGGGCTGTTACACGATAAGACGTAAGCAGATGTTGGGCTCCACTACTGTGTGGGCCAAAAAAACCCCCCAAAAAATCTATTTATTACTATTACTTTGGACCTACTCTTCATTCCTAAGATACAGATCCACATCTCGATCAGCTTTCACAACAGACTTCAGTGGTAAGCAGCCTGTTTTAGCTTAGCCTGCATGATCACAGCTGGGAACTACGCATACAGGATGTTATGTATATGTTACAATGGGATAGTGTTTCATTCCAAATTTTCTACTTCCGGTTTTCAGTTATTTAAATAGGCTAACACTGTGTGCTAATCTTACAGGTGAAAAAAAAGTCTTATTTTGCATATATGGGCAAAATATTTACTGTTTGAGGATTGTTTTTATGGTGAAACATTAAATTTGAATTTCAGATGTTAATTAGGCAGTAAACATTTATATAAGTAAATTAATTCTAAATAATTTTAAAAACTTTGAAATAGTCTATTTTTAGTATCAAGACCGGAATGTTTTACTCCTTAAAAAAGGGAAGCTATTGATAATGATGTTGATTGTGATTACTAGCTAATGAAAATACTTTGTCACTTTAAATTTAGCCATTTTTATTCTCCCATATCACTGTACTAAGGAAACAAAAGTGAAAATTTGTCATTGTGAACACACTCAAGCACCACAACAAAACGCAACCTCTGCATTTATCCCATCACATGTGGTGCAGTGGGCATCTATCAACAGCGCCCAGGGAGCAGTGTAGTGGGACGGTACCTTGCTCAAGGGAACCTCAGTAGTGCCCGGGCCGGGACTCGAACCTGCAACCTTCAGGTCTCAAAGGCAGCGTCCTAACCACTAGACCACTACTGCCCACCAAATGCAAGGTCAGAGTGCAGGGCCTACAATGCAGGGTCTACAACCCTGATGATGTGGCGAATTAGAAAAAACAATTTCAATTAAATAAACATTGTCCGACTCTTCATCCTAAACTGGAAGAAGGACACAGGAGGGCAGAAGCTTTCTGTGCTTTATAGGGCTCCCACCAAATTGTCGACCAACTTAGAAGAGAATCAAGTTTTCATTGGTTGATTAGTCAATGAGAAAAACTCATCAAGCTCAATTCTGGAGCTGCACCTTGTCATTAAAAAGTTATTACCACAGGATTCCACCGAGTATGGGTCTATGACTTTTTCTGGTTTTGCTCAATGCTCCACATCACACACTACTGAGATTTGTATGAGGAAGGAAAACCTCACCTTTAACTTTGTACATTCCAACGCCAACCTTAAGTTCAACCTAAAAGCTAAACCTATCTTTAGACTTAACCCTGGTTCTAATCTTCATCCAAACTCAAATGCTATTGATAATCAAATGAGTTTCACAGGGTAATCTGTTAACAATTTAAACATCTGTAGACAAGCTAAAGGAGACCACCGGATAGGAGTACGACAGCACCGCTGAAACTCATAAGATGTTTACCTTAGTGCCACTGTAGAAGTCATCAGCAGTGGTGGTGTTCATGAAGGTCTCCTGCAGGTGAACGCTGGTATCAATGCCTCCAGGCAACACCAGCTTGCCTGTGGCATCGATCACCTTGGCACCGCCTGGGATCATCAGCTCCTTTCCCACCTGTTGGATGATGCCATTTTCGATGTACACATCGGCCTCTTGGGTGAAGTCGTCATTCACCACTTTGCCTCCCTTTATGAGAATGCGCACCATCGCTGCTCCAGAAGACATGATTTTACCTACGAGACAGAGAAAGTGGGAAGGAAAAAACTAACAGCTAACATCCTTGTTGGAATTAGGCACCACATGAAAATCTTTTTCAACCTGGCAAAATATACCGTCCGCTTATAAGAGATGGTTAAAAAGCAAAGAATGTTTTCCACTTTTTCCACATATGGTCTGCCCTGCACTCTAATCACAGGGTTGCAAGGCAATTCCCAAATTCGAAGATTCTCCACAGTTAGACTTGACTCCAAAAAAATAAGACATTTCTGGGACTCTCCGGCTACTTAAAACCACAGAGCAAAATCACAGTGTGGAATATCAGAAGGGAGGGTGTAATGATTTCAGCACTGTGTCTCCATGCGCAGCACTAATAATTTGTATCTAATTACTGCCCAGGCCACTCACTCAGCAGACACACTGCAGCCAATCAATACCACATGTGTGTTTAAATGCCATGTAATGGATGAGAGCATGTATGTGGAATCGCTATGCTTAATGCCCCATGTTGCAAATTGTACTACCCACAGGCACAACATCAAGTGAGTTATATCATCTGGCAGGGGCGAAGAGCAACATCAGCGCTTATAAAGAAATCATGATGCTGCATGCCAGGGCGGTTCTGACCCAGATTCCGCGGAGCGTAGTGCGCAGAGGGACGCAGGTGTGCTCGAGCAGAGAAATGGGACGGCGCCCACTTCTGACTCCCCTCTTGCTGTTCAAGGCCCTATAGTGCGAGCATGCCACAGCCATGGCAAGTGGGTGCGGCAAATTCACAGCATGATAGCCCCCCCTCCCTGTTCCAAGCCCCTGATTGGGAGGGGAAGGGGAGGGGGTGGTTGCCAAGGGACCAGGCAAAGATGGGTGTGTCCACAGCCATCCTCAGACTGAACTATATTAAGAAAGCAACAGCATTACACTACACATACTACATCCCTCTTCTCTCCAAAGGGCCTAAAGACAAATTAGTCATGCATTTGTTCCCCATCATGGCTTATGTAGGCTGATTCTGTCATGACCCATTTCCTGCATTTAGCATGTTTAATGCAATGCAAAAAAAGCTCCCTGGTCAACACAGAGAGGACTGTGTTGACCTGTGAACGTCACCATACACTTAATGTCCACTGATTTAAATCACAGCAGCACACTGATGAGAGGGAAATGGTGAAATGTCACTGTGTCTCACTGTGGAGGGTGGGATCTTGTGCCATGCTTCATGACTGGCTGATTTTGATCGACCTTTCGCCTCTATGTAAACATTTTTATCCCCCTAACATCCAAAATGTTCATTTGACGTGGCAGAGGCGCTCGTCCACGCCAGACGGCACAGAGATGGAAGGAAGCGGAATTACAGATCCGATGTGCCGTGGAGCTCAGTGAGAGTGGAGACGGGGGGGGATCATCACACTTGGATGCTATGGAGCCTATCACACACACACAAAGGGGTGACCAAGCCCCTCCATTAACGGAGACACACAGGACGCTAACGCTAAGCCTTGCCAAACCAACGACTTTTGGGTAATACACCAATTTGCAAGGAAGATCACGTCCCAAATTTTAACGTTTTCCCGTCCGTGAGATCAGATTAGGGCCGATCGCACATCGCCATAGCGCTCATCAATCATGTTTACAGCTGACGGCCTCGCTACGGAGCGAACAGCCCCACAGTTCTTGAGTGGGACCAAATATCAGACACGCAGGACGAGACGAACGAGCACGGAGAGCCACGACAAATATGTGGCGTAGAAATACAGCGAATCAGGACACACGGCATACACGGCAGAAAATTACAGCGGCGGACTGTCATTCAGCGCTGTCGTTGTCCGTCTGCCATACTCGCGCAATAATCCATTACAGCAGCAAAATATATGGCGTATAAAAACGGTTATTTAGCTTACCTCCTTTGTCGTGCCCTAAACAGCCGTGTTTCGCCCACTTTTGGCGTTGTCTGACGCTAACGCTCGCTGACACCCTCAAGCAGACACAGGCAGATGCTTAGCTCGGTAAACCTTACGGTCACAGCATCCACACGGCTCGAGCCGGCGACGCACCAATCACAGAGCAAAGGTGCCATGATGGCTTCAGCATTGGCCAATGAGAGCGCGTGACGGGCGTGTCCGGGCACCCTCGGCACGTACCATTGTGCGCTTTCCAGGGGGAGTGGGGAGTTATGGAGCCTGAACGCAAATGTAGCGGGCACCCAACAGTACAAACGTGAACGTCATCGTTCAGGATGATCTGTGGGCAGATGATGATTGTCATTCAGTCCACCGAGCACTCAAGTAATTGTCAAAGTCAAGGAGGTGATTGAAAAAAAAAACCACTGTCACAGCTGAGCCAAAAAAGTAGAGCATCATCTGCTTAAATGACACCTGTAGTAGCCTCTGTATTAATGATTAATGTTCACTTGTCTAGATCCAGACTCATCAGGAAGTAGTTGAAATGCATAAAATAAATCCAAAATAAGCTCTGGGATGCTTTAGGAATTGTGGAACTGTATGTTTCTTAAATGCTCTTGATTCTTGGGATTCTATGAGCATATATGAAGATTTGCTGGACCAAACATCCTGTAAATATTGATAGAAAAAATATTGCTTAATATTAACAATGTGAAAAAATTTCAAAGTATGTATAAGACAAATAGTATATAATAGTATATAAGAACAAATAAATCTAAAAATGTTTTAGAAAATAGCAAAAAATATTGGCCCAATGGTGGCTCTGCGGCCTTAAGACTCCTTATATGGCTTACAGCTAGAAACAGCCCAGCTTCAGTGTGTGCAGAACGTTGGGAAACACCACAGGGACAAAAATATTTGCAGAATTATAGAAGTAGGCTCCAATTCTGATACTGGTCTCATTAGCTCATTGACTAAAGAATTACTGTTTTTTTTTTAGAAATGTATTTGTGAGGCCCTGAGTTACTGTCTAAGCTCTGCTTCTATAATTTGGAGACTGTGAGCAAGATCCCCGGTGGTGCCACAGCCATCTGTCTCCAGGAGTCCAGTTACTCTCTCTTGGATTCCTAACCATGGACGGCTGAGCCATGGCGAGGATGATCGAGGACACAATCTCCCAATGATAGCCAGCAAAGGAGTCTGTTAGCTGATGTAACAGTTGCAGTTAGCATTCAGTGTATTGACCTGTCCAGTGACGATGGATTTAGCAGCTGTGGCTGACTTCACATGACTCATGAGCAAACGCTCTTCACTCTCCCAGCTTGGCAGCATCATGTGTTTTTTTTCTCCTTATCAGAAGCATGAAAACAGGTGAAAAATCACAGGAGCCTTTTTTCTTTTTGCACAAAAAACAATACATTTATTCAAGTGTTCTCCAGCACAAGTACATAAGGAGCCTTTTTTCTTCGTTCTGGGCAACATAACAAAAGAGAGAGGGAGGAGAGGTGGAAAATGACTGCTACATCTGCTGTATGAGCTGATCTCAAAAGGTGAGAAGTCTTGAAAACAGTTATGACACAGAAGAGGTCACGCAAAATCAACAGTGTCACTGAGATATATATATAGAGAACCTGTTACGAGAGCAAACAAATAGGCCACAGTAGCCAAAAAATATACATAAAACTGATCTAAAAAAAAAGGAGAAAAAAAAAAACAACAAACAAAAGATGGAGGGCTGGATATATGGCATGGAATGTAGGACTTAAAAGCAATTCTGCCTGGATAATAAGCAAGTACATGTTAACAGCAAAAGTTATTACAATTTTTTTTCTTACTTCCCAATATGAGTACATGATTTCCCCACAGATAAGCACCAACTACAGCAATGTCTAGTCTAAAACAATATAAGAATCTTTTCATCATTATCATTTTTTCAAGTACAAAGTTAAAATGCCTTTGTTAATATATTTATATGAGAGAGTAAAATAATAGTGCTTTTCCAATACTACAAGGAACATAAAAACAGTCATTGTCAAGACAAGTTTATTTCTCTTCCAAATAATATATTTTTTTTCTCAATTAGATAAAATGTTTAGCACCTTAGGAAACACCTACAATCCCCCTTTTAGTACTTATAAAAGAATTAAACGCAAATAAAAACAGACTTTTTGTATGTAGGGCTGTGCAGTAAAGATGGAATTGTCCATCTACTGTTAAGATCACTTGTCAAATTCATTCGTTTTGCTTTCCATATTCGACACAACATATAAATATGAAACACAAAAGACCAGCAGTCTTCCCACCCCACTGCTCTATAGCTTATGTCAATTTTCAACGTTGCAATTTTGTCAATTACCCCTCTCTTTGCGAATGGAGACTTTTTTGATTCCATGATATATATTAGCAAAGAATTATATTTGTACATCTCATAGGTCATTTTAAAACAGTCAAAAACAGCAACAGACATATTCTATGTACAAAATGTACAAAAAATATGGGCATTGATATCATTTGAATGAAAGAGTTACTGCTGAACAGTAAGCAAGATTAAGGTATGTATGCAGTGCAATGCCTTAAATAAAAAGAAATCTGTTTCTGTAGAACATCTTAGGATAGTTTGCCATTGACCAAACCTGTACTAAGTACAATCATTTAAATGCACAGAGGTTAACTATAATTCTAAACCACTTCACAAATCCCCCAAAGCCGCCAAAAATACAGGCCTACCTTATAAGTTGAGTACGTTAGTCAGCTTTTAGCCTTGCAAACACAGTCTCAATTTAGATTCCTTTAAAAGGTAAATGTTCCTTAAATTGGCCACATGCTTTGACGTGATCCAAACAACTGCGGGACTAATAGGGAGAAACCAGACATCGCTAATGACAACATGAGAGAAGCATCCGTCAAATGGCATATCTAGCGAAGATACTCACTTTTAGGCTCATATACGCACGATACTGGGAGCAGACAGTACTTAACGTGGATTATGACGAAGCACCACTGTAGCAGATGAGGACTTGAGAAGGGTGGCATTTTAATTTAGCCCCAATTCACCACTAGAACGACAGGTGAACCTTCCCCCTATCCTACAAACCCATTCTTTCACATCTATTGGCACAGCCCTACTGTACAGAAAAAAGAATTACCTCATATAATGGTAAAGAGAGTTTCACATCATAGAACATAACGAAAAAAATAAAAATTCACAAGAGTCAAGAAGAAATATCCAAAAATTTCAACGGAAATAAAAGGAAGTATACATATACAAAAGTGCTTGATATTGTTGGTAACACAGCACAAAAAATTCGCTATAAAAAGGTAGAAGAACATTGTGAAGCCGCACCTTTTTTTTTTAAGTTTTGCACCTGACTGAGGATAGCCTGCCGGGGGGGGGGGGGGGGGGGTGTTGTAGGGGGGGGGGG
>JBBPDA010000001.1:47694519-47719905 GCA_037974385.1 Arnoldichthys spilopterus
GGGGGGGTGTTATAGAGGGGGAGGGGCTTCAGCAGGCCAAGAGCAAACCCGACGCTGCCCTCCCTGTGGCCGCCACGCACGCTGAGAGTTGTACAGTAATGATTCTGGCCTGTGTGATGCTAGAAAAAAAGTAGCTCAGCACAGCCTTTGATCTCAAGGTATGGATGACAAAAAAACATCACTGCCCATGTGGCAGGCCAGCACACTCTTTGTGCGAGTGTGTGCGTGTGTAAAGACGCAGGAAACGGACCTCAGTGACTGCAAGGCTGAGGAGCTGGAATAGAGCACCAGTAAGGTATTGTATAAAAGACTGTAAAAAATACAAAATGAGATGTGGCAGACCTGGCTTTGACGAGTCCTCGTTTGTAGAAGTTTAGCATCATTTTTTTAAACCTGGCTAACGGTCTAAAGGCGACCCCATCTGGTTTTGAAGTAGTAGCACCACATGAGTTGCAATGTTTTTCACCACCTTGAAGCACCATATTGTCACCTATTACAGTAGTACCTTTTATTACCTTCAGTTAGTGTATAGAAACTGTAAACAAAGAGGTATTTGTGATGTAGTGTTTTGGATTGGTTAAGACAGAGCTCCCCTGACACTGAAGAGAAAGACACCATTGTCGTGTATGTTTGTGTGTGTGTGTGTGTGTGTCTTTTTTTTTTTGTTTTGCTTTTTTTTGCTCTCACCAAGGCTCAGTTGCTGGAGAAGAGGAAAAAGTGAGCAATGTAGCGGCCCAAAAACCCAGCCCAGTTACTCAAAATCACTCTGTCAAACCTTCTGTAACTTATGCCGGTGAAATGAATTATCTACTATATTTTCCATTGTTTATGCTCTTGCTTTTGTCTCTCAGTGCCTTGATAGGAGGCCCCGTCTCAAGTATAGCTTGCACACATAAATCAGTTCAAATTCTGGATAACACTGCTAAAAAGTAAAACGAATTGAACAAAAAAAGAAAACAAATTAAATAGAATAAAAAAAGAGTCAAACATTAAACAAAACAAAAAAAAAAGAAATACCATGAAATACCTACTTTGACGTTTATGCTGTAAATAATATACAAGGCTCTTGTTATTTCATACATCAGTTTGGGTTTCTCTTCTCCTCGCTGCATTGGGCTTCACACACAGGCGAAGTACTCTTTGAGTGGTGCAAACAAGTGGCGGATGACCGGGACGCTCCACGAACGGCCCAGCAGCCTCTGTCTGGCCAGCCGGCTCATGTTGGACACGTCTGTGTAGTGGACAGGGAAGCCAAACACCCTGGAGTCCAGAAATCAGAGAGAGAAGGACAACCACAATGATGTGCCAGTTTGTCTTTTTACGTAACACAGTAATACCTTGCTTAGTAACTCTCATTCTGGAAGTCGTCCAACATGGAGATGAAAACTGTCAAAATGCTGAGACTCCAGTAAAGTTTAATGATTTATTCAAACCGAGCAACCATCTCTTATAAAAGAAACCACATAACTGTTTCTCTCAGTCATTACTTCCACAGAATCATGCTCTACCCTAATGCTACTTTCATGTCTAATTTTTTAATACTTTCTTCGAAAGGCAAATAGCTTAACGCAGACTCCGTCTGTGCTGAGTACATTTACTTTCATTACATTGCTTCTGAAGTCCACAAGATGGCACAAGATCTCATTTTTCTCTTGCATCACAGCAGAGACTCCTATACGGAATGCACTATGTCTAGTTTGAAGTTGAAGAATCTCGATAATATCACATCATGACCCGAATATTGTGATAGTATCACATTGTTGCCTCTCTGGCAACCCCCACCCCTAGTACAGGGTACATTTAAGTACATCCCTGGACCACAGCATTAGGTATCAGAAAGACAAAACACTTGGAAACGTTGTCAAGTCTCAGCTCTCGTTAAACTGGAAATTAACACAATTGGATATAGACATCACAGCTTTGAAAAGAGTGCATACGAAAATGGTTATGTTAATAGGAGCCTAAGCGAAGGAGCCTTTTCCTCCTCTGTGATAAGTACACATGATATCATAACAACTATTCCATTGAATTTATCAGTGACTGGCTTTATATGAATCTTGTCCTTTTAAAGCCAGATGTACATTAGCGTGATTATTTTAAAGGCATGTTGTTTAAAGACTTTATTTGGATGGACAGACTTGCAGACTTTCACCACTGCCAAAACATCAATGTCATCTGTAGCCATTACTTCTGAAATAACAGAAGATAGCGCCCAAGCAAAATAAAAAAAATCAAAAACAATTTCATTCTTTACCTTGAATTAGCCTTTCTCTACTGTTGAGAATGTTGGATTTCATGGCACATATTGTGACATATGCACATATTGTCACTGGCCTACATACTATGGTAATTAGAATCATTAAAGTTTATTTCACATAAACTAATTGTAACAATTTAACTTATTTATTAGAAAAAATAACGACATAAAAATCCCTAACGATGGAACTGGAAAAATAAAGCTGACTGATCTTGCAAAGTAAAATATTATCTTATTCAGAATATTGGCTTAAAGTGTATTACATGCAGGGTGTGGAGAATCACCAGAAAGTATTCTTTCATTTCTATGCAGAGTTTTCATCACGTCTCATACCTCTCCATCTCAGTGCACCACAGGATGTCCTCTTTGTCATTCATGAAAACAGGGAAGTGCTGATCTTTGCCCTGCTTTATGGAATTCGACCGAGTGGTGATGGTCCTCACTTTATCAAACTGGGAAAGAAATGCTAATTATTTACTGCGGTTTTCTTTTTGTTGGAATTTATCAACCTGTCATTTCACCCCTATGTTGCAAAGTCTTTGTCTATAGGAACAGCAGTTTTACCTTAGCAGTCCTGCCGTGTTCCAGACAGTCTTGAAGATCCAGTCTGTCAGAGATCATGGCTGACAGCGGTCTAGGAGAGGAAAAAAACACACAACAGAAACGTAAAAAAAAACGAAACAGAAAACGAAAAAGAGACCCATAGTCAAAAGAGACACACTATATTTTGTAGTGAAGAAGAAAATGTATGGAGTATGGTAAGGTACCATGCGAGATGAACGGAGGGAAAGGTTTGAGTTGCCTCCCTCATCGTTCTCAAACCAACCTGTTCATGCCAGGAAGGTTACCCCAGAAGTAGCGGGCACGATGTGCAGCAGACACTTCCTTGGCGTCTATCATCACAGGGTTGCACTGTTAGAAGGAAAAAAGAGAAAGGTGCATGTCAAATGACTTAGAGACGAAACTGCAAATTGACTATACTGAATTATATGATGATGGTACAGCTGATGCCGACTTTAACTTAAAAGTCCTGCAGTTTCTGTGATGCATTTTTAGACAAGACCAGACTAAAAGTGATATCAAGTAATCAGACATGGGAACAAGTCATATTCTAAGTCACCACAGGCAAGTCTCAGTCCTGAAGTCCTGAATCAATACAGGCGAGTTTCAGGTCAACTTCTAAGATCTGACCTTAGTGTCATAAACATGTCAGTGTGGAATCTTTAGCAAATGTAATTCAATATTCAACACTGAATACCTAAAATTATGGAAAAAGTAATATAGCCAATTTAAATGAGCATGTAGTACAAGAGGAACCATAGGTGACGTAAGTGTAGTGATTGAACCAGACAGATGTGTACAGCTGCCATTTCTAAACTGTGTGAAGCTTTAGCCATGTAAACAACAGCTCTTTGCATAAAAAAACTGGGAAAAAACACGGACAAATGGACAGACAGTAAAGTCCAGGCTTTAGTGAGCTGATATGTGACAGAGGAAATACGCATCAAAGCGCTCCAATCATAGCACCCTCCGTCTTCTTATATGCAGCCACTATACCAGCCATCGGCCAGCTTCCTGCACTTCCTGCGTTCCTACTGGCGGTGCCATAATAATGATTTTATATTTTTAGATTTTAATAATGACATTATTATTAACAATTTATTATTAATTTGTATATTAATATTTATCATCATTATTATTATTATTATTACACTTGCAAAACCATTTAATCTATGGAACATGTATAACCACATCATAAAATTATTTTAAAAAAAATTTTTTACCACTGGTGATGATACAATAGTTCAATTACTGATTCAGTGATTTTAGACCCCACTCAACATTCAAACATCCAATACATAATAATGACAAAAACATCTAACAACCACCTTGACTGAGTATCCTTTTACAGTACTGCTCATCCAGGCAATACGAACAGAATGTCAGTTCTGTTTTATTGAGGCAGATATACTGTATGTTTTTACAAAAAATACATGACACCCAACTAACTACCAGAATATAAAAAAATAAGTTTTGATGCCAAACAACACTTATCTAAACAAAGTTTACACAAAAAAGCAAAAAAATGTTTTTTCTTTTAACTGCAGAATCAGTTATAGATCAGTTTTTAAAAACCTTGAGGATAACGGGTTAAGTTAAGCTGTTTTACCTCACTACAGTAAGACTGAAGTTTATGTGCTGAGCAAAAGTTTATAGATGCTCATCTGAATTCTGATTCTCTACTGAGTTGCTCAGCAAAAAAAAATATGCAAAGCACAACCAGAGTTATTGACTAGACCATGGAAACAGTACAAAAACAAATAATTTATGCAATAATATTAATTAATAATTCAATTAATAAATGCAGTGCAAAAATAAAGGTTTTCTAAAAAAAAGAGGTTTGAGCAATCTGAAAGAACCGGTTGGTTCAAAGTTCCCATAAAATCTTTGCCAGGAAACAGATCCACTTTCATGCCCCTTTGGATTTCAAGTCTTTTCCAGGCTCAACTCCTGCTCCAGAGTCAAAGTCCAAGTTACTGGTGTTCGAGTCAAAGTCCAGCCATAAGTCTTTGATTCAGGCTCTCAGTTTTTTTTACTTGAGTGTGACTTAAGTCCAACTTATGTGACTCAAGTCCACACCTCTGCAAGTAATAAAGGTGCAATAAAACTAATAATCCTAAAATAAAATGGCAAAAAACATCCAGAATTATATGTTCTATTAATAGAACTGCCATAACTAAACCTCGGGGATTAAAACCTGTACCCCAGCATGGAATTATAATATGATATAAGACTCAGAGGCTGGTCAGGATATTATTATGTGTTCAGATTATGGTCACCCAGAACGTCAGACTAAAGGAATTCTGTTATTAAGTTAGAGAGTCCATAAGGTTCTATCTGAGATAGATGAGGAATACTTAGCCTCGTTAATATACTTTAAAGACATAAGAGGAAACCATTTAGCAGAATAACTGTGGTTTATAATAAAGAAGTAAGATTAAGAATTAGATTAACAGTATAGTTACCACTACATTACCTTAAGTTACACAAGTTTCCACAAGTAAAGACAACGATACCTTAATGGCATCGGGAAAATGTTCCATAAGGAAATATGACAATGTTTTAAAGACATTGGGAAACTGTATATAAGCTGTAATTCATTCTCATCCAACCGCAAATTTAGCCCCACATGAAACACGTCAGAGTAACCAATGGCTATCCATGTTTACAGTCAAATGTTCAAACTGGCCAATCACTATGCTTCAGGAACATCAAACAGTTACACCAGCCAATGACATCTCCACAGCAAAAGGGTCAGGTGTGGCATACCTCAGATGTGGAGCCACTCAGAATGACCAGTTAAGTTAGATTACATAACACAGTGTACACATACCATTAAGTTATATAAAACACTTCATGGGATTCCTCACTCAGGTTCAAAGGGTGCCCCATAACAATCGGCTGACCCAGGACATTTGCTCACCGTCCGCAAATGGTCAGATCCCATTTACATATAGAGAGAGTGGGGATTAATTCATCAGAATTAAGGAATGTCCAACCACATGCCTACATTTAGGGTGATCTTACTGAAAGGAACTTCTACTCTTTATAAATACAGGCCCAGCTTTGGTTGTTCTTGTCAGTCATGAGCTAACACTTGCCTGCTGGTCAATAAGTCTACCACTTGGTGGCAGTAAAAAGTCAGACACTAGGTTAACAAAGGTTTCCCACAACTCTACTCCATTATTCATTCATTTTCAATACATTTCCCAAAACGTGTGTGTCTCTATGTGAGTAAATGTGAGTCTAAGTTACAGTCAACAGTGTGTGCTGCTGTAAATATAAAGAAAGGGAAAGCCCACCTCTAAAAAACGAGAGATGTCCCTCTTGTCGCTGACACCCATGGCCACTACATTTTCAAACAGCCAGAAGAACGGCCTCTCATCTCCTGGTTTAGGACGAGCTTCATGTAAAAGTCGGTAAAACTCAAAAAACAGCCGACCAGTGCCCTCTTTATGTGTGTGTGTCAGAGAGGGGGAAAAAAAGAATAAGCATTTATTCATATCTACCCTACATTCGCATTTCACAGTGTTGTGCAAAGTCATGACCAATATCAAAATAGAAACTAACAACCAGTCATTAAAGATTACTGATCAAATCAGCACTGGTTGGAGTAATGACTTTGTGTGCATAAAATTTTACCATAGAGACCTTTCCGTGCTGGATTAACTATGGACAGATCGTTACAAGGGCTTCCACCAATGATAAGATCAAAAGGTCCCCACTCATGTATCTGTGTGAGAGAAAGAGCAATCGAGAAAAACAAGGGAGGGGGAATTAGGTTGTATCAAACTGAATATTCATTTCATTTTAAAATCCAGAAATAGCGCAAACATTTGAATAACCAACACTCGCCCACCTTTCATGAAACTACACCTTTGTGTAAATAGAAACAAATACCTAGTTATAAGGCTGAATCCTTAAAACCAGTAGCACACAGCTGCCAGCCTTCACTGTGTGCCTTTCAGCGGGATGATCAGAATATTTATTTGTTTTTGTTCTCGTCAACAGTATTTCCCACTCCCAGCGACTTCTGATCCATCGCATTTCTTTAAAACCTACATTATTTTATGCATTTTTAGCATTGTTTAGATTCCAGATGCAGTGCAAATAGTTTCCTTACTGCTCCAGTTGCTAGCAAGAACACTCTTAGTTGTAGCTGTATTTTACACGCAGAATCAATTAGAAAACTTCAGAGTAAAACTCTGGAGCAGCATGAAAACTGCACAGGAATGCCCACTGACAAAACAGGTAATAAAAAGGTCAGCAAACCTGATAAACTGATCACTGAAAAACAATTATTTTAACAGCAAGCAGCACAAGTAATCCTCCCGTCCAAGCCAATCGAAGACTAGGGATTTTCCCTCCTACTCCTCGGCCCCATTCCAGAACTTTCCTCCCTCCCTTCCCCATTCTCGTTTTCTTCTCCTGTCCTTGTGCCTCATCAGTGGGGTGGCTCCCCATCCTGTGCCCCATCCCCACACACTCCTGCCCACAGCAGGCTCCTCCATTCTCCTCCCTTCAATGGGGGGAGGGGGTGGTCAGGAGGCAATGGGCATAAATCCCAGCAAGCACCGCAGAGTGCCGCAAAGAGGAACCAGAGGAGGCCTCCAAGCTTGCCAGGGGGCAGCAAAGGTGGGTACAAAGCCTGAATGTGCCACTAAGCGCTGTAGAGAGCGGCCTGAGGAGGGGGCCAAGCCTGTCAATGCCACTGAGAGCCTCAGAGTGGCCAGAGGGGGTCACTGAGTCTGACCGTGCTGTTCAAGGGCCATGGAGAGCAGCAAGAGGGAGGTGCAGAGCCCAGTCGTGCTACTGTGTACTAAAGAGAGCAGTCAGAAAAAGGCAACGGGTTCAGCACCACCAGCTGCCGCTCTGTAGACAACACTGCTTGCCAAGCTGGATCAAAGCATGGCTATTATAACCTGTCAGTATTTCAATCATCGTGGGCTTGCCGAAACAGCCTGGCAGACAGCCAAAATGGGGTAATCCTCTCTATATATCTCTCTTCCTCTCACAACACAAGTGCTGCATAGCTCTGTAGTATGAGCAGCACCTGACAAGAGAGGCCACCCTGGTACCTTGAATGGGGGGGTTGGAGGTGAGAGAGGAAAAAGAGCAGGCAAGAGAGCAGTAGACCTATACGTTAAGACATTATGTTATGTTATGATGAAGTATTAAAAGCCTTTGAGTGTTGCTATATAAGAGGACTCTTATTATAAGAGTCTGAGTTGTTGAGATGCAGTGTTTTTGTTTCTAGTTTGGAAAAATAAATGTATATAAAAACATTTGGCCTGCTGTGCCCTTTCTTTCACCCAGGATAGCCTTTAACTATTCAGCTGATGTAGCAATGAATATACAGAACGTTAACTCACATGTTTGCGTGTGACGTTCCTCACATCTCCGACATACATGATGCGCCCCTGGTGTCGCACGATACCCACAGTAATAGAATCCTCACACACCTCAGAGGCCACATAGCGCTCCACTTGAATGCCCAACTCCTTCAGCACCAGCAACCCTATACACACCAATGTGCATTCACATGCAAACACACACAGGTTTTGAGAGCAGTCTCTCAAGATCATTTCATTTTGGGGAAACTTCAATGCTACTTAAGTGATAAAACATCTTGTCCCATGGTTGTCAAGACAGGTTTATGAAATTATTATTCAGATTATAATTTGTAATCTTTTTAAGTGATGCTGTTGTGCATACATGTAATCTGATGAAACTTTATATAGAGGCCACACTTCAGTACAATTCAATACTGGGTACATTCTCACAATATCTGATAAAAATATGAATGAAGAAAAATGACTATATCAATGTTGTTGCATAATGTACAAATATTTTTTTATTAATATGAGAAGACAGTAAAAGTGTAGCACAAACGTGCTGCAGCGCATTGGTGATTGGTGCCCACTTTGGTGGTCAAACAATCCAGTTGAACGAGACTGTAAAATTAATGAATTGCCTATTTTCACTATATGCACTGTCACATCTCCACAATGCACACTTTTGCATTGTGATATCTCAGAAATTCAGTGCATTGTTACACCTCTACATGTCATCAAGACAATAAGAACAAGTCATCCATGTCAACAGACCATAAAAACCGTACAATGAAAACCCATTTCTTACATATATTGTTACTTTACACCGAACATGATCCTCTGAAGGAATGCAGTAAAATCTGAACCCTAACAGTTCTTTCAATAGGCAGCCTCCACATTCCATACACACTAAGCTCTAAAAACCAAATGCCTGTAATGTGATCAGTACTGTGCAGATACTTTCTGCTGAAAGCATGAAAACGAGAGGCCAGGGATTCTTCTAACCTGTGGCGATGCCGTCAAAGAGTGACAAAACTCGAATGGGTTTTCTCTTCTCTGCCAAAACTGGAGGGTATAGCTTTGGAGGTTCCTGAGAGGTGAGAAGGTGAGAGAGATCAGGAGAGAGACAGAGAACTTGTTTATAGATATTTTCTGAAAGTAATAAAAGAGCCCTTCTCAGTAACACACCTCAATGACAAGGTCCCACTGTTCAGTGTCTCCACTGGTAATTGCGGAGTGGGCTGGTTTCTTTAACCGAAAATTTGTGATAATCTAAAATACATGTGAAGTCCTTCAACAGACCAGCCTACACCACACGAGTACAGGTGGAGTATGAAATGTTCCCCAAAAGATCCATAAAAAGAGTGGTAGTCCAGCCCCCACATGTTAATCCTATTAGTGGGGGTTCTTGTTTGCCAAGACAGTACGTTGTTTAGACTTGCCTTCTAATGCACTGCGTGCCGTGAACTGACAAATATTCGACAATTCTTCTGGCTCACTGGCTTTCTTCCCAACACACAACTACTTTTTCTCACATTACGAATACCAAGAAGCTACCACATTACATAACACAGTACTGAGAGCCCCCTTGTGATAGATTTGTTGGTAATTTGTGAAATGAAACTTTTTCTACCAGTGAGATCACAGAGGAATGCGCTGCTATGGCCATTAGCGTTTATGATGAAACATTTTTCATGAGAAAACTTGTGATGTTGGCTGTGTGCCACTTACAAAGTCTTGGTCATGGTTATTGGCGAAGAAGTGTTGCAGGCGACTTGGCCAATCAGATCGACGCTCCAGCAGCCCATATTGGGGTTTCTGGCCACACATGTAGCAGTTCCATGGGTCCTCTTTTATAGCTGCCTGCGCTGCGCCTGGCCCCACCAACAGATCCACACACTCCACACAGAAACACCTGCACACAGCACAGTCAACAAAATACATGTAGAATGGTTGGTTAAAGCAATATTTTGGTGAAGAATCTCAGTTATTCCATTTTCTCTAAATACAGGGATCTTAGCCAAGACATATTTGGACAAAAGAAGAGCTAGAGGGCAAAAGCACATAGAACACAGAGTGTTTCATGAACACAGAGTGCATGTGCTTGATTTGCCTGCAAGCAGTCCAGATCTGTTCCTTATTGAAAATGTAGAGTGCATCATGAAGAGGAGAATCAGGCAAACAACAATTTTAAACTTTTAAGCAGATGAAGTTTTCTATCGAGCAAGAATAGGGAAAGGTCCCCTTGCAAAACTGCAACAACATATATCCTTAGTTCCCAAATTAAAAGTGTAACTGAAATGAAAATTGTACCATACCATAGCAATACCATAGTAAAAATGTCTCTGCGTTTTTAAGTGTTTTGTGGGGGACCAAATTCTAAATGTTTACATTTTCAAAACACATTTAAGCTGCAAGTTGAAAACGTTGGAAATCATTTCTTTGTACTTTTGTAAGTTTTGTCTTTTAAGGTTTAAAATAAATTCTCAGTGATGTATGTATTGAAAAGATCTGAGATTTGAAATATTGACTTAGCAACCTTAGCCTCATGGGTCCAATTCTAAACTAAAGAAACAAAGTGCACGTTGCAGCTTTGTCCACTGCTGGGCATAACCACGCCCAGTGCAGATAGCATTGTATGTAATCCATCTGACACATGTATGAACATGAAATTTCCAAAACACATATCTCAGCTTTGAACAGAACACTTTAGCTGGGTTGCTATGTGAAGAAGACGCAAACAATCAAAGATCCAGCCAAAAAAGTGGCCACATGTCAAACAAAATACAAAACAGTTTGTTTCACTGGCTGCGCTTTGGAAAGGTCAGAGACAAACTGGGTCAAAGTTCAGTTTGATTCAACTTTGAACGCATTGTTAAGGTGGCAAATTGCAAAGTGAAAAATCAATAGGCAAACAACAGCATTGTCTGTGCATGGTGGTTCTGCAGCTCATTGTCTGAGTTGTCACCACACGTGTATCCTCGTTATGAGATCACTGGCCCCACGAGACTACAGTAAACACCTAAATTTCAGCCATTAAGCATATATTGGCTAATCAGTTGTATTTTTCACTAGACTATTACTTTAACATGAAACAGGATGATGTTGCACCTGCAGCAGTTGTTGTTTCCACACATGAGGACCTCCCTTCCTCCACAGCAAATAGTGCAGTAAGACTGGTAACCATCATCGTCATACTGGTATGCACACTCTAGGAAGCAGTTCTGTAACACAATACCATTCTGCTCTAGTGAAAAAGCTTGTGCTGGTTGGCTGGTTGGTAAGGCGAGCTTTTTAACATGACCATAACAGCGGTGTTAATGTGATGTAACCATGTCATAAATGATCTCGTACCAACTGAACAACAGCTGTCTTTAAATTAAAACAATATAAAAGTGTCTTGTTTGTGGTCAGTGCATGCTTCCTACATGTTACCATACAAAGAGAGTACAGGTATACTAGATGTGTCAAAAACATTAGCAGCTCTATGTTAAACAGGTTGCTGATGGCAATATTAATGGAAGGAATAGCTGACTGTCTACCTTACAGCTCTGGCACATTCCTCCAATGAAGAGTGGGTGCTCAAGGGAAACATTCAGTGTTCCACAAGAGATGCAAATGTCTACATGAAAAGAGGCAGAAATCACAGTCAGCATGACACAGTCAGAGTTTATGGTACACGCACAGCAAGACAGTGGAGAAAATTATAAGTACCTTCAATGTTCCTGCACTTCTGTCGCACTTCATAGACAAGCCTCTCTGAAAAAAAAACACAACAAAACAAAACAACAGGACAAGAAAAAGGTGAATATCGCTGGCTGACTCTGCCTGTAATTCCCCATATGACATTTAGTGTAGTGTTTACCCTGGAGAGCTTAGCAGATGAAGCTGATAATCCTGATTAGAGGAGAATGTTGGTGTTTACATAGGTGCGTGTGTGTGAACTCATTGAACTCCTTGGCCCTGTGCAGCTCAGTGAGAGTGGTGGCTCACCTCGAGTTCTTTCATCCACAATGTCTTTGACCTTGGGTTTCTCCGTGCTCATGCTTTTGCGAGGCTTTTTTGCCGGTGGGGGCATGTAGGCTGCGGCTTCAGGCTCCACCCACATTTCAGGGTACACCTCCTTATATGGGTTGCGCTCCTCTGAGAGGGTAGAGTCAGCAAAATCAGACAAAATAGGCTGAAGTATCATACGCTGAACTACAGATTAATGTGTGAACTTGTATGTCGGTGAGTAATGGCTTTAAATCACAGGCAATCCAGGAAAGCCATACTGTTCAAAGGCTTCTCTGGACAACCTTTTACATTAACAACATGGAAAACATTTACATCTACTACAAATAAAGCAGACAAGTTACTGTCGCTGTCAACAATGTTACACAAACCATCAGACAATCAACAAGTGGTTGGTATAGCAAACTGAGTAATACTGCTCCCCTCCATGCCGCAGATTGGGGTTGGACTACACCAACGTTACTCTACATCAATAAGTGAATTTGCAAAAGTGTAACACAGTTATAACCCAATCTGGATAAGAGTCTTTAGCTGGTTTAGGGTCTGTAGCTGGTTTACTTAATGACATGCTGGGTAAAAATGCAACAAACTCTCTGTGACACAGGGTAACTTCATTTCCAAAGGTATGTCTGCACTTGTACAGGCATGCTTTCCCCTACAAAGCTCCAATAACTGGTGGATATGGCGACTGTAGTCTTTACCTTCAGGTGGCTCAAGGCCCTTGGGACCAGTAGGCTGGAATCCTGTCATTGCCCACTCAATCATCTGCTTGTTCTGCATGTCCACTGACTTACAGGTGTCAGTGTCGTCACTCTCAGGGCAGGTGAGGAACACTTTTCCTGCTCTACTGCTGGCTGCCTGTGGAGCCACGGTAAGCAACACTGTTAAGTCTGGTGCCCAGACAGATTAAAAAACTGCATGTTTTGAGTGGACAGGTGGCAGTAATCAACAATACACACAAGTAAATCAGCTCTCACTCATGATTCCACATGTAAAGTGCACTTATTGGAGTTTAAAGCCATACCTGTAGCACCTCGTAGATGGCTTTCTTGTACATTGGCTGCTTGTTATAAGTTGGCTGGTGAAAGGCATTGTGGAAGGAACTCAAAGGCAACAGTTTCTCAACACACACCTGAAGGAAAAGTGACAGATGCAGCACCAAAATAAATAGTAACAGCAGAAACATGCCCACAACAGTTAACATGTTACAGTTGTGGTGCTGTGATGAGCATACGAGCATTACTAGTGAGGCTATTTTTGCTGCTTCCCATGTGCAGCATGTTACTATGCTAAGCTGGTGTTAAAGTCTTTTATTTGACATAACAGATACAGAAACATTAACTGTTAAGAATAACAGTTCATAAAACAACTAAGAGGCTGGGCAAACATGGCTGAGTGGCTACAGCAAACAGTGAATTTCTATCTTTAGAACATGAAACAAATAAAAAAATAAATTTAAGCCACCTTTAGTATAACGTGAAATAACTTCTGACTTTTTATTTTCACAAATAATCTATTAATCATAAAAAACTAATTATTTCAGAATGGAAAGAGTCGTTCATTGCAGACCTAATACATTTGTAAATTATCAGTAATCAGTAACACTGCAATGACGCCTGCAACGTCTGTGGAGACACCTACCACAGAGAATTTGCTGTCACCAAACCACATAACCCATCTGGTTCCCTCAGCTGCTCGGCTTCGTCCAGTCATCCACCAGGACACAATGCGTCCAGGCCACCAAGAGAAGCCCCTCAGTTTTCCCCAAACCAGCTCACCAATCCCAAAGCCTCGGCCATCCTGTAGAGAGCACACAGTCTATAAACTCCAGGCAAACAGAATATCACAGTATTGTACAGTACTGTATTGTACTCTGCACTGACTGTACTGGCAAGCCTTCCATTATTTTCATCACATGAGCTGCAACATAAGATTTTCAAGGGCTGCTACTTTAGACTGTTGATATGTTCTATTGAAAAACATGACAGAAAACCATTAGTGAAGAGAACGTAGCGAAAATACAGGTCACCACACTAATCAATTAAATTAAATTCTGACAGACTCCCAGTCGCTCCATTTCAGTCCAAAATTACACTGCAGTCCACAGTCATGCTTCACTTTCTAATTATGTCTACATTACCACAAAACCAATGGGACTGCTCTTTTTGCATGTCTGTTAGCAGATCCCAGACTATATTTATTAAGCATGTCACAGCAAGAAAGCTGATCTAAGAGCAGTCAACCTAATCCTATCCAGTGCTATGTAAAAAGCATACACTGACCTCAGATGCTCTCAGCATGCTTACTCTAAAAGGTCTGACAAACATAGGCTGTTATGTTTGTAGACAGTAATTAAACCTTACTGTTTTGCCAGAAAAACTTCTTTGCAGCTGTTTTATTACACAGATAAAAATCCCCATGACTCCACTGAATAGAGCTGACCTATTAGTTTGAAACTAACAAAAAAATAACTCTAGCTAAAGTGATGTTGGACTAAAACAGCCAATTACATCATTACATATAGTGTTCATCACTGTTTATATCATTATATCTCATCCTTGTTTTCTATGTGCAACCATTGTTTATGTGGTTGTCTTTGACAGGCTTCTCTTGAAGCAATAAATTAAGCTTATGATAAAGCATGATTGGTTTTATCTGCAACTTCATCTGGAAAATCCATTTAGAGATGAGCCAGTATTGCACATCATGTACCACCATTTACCTCATACTCGGCTTCCGTGTCAGAGGACTTGGAGGTCTTGTCTCCATCCCCTATAGACACCGGCTCAGGGGTAGTGGCCACCGTTGGGGAGGCAGGGTCTGTGGGTTGTTGCTGTTGTTGCTGCTGGGGTGGAGTTTGTTGCTGGGGAGGGGGTTGTGGCTGTGGTTGAGGTTGGGCTTTGGGAAGAGCATGAGGCTGGGCTAGCTGCTGCTGTTGCTGGATTGGTGGTGGTGGTGGTGGTGGTGGAGGTGGTGGCGCAGGTGTCAGCAGGCTGCTAATGGTGTCACTGGTTTTCTTAGGCTCGGCCTCCACCTCTCCATGGTCCTCCATCGAGTTCATCCCGGAAACCTGCTTGGCCTTTTTCTCTGCCTACAGCACAAGAGGACAGAAAGGAGCAGAGGGAGACAGACACAGAGAGAGATGGTGAAGCACTTCCTGAAAACAGCGTTGGCTCCAGGATAATTATTCGCCTTGTTTACAGTACGATAATCCCACGTGCCAAAGCAAATATTTCCAGTCCCTCTTGATAAAAAGCAAACTCCCATCCAAGGAAAGAGGAGAGTCCAAAAAAGTAAGACAAAACTGTGGAAACACTCCTCCCCGATCCTCTAAAGTGACATTCGTTCGCCGCAACTTTGAAGCTGTGAGTTTTTCCGCAGTGGCTGAGGTGCACAGAGAACAGTGCGCTGCAGAGTTCATTGAGGTTGCCGATCCTGACTCTAAGCCATTAGGTCAACAACAGAGGACATGGGCCAAGCCGTGACTTAAGCTGCTCACAGAAAATCCCCAACAGCTGCACACATTCTGCAACCTCTCTTTCTCTCTCCCTCTCATTCTAGCTCGCTCGCTCGCCTGCTCACACGTGAATCTCTTTCACAGCTGTACTCCCTCTACTGCTGGCGTCCAACCCCATCTCAGATTTCACTCAGCACACGTGAACCTGGCTGAGTGTGTAGGGAGAGGGAAAAAAAGAGACTGCGATTGACCCCTTTAAAAAACTTCTGCTCTGTTTTGTGTGTGTGTGTCTCTCCTTTTCGCTCACTACATATACACACTCATACAACCCCACAAGGGGGAGCGGCCCAGATCACTGATTGTGTGTGTGTATGTGAGAGATGGTGAGAAAGGGAAGGGGGTGATGATGTGGAATAGAAACATGTGGCCTCCAATCATTGAGCTCCACTGTAGTTTATAAATATCTATAGCTCCGTTGGCTGGTTCAAAGCACTAAGCCATATGTTCTATACTGTTTGACTGTGACAGGCTGCTCAACAGTGGCAGTGAGTTATTGGGTTTATGTGAGTGGCTTTGTCTGTGTGTGCATAAGTGTGTTTGCATTTTATTCTTTACACCACTCAGAGCCTAAGTTACCTTACTGCTGTCCTGGAGCCAAGCAGACATATATAAACGCACTAGAAAATAATTTGCAGTCTAAGCCTTCCTTTATCTTTAATGGCTGGGGCTCTGTTCTCCGGCTGAGCCTTGCAGGCATGTATCTTGATTATACCCAATGTACACAATTTACATTCAACATAATGAACCAGGTCTATCAGCGGAAAGTACAGAAGCGAAAGAGCTCTTTGGGAGTTTCCTTGAAATGAAGAAAAAATAACCAAGAAAACAGGGTAAACGTCATTAAATCAAGACAGTTTGTTGTCTAGTTCACTTTAGCATGAAGATGAAAGCTTGTCAAAATTCCCTGTAATTAATATGATTTTTTTTTCTTTTTAAAGCATCAAACCATAACCAGATCCACAATGGTTAGGAAGCACACACTCCATTTTGAAGTTAAGTAGAGTCTTGCCCACTTTCTTCAGAGAGGGAGAGGAAGGGCTTATTTATCTAAAAAATCAATAGAAAACTGACTCTCCCAAAAACGCCAGAAGAGGGGTGGAATGGAGGAGAGAGGGGTGGCTATAAGAAGTTGAGGTTTGTTTCTGGACTTTTTCCCAGTTGTTAAAGCCCCTTTTCGGGGGCCTCACTGCAGAGAGAGCCTGACTCTCCAAATCACGGGAGAGGAAGGGGGAGGGGTAGAGCAGGGAGGCTTCTGGAAGTACAGTACAGTACAGTCTTTATCAGTTACACACGCACACACACACCACTGACAGCCTCGACAAGACCAACACATATATGCCGCAGGTCATGTCCAAGACAGAAAGCAGCTCAAACACTCAGCGGAAGACACACTCTCACGGAATCAGAGCATGCTACAGACGTTTTCAGTCACAGCTACCTTTACAAAAATCTAGTGACTAGAAGTTGCACAAATCATGCATGGATTATTTCATTAGCTCTGGTTCCAACAAAAGTCCAAACACTGCAACATGCATCAATTTAAGACATTTAAACATGTCTAACAACTTTTTATTGATAATTCAAAACCCATGCAGCCTTTTCAGGAAATGGCATCATTCTGTAAAGCAATTTTATTGCTAAGAATTTTAATTACAAAGCTTGATGAATACAAGCAGGGTAGCAAAAATTTTCACTTTTTTATTTTGCTTAAAATTTGCAAAGAAAGTCAGTGGACATACACTACGCTATTGAAAAAAATGGAACATTTCAGTTTGAATTGCAAATTCTGAACTTTCAGTCAATTCCATATTTTGTCGTGTTTGTAAAGTAGGGGGATATTTTATTAAATAAATTTGATGAAAAGTTACGTTTATAATCTTGTTCTGTAAAAAAAAAAGACCCTTTATATTATTGCCATGTTTTTGCCACTAAATCTCGCTGAGAGAGAATATAAGTGGCATGTAAACATAATTCATAACATAAATAACTATGTTACAAGTTATGTAATAACATGGCTGCATTCAAAAATACTAGGAAAATAGTGCTTCTACACTTCTAAAGGTGAACAGATCAGGGGAAAAAGGTGCAGACAGGTTGGTGAGAGTGCTCAATTTAAAAAAGCATAGAGAAAGATGGGACTTGTTGAAATGATAAGTAGAGAGGTTAAAGACGTCTCCTGCTTCTTTGTGCCCATTGGCCAGTAGCGCTGATGAAAGACCCAAGAAAGTAAGAGGAGTAACCAGTTCTGATAATGGCACCCAGCGTGCTCTCCGGATGAATAGCCCATGCCTCGGGCCATACTCTATACACACACACACACACACACACACATTGTACGTTGGTCAGGACTGAAGACCTTCACTGTAATTTCATGATGGCCTTCATTAATATGCCTGCAGAGTGTTAGGGATTCTAGGAAACCACAGTAAAGGGACAGAGGAAGTGAAACGGCACCAGCGCGGAGATTAACCTCTTTCCATTTGCACTATGAAGACAACTGTTCATGCCATGAGTGATCAGTACTCATTACAGCACATCTCCCATACTGATGGCTGTGTGGCATGGTCCACGCAAAATGAGCAGCACCTCAAGCCTCCTTCTGCTTCTTTTTAAACACAAAGTCTGCTGTGATAAACTATATCTGAGACACAATACTAGAAGCTCTTTTGGTGCAGATGTAGGTCCATTATCAGCGAGTGTTCTTGTCTACATCACTCTCTTCCTCTATTCGACAAGACAACTGCTCACAATGAGCATTTAGTGAAGAAACTTCTTCAACATTAAATTGGATTTAATCTGCAATTGTCCACTCAATGGTTCAAATGATGGTTATTTTTTGGGGGGACAATGAGTGATCATCACAAGTGAAAACAAGCCATGCATTTTTAGAATGGCAAGATTAACAGGGAACAGGCCAAGCATGACCACGCGCGTCAAGCGGTTTACCCCTGTTAAAAGAACAATACAATAAGAGGAAGGCCCCCTTGACAGATTCTAGGAGCGTAAAATTGAAATGTGACATTCCTGCGGTCCGGGCATATGAATGGCCATCATCCTCGTGTGACAATCGCATTTACTTTTACGTGACCTTTTTTGAGAGGCTGAACAAAGCCCTCTCACTTCTTAGCCTCTGGAGAGCACAGGACGGAGGATGCATCTGGCACCCATTGTGTAGGGGTCTTTAAAGAGCTACAGCAATTAGAAGCTTTACAGAGGTCAGCCAATGCAAAACTGAGTCCAGATACAGCCTTAATAACGAGCCTCTTTCCAAACATGCTCCCCTCTAGTTTTCCCTGCTCAAATTAGTTCCGTCTTCACACGCTAGCCGTTTCCCTGATAACTGTGGAGTAACTGGCAAAAGATGTGGCTTAAAAATAGTGGGGCAGTACTAAAAGCCTGGCCACATTCGTGCCTGTAGCCTTGACCCACAGCTTGAGCACCGGCAGTGTGCAGCGCGCATACGCCATTTGGGTTCACTCGGTTCATTCTCGCTATTTGCATATTCTTAAAAAGACAGGCACCGCATTTCCGTTCCGACGCGCGCCCGGACCACAGCCAATATTTACATGCTTATAACTTTTCTTCCTAGAATCCAGAGACAGAGATAAGCTTATACAAGAGCACTAAAATCACTATTTTCCTATCACAAATCCCTCAGTACATTACTACCTTTACGGATAATACATGTCAGTTTTTTTAAGCTTTCGCTTTACAGAAACACAGCGGGAACACGCACTGTCCGGCAACAGCGGTGAAAGCAACGAGAACAGCATCGGAACAGTCTGAGCAAAAGAACAACAAAGAAGCTGTAGAAGACATTGAAGCAGGAAATAGTTTGCGCATGTAACCATCCCCTGCGATAACATACACTCGAGCAAAACTACTTTTTTTTCTTCCTGTGGGCTCCAGCGAACGCCTGCACTCCCTCCTCCTCTCCGGTGCTTGAAAGAGACGGGTTTCCTTTAAGCCGCCCGGAGCAGATGGTCCGTAACAAGTCTCCTGGAAATACCTGAAGTCAGCATAATTCCTTCGTCCGGCAAAGCCTACTCAGACATGCACACCGTCCCCTCGCGCGATCAACAACAAACAACACGGCCGACCTTACCCGCACGCGCCTGCGCTCGGCACTTTAAATCCAACGTGTGACTCTCGCCTTTTTTTCCCTTGCCCCCACTCTCGGGTTAGAGGAGTTCGCTCCAGAAAAAAAGAGGGAGAGAGAGGGGAAGAGAGAGAGGGAAAGAGAGAGAGGGAGAGAGAGAGGGGGAGAGAGAGAGAGAGAGAGAGAGAGAGAGAGAGAAAGGGGAAAAAAATAGAAAGCATGAACATTTCTTTGTCTGGGAATTCAGGGTCAGGTGGTTGTCGACAGGAATTCTGGTTGGCTAGAGAGGGCTTGCAAAATGTTGGCAGGCAGCCAGGAGGGCCGTCTTGCAAGCAGCGCTGGAAACTTGCTGCAAACCTCATCTTCACCCTCATATCCACAGCACGGAGTTAATTTCCATCGCCGAGAGGAGGGAGGAGGAGTGGAGAGGGGAGATGAGCGCGAGGCAGGGGTGGCGGGAGAGAGCGTAAAAAAAGGGACGCGGTTCTCTCCTTGCGTGAAGGAAAAGCGAGGCAGGGTTTCAGTCTATAACAGGGCCGCACATTGTAAACCACCCCTGCCACTCCAGCAGGAGACTCAGTCCACGCAACTCCGTAGCTTCTGTAAAACGGAAACACCTCAAACCTCCGTTCGGCAGCGCGTTCTGGGGCTTACAGGTGTACACAAACAACGACAGCGTTCAGCTGTCTCAGAACAGCAGCGCAAACAAGGTGTTTAAAGCATGGGCTCTTCCACAAAATGCTTATTCAGAGAGGAGGAGGAGACTTTCTGTGACTTCTTCCACTCCCGGTGGAGAATTCCAGCTCCGGACGCCTTTTCTGCAGGAATTTTACGATGTTCACTCACGGGACAGCTGTGCATCCTGCTAATTTTGGCAATATTTCCAGCCCCTCATTTCCAGCCACCCATTTTTATGGGTGGGGGACTGGGGGACTGGAAGAGGTAAGGGGGGAGGGGGGGGGGGTGTTGTACCGTGAAGTGGTAGGCCCCATTTGGTTGCCATGGAGACAGAACATTATGTAACACGGAGGCTTTCGCTGTACACCGCGCTACCGGGGAGAAATGTCTGCCGCCAGCAAGGAGGCTGCAGAGACACCCCGTTTCACAAGTGACTGGCTGCAGCGCAGGGAGGAGCATCCGGCGCGAGTCCAAAATGGTTGCCATTAAATATGACAAACATCACTGTAGGTCACAGTCCTCGTCCATCTCCTTTCCACATGTACGCAGCAGACGCACACGTCCCTGTTCGTGTTGTACGCGTACTTGATTGGATTTCCACAGTATTGAAAAAAAGAAAAGACTACGGAAACCCAAACTCCAGCTCGTCCGGTGATCCTGCCAAGATGAAAGCTTAATGATGATTAAGCATCTGCTTTTCCCCCTGCTGTGTTGTCCACTTATTGATCTGCAATTATTCCACTTGTCTGCCGTCATCAGGGAGGAGAACAGTTTAGCTCCACTGTAATGCTTAGAATGCACACTTAATTGGCATTAGGATAGATGAGAGGACGCGGCGTAGATGTTTTCTTGTAGCACATTAATCACCGCAGTACTGACAATAATTTCAGTTCACAATATGAAAGGTAATATTTTAATTTCAGTGCACTGATAAAAAAATGCAGAATGAATCCCAGCTGATTCAAATGTATACTTCAGTTATACAGAAATATAATATCAATAAGATGAGCCACTTTGTAGCTGCATTTACCCCCTTTATCAACGATCCCACAGGAGCAACAGTGAGAAGGTATTTTGATTAACTCATCATCAATAACTTTACAATCTACAAGGTGGACCAACAGGTTAGATTTGTTTAACAAGGTGTTTAAACACGCCAGTAGCACTGCTGTGTGTGATCAACCATGTGCAACACACACACACATAACTACTATGTCAGTGTCACCAAGTTGAAAGTGATCCACCACCCAAATAACACCTGCTCACTGGGGGTCCTTTGGGATGACTGATAAACACGGTAATGGGGCTAACAAATAATGCAGAGGTACAGACGGACTAAAGTCTGTAACTGGAAACTACAAAGTGCACCTGTATGGTAACTGGAGCTGATAAAATAGACACATAATAAAAAATATAATACAGTTTTCCACATAAATCAAGCCAAATTTATTCTATAGCACTTTTTGCAACTGACATTGTCCCAAAGCAGCTTTACAGAATCTGGGTCCGAGAAAAATCTGCCTAAGCTGTAGGAAGAAACCTTGGGAGGAACCAGGGTTCAAAATGAGAAACCCATCCTCCTGTGGTCGACCCCGGATAGCAATAACAAACAAAAGGAAAATAAGAAAATACAGTACTAAGTACTAAAAGTATTAAGTACGTCCTTATTTTTTGTGTAATAAGTGTACATACATTTTCTGACATAAGTGTACTTTATAATTGTAGATATTAAGATGAACTAATAAAGTGACTTGCCAGTGTGAACCATCAACATAGAGTTTACCATTGCCAAGAGTACGTACAAAAAATGTTACTGATTTTCTCCTCTGGAAACCATGTGTATATGTAAATCAAGTCAATTTAAGATTTCTTTTTCAGTGTGAGACACTGAGCTTCTTCTGTAAAAGTTTTAGTAGTATTAGTGGGGACAGGTACTGATGTTGGATGGCTAATTCTGGATCACAAATGCTACTCCAACTCATTCCAAAGCGCTGGAGCTCCATTACTCCAGAGAACACAGTTTTACTATCAAAGCTGTAGCGGGGGGTGGGGGGTGGGGGTTTCAATTCAATGTCCAACTCAAGCCCCTAATGAACAAGCCAGAGGGGACAGAGGCAAGGAAAATGTCCCTAAGCTGGTGAATGGAACCTTGGGAGGAACCAATGCTCAGAAGGGGAACCCATCCTCTGGTCAACACCGGATAGCGATAATAAACAGAAAGCAAAAGAAGAAAATAGTGTGTACACTATGTATGA
Source organism: Arnoldichthys spilopterus (assembly GCA_037974385.1). NCBI lineage: Eukaryota > Metazoa > Chordata > Actinopteri > Characiformes > Lepidarchidae > Arnoldichthys > Arnoldichthys spilopterus. The sequence goes on from JBBPDA010000001.1 coordinate 47,717,234, forward strand.
ACAACTGAACACCTGCATCAGCAAACGGTGCACATTAAAGTGTATGAATCAAAGAGCTGAGAGAAGTGATAATCTTAAAGTCTATGAGGCAAGCAACAATGCAAAACTGCTTATGAAATAAATGGTACCTTCATGAGATATCAGATGAGTCATCAAATACACTTGGCTTTTACAAGTTCTGTAACGTCCCCCACCCCCCAAAAAAATGCCACTGCTTAAGCTGGGAATGAGTTACTTGGTGGAAAACAGAAAACATATCAGGCTGAGAACGTTGTTCTAAGATCAGTATTCACTCTTCTCGTATCTGAACAAAACACCACATGAACAGAGTGGATCAGCACTCTTGCATTGAGGGATGACCCTTCCCTGACCATAGCTTGACCTGTGTCACTAAACTCCCTATTGCTCCTGCTGTGGGACAGTGGCGAGCAGTGGTACTCACCTCCATCTTCCACTTGGCCAGCAACTCCTCCCTGGTCCTCTTGCTAATGTAATAAGGGTCACCGGCCTGGAAGGTTACTCTGGGCATGGGTCTCTGCCGCAGGCTGATTTCCCAGCCTACTCCCCCACGGAGCCTGCCTCGAGGTCCCTGTTTAAAGGGACAGATAAAAAGAAAAATGGGGAAAAAAATTAACCGCTTGTTTAATTCACTCAGCTTATCTCGATGTGCTATCGTTAAAAGAGGGAAGGAAGCAGGCAGTTTCTCGGAGAGCGATACGGGCAGAGTTTGTTTGTTGGAGGGATGGGGTGGGGAGGCCAATGAGGTAAAGAGAGGCTGAGTCACACACCCCAGGAGCCTAGCAGAATGAAGAGTGCGCGAGTGCACACTCAGATAGTGTGGTACACTCTTATCAAAGAGTGGCCCCGGTGTCCCTTTGTCCTTTCAGCCAGCTACTGCTTGTGGAAGAATGGGACCAAACAGAGGACCAAGTGTATTTGATATTTCAAATCTAGTCGCCATTAGGGTACCATTTCTTTCAACTATATGGTTTCAGGAAAGAGGCTTTGTAGCTGTAAGTGTAACTGAAGACTGTCCTAATTGGATGCAATTGAGCTCTTGACAAAGAAGGAATGTACTGCAACACATATGCAGACACACATACTTGCACACACAGAGGACAAACAGACAACACTGAGAAAGTTCTATACCTCATTCTTCGAGGAGTCTCCACTCTCGTCTTCCTTGTGCTCAATGTCTAGAGAGATACACAATCACACAAGAAGAAATAATTACCTCAAATAGCTACTCATGGATAGTATAGTCTAGGCTTTTGACATTAGATCAAGAGAGGTGCACCAAGAAGAAAAGTTTAAACTACACACAAAATAAAGAACAGAACAGGGAAACACTACAGCTCATTGACGGAGCTGTGCTTACCAAAGAAGAATACATCCCAGTGAATCTCTTTTTATTGTCATTGTTAAAAGAACAAAAGGCCACTGTAATGTGTGTTAAAATGATTCTGTAGTACTAAAACAGCCATTTAGGATTATGGGTAACACCTTTAAAAAATATTAAAAAGAGAACCACATGAGCATTTGATCACTTAACATTATGCAAGGAGGCCCAGTGGTGTATGTATAGGCTATAATATACACAGCAGCAACTGTATTTCATATTTTGCTGACTATAAGCAGAATCCTTGCCCAGTAACCTTTGAGATGCTTTGGCATTTTAATGCTCCATTGAGAAAACATGGAAAAGTCATTTTGAAGGTAATTCGGCCTTCTGAGCGTGCTGTCCATGTGATCATGCACAAGTAATGATAGTGCAGTAGCTTAAAAATGCAATTTCAATAATATCCACTCACTTAATAAAACACACTACAGTGTAGTAACTGTATCTCATCATAATGCTCTATTTGTCCTGTTACAATCACGTTTATTATATGACTAAAAACTCTGCTGAAAGTTGAACTGAATAGGCTTTCCAAACATTTTTCTTGATAATGACCTCTGGAAAAAAAACTATAATTAATAATCCAAGCAACTGGAAACATGTTTTGTGCTTCCGAATCACATCCTTCATATCATTCCACAAGCTGATTGTTAACTTATCAGGGAACTCATGGTGAGAGATTTTGTAAGAACCTGTGCAATAAAACGATCAATAATATTCGCCATCGATTTCAGAAGAGTACAGAACCGTTGTGGCAGACCCCATTTTCAGAAAAGAAACAGAAAAAAAGAAACAAGCATGGAAAAAAAGGAAAGCCAGCTCTGAATGTGAGAACGCCTCAAATGAGTGCTGCTGTCTTGCCCAACAGCTTTTGCAGTACAATAAATGTGTTCAAATTATGACAACATTTACACACCAGTCTTGTGTAAACACATTAGGGCCTAAAGAGGCTAAAGATCATTAGCTCTTTCACTAAAGTCTCTAGATGGGTTTCAAAGGAACCAGTTCTTTGTAGGGATTGCAAAAATCAGTGCTTGTGCTGCTACACAACAGCAGCAACTTTAAAGTTCTATTTGCTAAAGGGGCTATTTTTCTCAGTGGAAGCCACAAAACGGCAATAAAATTATTAAAAATGAAATATTGCTTAAAACGTTTATCATTTCGGCAAGTGACTGTATTATAAACGGGATAAATTATCCTTCAGGATGAAATAGCTGTGACTATGTCTGGATTTATTTTTTCATTAATTATCAGAAAACTATAAGTTATGCAT
>JBBPDA010000001.1:47722542-47750222 GCA_037974385.1 Arnoldichthys spilopterus
ATTTGTCATTGTGAATGCACTCAAGCACCACAACGAAATGTGACCTCTGCATTTAACCCATCACACGTGCACACGTGGAACAGCGGGCAGCTACTAACAGCACCTGGATAGCAGTGTAGCGGGATGGTACCTTGCTCAAGGGTACCTCAGTGGTGCCTGGGCCGGGACCTGAACCTGCGATCCTCAGTTCACAAGGGCAACGCCCTAACCACTAGGCCGCCACTGCAATGGATACTTAAACAATAAAATGTAAATTAATACAAACATTTATCATCTGCAGAATTACTATAATGAATGTTTTAATGGCAATAAAAAAATTCTATCACAAAGGCCAACACATCAGTGTTACAGAGCCATACCCTATAGTTTGCATTTTCCCACTTTGTAATATAATTATCATATAATTTTCCAATAGATCTTATTTAAAAATATATAAGGATAAATGATATTGTACGCAACTAGAATTTAAAATGGATAACAATTAATGGTTTTCCTCTTTTTTTCAGTTAATAAACAAAATTCTGTCAAACCGACACAAACTATGACAATACTTATCGCTACTATAAAAAATTGGTGTCGAAATATGTGTCAGTATGCTTTTCCGAGCTCATTGGTAATTTGTCAGTGCTTAAAGAATGCAGAGCAGCTGCATATTTTATTACCAACAGAGCATAATTAGCTTTAGATTTAGTGCAGCGCAAGGTTCAAAATGTGGAATAAAAATCATCAATCAAGTGGCATTCACAGTTCAGATGAGTGTGGTGTATTTGTTGGTAAAATTCTGTTGTATGTCCTGTAATTCAGTCTTTTCTTCCGTATGCACTGTAAAATGTAGCATGTTAAAGACGATGAGAGAACAATAATAATATCATACTCACAATACATTCACATAATACTGACAATAATTAAATTATACATATATTCAGTTGTCAACTATCAGGCCTATACGGCTAATACTCATTAGATTACAACATTTTGAAGCTGCATATTTAAAACCTTTCAAAACAGCACAACCAGAGCTTATTTTGTACAGCCTTAAGCTATATATTACTGTGGCATCTTGATCAAAAGAAGCATCTTAAATGATTCATAACTCTCTCTCCAGCATCAAAGCAATTAACTGACTGAGTTCCCAACATTCACTGTAAAAGTCTAACGGGGGGAAGGTAAGATTTTCAGCAAACGCTGCCAGTTATGTAATAATGTAAAACAATTACAGAGACTTTTGATCATGAACAGCAGTTTGTGTGGTTTTCTATGCACAGTGCATGTCATATTGTAATGTTTGTAAACAACTGTACCTCTACCCTATCTTTAATAATAAAAGGTTCACATTATAATTTTTAATGTGTGAGTTCATACAATTGTAGCAGACTGTGTGAAATTTCATCATATTACAAACTGACTGCGTACCCCAGTATTGGACAGAATCAACTGAATCGCATCAAACTGAATCACATTGTTGCACATTTTGAGGTATCGAACATGTATCGGAAAGCTGGCTAAATGAATCGGATTGAATCGAACTGTGATGAGACTCATGATTTACACCCCTATGTACCCCATGTATTGTTTTTATTATTCTTTATTCTATGTTTATGGAAGGTTCGTCATCACCAGTAAACTTTTTGGACAAATTACTTACATTATACACAATTAGACAAATGTAGTGTGCTGTCTTATGATATTTGTTGTTGAATACAGTTAACAAACAACTGTTTTGTGATACAGATATCCATATCCAAATCAGAGGTCTTAGGTGAGACCCTGTCATCAGACCTGAGTCAGAATACTCACTTCTAATAATGAGTATATTTGATATTCACAGAAGACAAAAAATCAATATAATTTGTGGTTAACTGACCGAAAAGCCTGTTTCTGGCATTCCTTCCAATAAATCTTTTTCGCAGGGAGGTCTCGTCTGTTGGTGGTTTTAGAGATTTGGTAAGCCGAAGATTAAAGTTTTTCTTGTAACTTATTATCAGTGATCCTTAGGAGTTTATTGGGTTCTCTTCCAGACAAATTTGTAACAATTACAGCTGATGTTCACTTTATTTGTATTCTCCTTACTATAGAAATTGACATTTTCAGGCAAGTATCAGTTTTTGTAAACCATTTCTTATAAAGGTCAACACACTTCTCCCTTATTTGATTCATGTGTTCTGGATGACTAAGAAAATTTGGTCTCTGTATTACCTTGTATTTGTACCCCAGTTAAACAGAGAGTCAAGGATTACAGCCTAAAAGTTCCTACACTCACAATGTAAATGGAAACATGCATCAGTTACATTGCATTTACAATATTTTTCCAACTGTGCCAATAATCATAGCAAATATAATTTTGGTAAAAATAATTATTTCTTCATGAGGTATTTGTTTATCATTTTTCATACTAAGGCACCCTGTGATATAATTTATAACAATAATGATAAATATCATCATGTTGCACTTGTAAAGTAACTTTATTTATATAGCGTCTTATCATACATAGCAGTCATTCAATGTGCTATACAGCTCTAGTGCACCCCAAATATATCATACTTTACTATACTAAAGTATATACTTTAGTTCATCAGATCTTAAGTTATTTTCATCTGTACTCCAACAGGATTTGCTGTTGATTAGCCCAAAATTAAAGCCACACTGACAGAGAAGTAGTTTATACTTGCCCATGTTTGGCTACTAACAGCATTGTCTTTCATCATATACAGAATGGCTAAAGTACTGCTGTCTGAAGCCTGTCCGAGTCTATCAGAGTTCTATCATCTGGCCACATTAGAGCACTTCAGTATAAAGAGAACAGGGGCAAAATCTGAGAGGTTGTTTTATTCACAAGAGGTATTAGGTCTGCTGCTGAAGTACCATACACACCCAGCCAAACAAAAAGCCTACACCCACCAAGCACTCTCCAGATCTGTACCATGGATAAATCCCAATTGTCTCTCTCTCCCTCTGTGTCTCTCTCTCTCTCAGTGAAAATAAGTGACTACATAATCATTCAGTGAGGCAGAGGAGGGGCTTGTTTCACTCAAACTGCCAAGGTCAGCAGGTTCGTGAGCGTGGTTGGCACGCTGTGCCCACAGAGACTCTAGCATGCCAGGTTTGTGCGCGTGCCAACCTGAGTGTTCTTAGTTCCTCTCCACAGAGCTGAGATCCTTCCTGTGCCCTCCAGATGGACGGTGCGCAAACCACATTGGGCACCACTGATCCACTCCACAACTGTCTATCAGAGCAGTCACCTGTGTCCAATTCATGTGTTTTTTTATATATATTTACACAGCTGACTGTAAACTAAGAATGATGTAGAACTAATCTGTCATTAGTTGCCAAAGCAGACTGCAGTTATGGTTATCTCTTTGAGACTGGCAAGCTGGTGAGTGGAGTGAAGGCAAGCCAGCGAAAGTGCTTGGCCGTGTGGCAGCCATGCTGTGGATCTCTGTTGCAGGGAACAAGTAATGGCAGATAGAGGGACATTTTGATCCACTATTACAGGCTAAAGAGGACCCCTGAGCTCCCTTCCATATGCCTGAGCTGGACTACTTTGTCTGGCCAGCGCACAAGAACATCACACATATTACACAATGGACACTTTCAACAGACCTAATTCCACGCTTGTAATAACAGGACTCCTCTGTTCACTGTTAGCACAGTGAATGCATAACAAGCTCAGAAAATGACTGACAGCAACTGAATGTTTGGCAATAAACAGACAGAAAGTAAAATCTACAAATACACAATAAAGGTGCCAGAAAGGGTTCTTTGCATTATGCCACAGGAGAACCATTTGTGGTTTTCTGAAGAATCTTTCAATAGCTGTTTGTTAATATTCAAAGAACATAAAGTAAAATGTTTTGGATAATTTGGTCTTTACTTTGGTCAATTGGAAAAAAAACCTTTATATTATATAATAAGTTTCTGTCTATGAAACAACTCTTACCAAGAAATGACTCTTGGGGAAATAAAATAGGTGAACTCATTTTGGCATCTCTCAATGGAGTATGATTGAACGCACACCTTTAGTTGTGTAGATGAATGCGGTTCCAAATGAATAAAATATATTACATCAACACTATTACTGCCAAAAGAGAGTAAATGTAAAAAAGTCTATGTTAACAGATTTAACTCATTAAACCCATATGTGAGTTTCAGCAACTCACTTTCATAATGACCAAGGGTGTAATAATCAATCTTGCTGCATGTTATCTGCAGATACACTCAGCTGTCTAGCCATCAGAATAAGGTCTTTGTCAAAGTGGCTCAGATCTTTACATGCGCCCATTTTTCCTGCTTTCAGCACATCAACTTCAAGAACTGACTGCTGACTTGCTGCATAGTATATCCTACCCCCTGATGGCTACTTCAACACTAAAAACTGCAAATAAAAAGTCTCATTAGTAAATAGTGCATCAGTCAGTATCACATGCATTATACTACAAATAGCTACATAAACCAGTGGTTAGTATTAGTTAGTGAAACAGTCGCTATTAATAAATAATAGATACTAGATTCTAAGATTAATAACTGAAAAAAGATCTAGAGTTCGAGCGGATAGAAAAGGTGCATTAGGGAAAGAATGTCAGCACAGACTGGTTTAAAGGAAAATAAAGCAGAACAGGTGCACAAACATATATATTATATTTATGTGTATGTGTGCAGTGGGTGAATGAGTACAAACTGGGATTTGGGTGCCTGATATAGGATCAGTGTGTAAGTGGCCTGGGCATGGTGCCATCCACCTGGCACAGTCCCTGCTGAGAGAGTGGCTATAACACAGTCCTGCTGTCTCTCCATGCGCTGCACCCAACCGGGGCAGGTTGCCAGGAGACAGCTCAGTCTACCCAGGCTTTATTTACTGCTCTCATCAAGGTCATAGCCTGGCCCGGCCAGGCAGCATGGGAGGGCGGGAGAGAGAAAGGCTGAGACATTTGATAGTTCACCTCATCAGCACATCTGACAGTGAAAGTTGTCTCTGTAGGACACATTATCTAACCTTCATCATATTTTCAGTTTAAGATTTGCTACTCATGATTCATATTTTAATATTAAATGCGTATATTATACTTATATTAACCCCTCAGACTTTTTTCAGATTATTTACTTAATTTCAAATTTTATAACAAATATTCTATTCGTAGTGATTACTTTACAATTTTTTTAAACGTTACTGAGAAATAAGCCTCAAGATTAATGGCTCAATATTGAACCTGCATTTTAAAAGGGTTGATCCCTCCGACTGAGAAGGTGAATGAACTGTCCTGAACAATTCCAGCTGCCAAATTTCCAGCCTAACACAACCTGATATTTTACAACACCTCCCCGTTCATAACTAAAGGCTGAAGCTTCTATCATGAGGGTGACACATCCCTCATCCCACAAACACTCGGCGACTCAAAGGCAGCTGTGATATATGATGCCAATAGAGGCAAGGCATAACTCACATTTAGTCGGCCTCTCCAGTTTCCGTCTCCCTCTTTTCTTGCGAGGCAAAGTTGGCAGCGAATCATCTTTGTCCTCCTCACAGTCGCGCTCGTCCCGTGCGACCGCAAATCCGTTCTCCACGGAGGGGCTCATGCTCGGGTCAGTGGGGTATTGAGCCTTGCAGCCGGCTGGGCGAGGGAGGCCATTTTCCGGAGCATTCTTGTCCTGCGTGGGGTATAAGTCTTCGGAGGATCTGCCCTCATGCCTTTCTCCCACATCTCCATTCTGAACCTGTGAACAGGACTGGAGCTCCACCCCTCTGTGATTCTTGGCCACACCCACCAGATCTTTCCGTGATTCACAGTTTTCCACCTGCAAAAGGAAACAATATCATCAGCACCTCCATCTGTATACATATAATCCTTCCATACCGTAACCACGATCAAACAACAATAATGTCCCCAGCTGATAATAAGAGGCTGTGGTGTTTTATATTTTCCCTCTTCTGGAAGAGAAGAACTTTAGCAAGGATCTTATATATTAGTTAAACCTAATTATATCTCATTTAGATTAGACTAATTTGTGTAAAAAGCTTTGAAAAATCTTAAACCAATGCCATAAATTCACAATTCTGGAAAATAATGAATATCGTTCATCTGGATAAACACTGAAACACTTGCTCTGAATGATCTGCACATAGTTAGAAACATCACATATCCTACTAACACAAAAACATTCAAAAACTCCAATGCATGTGTCTTGTATTTTAGACAAACTCTTTCCAGTAATTTAGACCTATATCAAAATGTATTTTTCTATGCATAAGGCAATTTACATTATGCTTACATAAATGCCTATTATAAACACACAATTATTATGATATAAGGAAAATAAAGTCTCATATACTGAGTATAATAACATCTGATGCTCATTTATTATCATAGTTGGAAACATGGTGTAATTTCACCTTGACCTTGAACAAGGGCCAAACTATAACCTTTTTTTGCTCAGTGAAAATGTTAAAGAAATCATTTGACATCACATTTCTTAAGTATATCTTTTGTCTCCATAACCTAACCTAAATGTTACTTAATGTGTAGCTTACACAGGCTATTTGTTTACAATGTTTTATAAGACCTTTGTTTGCCTGGAAGTCCCTTCTTGTAGAATATCTCAGTTATTTTTTTAATATGTCAAGGCTTCTTCTTTTCTCTGTTTTTAACCATACAAGTTACCACAGAGAAGTGCAGAGACAACCTCTGCTGGCTGGCTAAACTGTGGGGATTAGCATTAATACTAACAACTGAGTTAGAGCTTAGGGCGCTAAAAGAAAAGGATGCCTTTATTAAGTGAGAAAAATCTGAGTAGCAGTTTGGTGAAAAATTTATAGTACACAATTTACACTTTATTCATCTAAGAAATGTTTAGAGCCCAATTTCACTTCTTTAGATTACAACTAAAGCTGTAGGGCTAGTGTTGCTAAATCCCTCATTCAAATACTTCTCTCAAAACCACACCTGACTCTTAATTTAGGTGGAACAGACAATTGTATATTAGTACAGAGTAAGATTAACTTTAAGCTATAAAAACGAACAAAACTTCACGGTGCAGCCAAACGCTAGGCAGGCAACCTTTATTGGATAACAGTGTCTGTTTTCACAAACAACCTCAGATGAAGGAGTGCTGATCTAGTTTCTCGGCAGTGGCCATCATAAATACAGAACAATTTGACACTAGCCCCAGGTGTTGTTTCAAATGGTTGCCTGTTGTGGTGAAGTTTTGTTCATTTTTAGAGCTTACTATAAGTCCTACTGTGTCCTAAATCACATACACAAGTTTGTGTCACATTAACGAAGAGCTATACATGGTTTGAGTGAATTGAGAGACGTTTTTGTAATGTATTTTATTACAGAGACAACTTGGGTGACTTTTTTTCATGTTTGCAAGCAATGCTAGCTTCACTGTTCCAGCACTAAAGAAGAAAAACTTGGACTGCATTCACGTCTTGGCTAATTTGGCTAACAAAAAATTATTTTAATTTTAACAAGTGAAATATGTGAATATTTCATTAGCACATGGTAAAACTGAATTTTCAGAAAAACATACATTTAAAAGTATAAATACTGCCATTGGGGTAGACTATTTCTTTGACCCCATACAAAGACCTTGCTTTATTTTATGTTTCTATTTAAAATAGACAGTTTTTAAAAATGTGGGTACTTGTTTAAAGTACACATTCAGGTCACAATGCCATCAGTACTTAATACTAAAGTATCTAGAAGAACTAGGAGTATCTTTTAAAAACTATGATTTTGACACTACAGATTTTTATGTCCATTTTCTTTTGATTACCAGTACTAATAATATTTTTACTTGTTCATTTCTAGTTACAGCTTAGTTTCTGTCATGATGACCCTGTAGATTAAAAGTTAAAATGGCTTGTCATACACTGTCCAAGGACAGGTACATGGAATGGTGGCCTTCACCTTGTCAGCTGCTCAGATGCTCAGAGCAATTGATTAAGGAGTAAAAGTGGAAAATGACAAACAGTAAAACTTATACACAATAAACAATAAGAATTAATTAATTAATTGTAAATTGTAAATGTGTTAATTGCACCTGCTCTTGTAGGATATCTACTCTGCATGGGATGAGTAAAAGTGGATATTGGTAATTGCTGTAGGGTTAAAATGGGCTTAGCTGGTCATGATGCTTCCAGAAAAGGCTCAAATCTGTAAGCACTTCACGCTACATGTAGTAGTTCAATTTACCTGGTTATTTTGTATAATGCCTCTTACAGATATTGCCACATTTAGTAGTCTGGGACTTGGTGAACTATATCTAGACAATGCCAGACCAGGTGCACAACATCATTCCATACAATAATGGCTTTTATTACACATTTATGACTCACTAGATACAGTTCCCATATATGGGTTTAAAAAAATGTCTAGTCACTAAAGACAACGGCCCCCATGCTTTATGTCTATGTTCAAGCCATTAATCTCTTCACACAAACACACATCAGCCCACTGTACCAGCCACCTGCTTAGCATTTGCTAGAGGCAGAAGATTGATATGAGAAAGTGTTGAAATTGAGGAGGACAGAATGAGAGCCTTGGGAAAATGGTTCTGCCAAAGTGACAGTGGCGTCTCTCTTCAGACTACCAGCTGCTGCTTCGCCTCACTGGCTCAGGATGTCAAAGCTATTCTCTTGAAGGGGAAATCAAAGAGGGCACTGACAGAAAACAAACTTTTTCCCGATTAACACTTAAGGCGAAGAAAAAGAAGAAACTCCTACAGCAGCTGCTGGATCTTTTGGTTTTCCTGCCATTCTCTGAACTGTGAGAACTCAATCGTGTCTCAGGGACTCATGGGACAAGCAATACTGTATACAGTACAGCAAAAATATGGCAAACCTGATCTGGTAATGTTAGAAGAATGCTTGCTTGTAAAAAGATGTTTCTAAATCTTTGGAAATTATGTGAATTTATGTGCAAGTGGCTTATCTTCATGTAAGCTACAAGTAGCTAAACACTGTATTTTACACTGGCATATATTTAAGTCCAATAATAAGTCCATGCTCTTTTGAAAAAAAAGACGTGATGTGTTCCAGTAAATTCAGCTGTAGCTTTGCCTTATAACACAAACACACAATTTGGGGTAACTGCACTTTACAAATGAGCTCTGTTCACATGCAACATGGTCCAATTCAAAAAAGTTCCATAAAACCCCTGGACAAATTTTGTTGAAGCTCATAAGACTGGAAACGATTTCTAGTCTCCATCAGTTTTAAAGCAGAAGAAATTTTGCAGGTGTTGGCCTATAAAAATCAGAGTAGGAGTTTGCTACAGAATCTTCAAACAAACAACAAAGAACCACAGTGTGTGAATGTCTGTGTGTTTATACATGCATTATAAGAAAAATGGTAGACATGTGCAAGTGTTATGTTTGAAGAAATCGAAATACTCTATAGTAACATGAAAACCTCATCCATTCACCAGAGGCTGGTGAATGGAGTGTATTGGTGTAGGGTGCATTGTTGACTCAGAGCCTGAACAGTCTGTAATCATTGAGAAGTCTTATAAATTCCAGAGTTGGTCAGAAAATTCTATGGCATCTGTTGGTGATCTAAAACTCAAAGAAGGATGGTCCATGCTCTATTCAAAACACATGAAAAATCAACATAAGAGATGTTTTAAGAGAGCAAATTGCCAAGTGAGCCCTAATCTCCATCCATTTAAATGCTCTGACATGATCTGTAGAACATCGTTCAAGCAAAATCCCCAAAAAACTCATTAACAGAGGCCCAAAACCAGACACTTGCTAAAAAAGTAATACTGTACTTTACCACAGCTCTGATACTGTAAATGCTGTATGGAGCATTCTTTCCGTTTGTTTAATTTTTCACTCAACGTTACAAAAGGGCTGGAGGTATGAGAGGAATGTTGGCTGTTTGTCAGAAAGGAGCTGTTGGGTTCCGCGTGAGCTACTTTCCTCGACCCTTACCATCTCGGCCTCATAAAGCAGAAAGAAGGAAGCATTACTCAGCTCAAACAGACAGTAAACCAGCTGGCAAATTGTAACTAATAAACATGGAATTAAGTACATAACAACTCCATCGTACAGTCTAATCAAAAGCAGCAGTAGTATGGGCAACCAACAGCTGGGACTGCCAGGACAGATGTTCAAGCTGTTACCTTTCCTATGTGACCTAGAAACAAAGTGTTTTTGTGCATAGTCTGCCGCCTGAAGTACTACAGATACTACTGAAATCTTGGGAAAGACGAAGGGGCAGGAAAGGGGCTGTCTTACCATTCCCTGCGCTCTGGTGTAAAAATAGCGGTTGAAAAAATACACTGAAAGGGAACAATACCATTACTGGGTCAGGATGAAAAGTAGAGCATGCCTTGCGAGAGGGAGAACACCCTTCTCATGGCTCGCAACACTGCTGCTGAGAGCCACATGTACAGACAGGGTTACAGTACAGAAATGTTTAAATTCACATTTACACTATTCTTAGAGCCTTCTTACACACTGTTCTTTGTCACATTGCTATCTAGCTGGGCATAAATGCAACCATGACACAATGTATAGGGCATGTTATCCAATCTTTCTGACCACTCCAGGAGGTACTTGTAGTCTACAGTATGATGTAATTAGCTTTATGCAGCACTGAGGTTCAAGTTTTTTTCCCCAATTTTCTTGGTAAACCATCAAATTCCCGAAAAAAAAGAGGGTCCCTCTTCCTGATTTTCTTCATACATTTTCAAGGATTCAAGTCAGGAGGTGGCCATGAAACTACCCACACCTCCTTTAGAAACCAAATTTATATGGCTGTATGTTTGGGATTATCATCTTGTTAAAAAAGCAATTCTTCTCGCTTTTGCTCCTCTAATATTTCCAATACAGTAAATGTGCACAGTACACTTCTATTTATAAAATAGTCATAAGTGGTCCCTGGAGATACATGTCATTTGAGACACACAGAAATGCCAGGTGCAAACCGCTACAAAACCCTCTGTCCAATTATGATCAGATCACCCAAAGCAGTTTTTAGCAAGACTGAACAAGGCCTGAGAGATGCTGGAGACACAATTGAGTGTAATGTCAGCCATAAATTTAAAACCACTGGCAGGTGAAGTGAATAACAATAATAACAGTAATAATAGTAATAGTAATAATAATATAAGTTACTAATCTAAGACTTCTGTGACTTCTTCAGTAACTAATATTAACTACTGCGTTATTTGGAGTCCTTCTAATACTACTGTAGTTATTTGCAGTATAATGCCTGTGATGCTGGATGATGCCCTACTTACTAATGAGGCTAGATTGGGTTTTGGTGTTCAAACACCTGTGAAGGATGGGGTATATTAGGCAGCATAGTAACAGTCAGTTCTTGAAGTTCATGTTTTGGAAGCAAGAAAAATGACTTTGACAAGGGACATATTGTGATGACTAGACAATTAGATCAGAACAACTGGGTCTCCACAACGGCAGGTCTTGTGGTATTTCTGTACTGCCTAATGCCTACCAAAACTAGTCCAGGAAAAGTTGGTGTCATGGGCACCCAAGGCTCATTCATGTGTGTGGGAGGCATAGATCCCACAGAAGAGCTGCTGTAGCACAAGAAGTGAATGCTGGCTATGATAGAAAGATAAAACACACAGTGCACGACAGTTGGAGCTGACTTGTGGCATGAGGGGGACCTACGCAATATTAGGCAACTGGTTTTGTTATGGCTGATCAGTGTATGTGTTTCTTCAAGACACATATTTAACTGCCAAACAGGATCATGCCAGTATATGTGTGTTAGATGTTGCTAAAGGGCTGCCACGAGTTACTTTCACTAATATCAACCCATTGGTTTGACAAACACAATTGATAATATAGTCAAAAGGTGGTAAAAGCAAATGCTGCAGTTCCATCCACTCACAAAAGTAAGACTTTACCATCTGTCTCTGACTTGTGTTTCACAATGGAAGGTTGCATGGTTTACCATGACCACAATTACCTGTTGAAGAAATGGAATATGTGGATAACAGAATCAGAAAGCCCCATGGGGGAGGGAGGGGCGGATGTGGGGCAGCTGAGCGCCCACGTGCCCTCTCCAGATTAATTATGCAAGAGCCAGGATTATTTTCAAACACAGGAAAACGGGCTCCGCAGCAGAGGATGTTTACCCACAGTTGGAGGTGGAAAGTGCCACAACGGACGTTCTAAGGGTGGCTCCACAAGATGTACAGAGGAAGATAGAGGATAAAAGACGAAACAAACAAGTAAACGCAAAGACACATGTGACAAGAGAAAAGAGAAGACCACGTTGACCACAGAGATAAGAGAGAGAGAAAGAGAGAGAGAGAGAGAGAGAGAGGGAGAGCGAGCATTAAAGGAGCAGACAAATGAGTCAGACAGCAGCCTGTGACAACAAATGAGTGTTATGCAACACCCTCGGTGACCCAGTGACCCAGACATGGCCTCTGCTAGAGGTCAAGGCCATATAAACACACGCATAGAGCAACATGAGCTGCACTTGCACAGTCACTCTCCGGCCACTGACACACCAGGTAAACACACACAAATCACTAACAGTGTTCCCGTCCACAGGGATGATACTGAAGTACACTTTTGAGATCCAGTCGACCACTTAATGATTATGCTTTAAAAAAAAAGTACAAGTATCCTTTTAAACAATGGTCTTAAGTTCCAATTGGGAACCACAGTTGGTCACCCTTGACCTGGATACTTAAATCTGGTACTGAATGACAGAATTTCTTAGTAGCATCCAACCGTAGGTACCACCCTAGCAGTCTTGCATGCCAGACTTTCTGTCAGCAAGTCTGATGTGTTTCTTTACTTAACGTGGCCAAAAGTCTATTGCAGTAAAAGGAAATTCAACTGACAAATTAAATAACTAACTATAGTCCATTGTTCCCCTATGACGTATAGAAGGAGGCGTATAGATATCTTGCGCTGAAAGGCTCATTTTTCCTCTCGACCTGTGCAGACAATTGTTCGCTGATGCTGACTCCTATTTTATGTCAGAACGATTCAAAAAGATGCACAAGTGTGGACAGTCAGTCAGAATGCAACTGGTCATTTTCTGACAGCTGTGGCTAACTAATCCATCTCTTCATCTACACGTGGGCAGAGCATCTGACACCGAGACTACCCCCTAGGTATTTTGAGGGGTACAATTCAAGTGGCACTTTTAATCTGAGTTATCTGAAATACAAGTTAGTCACCTACATCTTTACTCTGAGTTCGAAAGTGTTGTAAGCCTTAATATTTTTTAATACACGTATGCTGTTTTCAAGTATCTCCAACATGATCGCTCATGATTTAAGGATATTTATCTTGTGTTATCTTGTAATGCTTCTGACTGTACTTATCTATTCTAGATTTCTCCTGAGCAGGTAAACAACACACCAATGCTCTTATATCGTTTGACTGTGTTGTAAACAACTGTTTTGAGTTTGATATCATCATATTTAAACAATCTAATACTATTAAAAGCATATATAATGTGCTGATAGATATTCTAACCAAGGCACAAGATTTTAATGTTTTTATTCAAGATTTCATGAGAAAACAAGACATTTTATAAATCTGCATTAACATTTGATCACCATTTTTAATAATAATTTTATTAGAACTTTTTGCTACAGTACATTAGTACACTCTTGATGTAGTTTGCAGTCATGTACAGCACTGTTCAACATTCTGGACACAGCCAGAATCCCATAATTTCTTGTTATGCACTTCTGATTAACTATTTTAACCCTGTAAACGTGCACAGGACTAGCTACTAACCACAATGGGTTTATGTTATCGAAAAAACACAGATTGCAAGGTTTTAAACTGTGGTGTAGCTGAAGTAAATGACCACTGCAGTATTTCCGCAGTACTCACAGGGAGGTGCTTGCGTTTGCGGCCGGGTCGCCCCACTTTGCGGACTGGAGTGCTGAGCGCTGGCCTCTCCACTGCACCAAGATCCTTCTCCAGCCTTGGACTCTGAGTCTGCTCAAATGGCACACAGCGTCCATGTCACAAAAACCATACCACACCTGTGCTCCCTAGCCCAGGAGCCTCCACCCATGTCCTGGGGGGCCACAAAGATTATTGTTTTCCCTCTTCTAACACTCTGAACACAGCTTACAAAGGCCTTTTCTAATTAGCTGACGAATTGGATAAGGTCCTACAGGACCAACACCCCCACCTTAACATCTCAAAAACAGATTACAGTGGTTTCTTACACAATAATCTGTTATTGATTTCTCATTAGTGTGTATTCATCATGTGAATTAGGTCCTAGTTTGACTGATATAAATCTATGATACTATCCAAGCAAGGGTTGCAAAGACATGTTTTGTCCATTCAATGTAATTCAAGAGGAAAGGAGCAAATAAGATCATATCCATTGCTATTTATGACATGTTTCCAACTCACTGTGCACACTACAGGTTGGAGAAGCAAGTAACACACCCCACAACATTTGCAGGAGCTGAATGGGTTTCTCTTTCGCCCTCTTTTTACAGACAAGGATATTTAGATAATGAGAATAGCTGTGGCGCTTGAATGACACCTCCCTTTTAGTCGCTATGAAGTGAGGATTCTATAGCCGTGGAGCAGACCTACCACTCTCAGCTCCCACTTGACACTGTTACAAAGACATTCGGCAGCTCTTTCTCTCCCCTCCTTCCTTTTTCCCTTTGTCTACCACAACTATGTACCCCCCACACCAACTCCCACCCTCCAGCCAGACAAGCACCCTAGGGTGGACGGAAGAGAAAAGATGATCGTAATGTTGCCACAGCCCTGGGCCTGTCTTGAATAGCACCTCCCCACTCTAAATCGGAATGCTAACTGGAATACAGAACCTCTCCAGCAGAACTCTATTGAACAAGGGCAGAAACAAAGCATTACTGCTTTTCCTAATTATTTGTGATACACCTGCCACTATGGGTTTTATTTGAAAGTAAAATACTGAATATTTTTGTTTTATGCTTTTTAGCTTTTTTAAAGGTCAAACAATAAAATTGGAACTAATGGAAATTGGCATCTCTACTGTTGCCAAACATAAAAAAAATCAGTAAGTACACAAGGGTCTACTTCTTACTGTAAACCAATAGGAGGACTATTTATAAAACTGTACATCATCATTATGTTTCCAGCTAATTGTTTTTTTAGTTGGTTATTTGTTTTAAATCGAATAATTACACTTAATCTATTAATCACAACAACCTGAACAATATGAAGCCAAAAAACAGGCTTTTAATTCTTTTTCAGCAAATGATGCATTGCAATGTTCATCCAGTGGCCTCTGGGATGTGACAACACGTCTATGACCCATGATGTAACCTAAGCACTGGTTGATATGTGCTTGCATCACACACAGTAGCCATATCTTAAATATTAAAGGTGTAATCTTATCCCAGTTTCATACAAATTCTGTCAATAAGAAGTAAAATTTTTTATCATTTACATATTAAAATGTATTACTTTTACAGACTATTACATGGACTGGCTAGAAAAATAAAATAAAAACATAAATATTAATTTATTTCAAAATAAAAGACTGCAAAATAGCTTGTCCTTATTGAAAAGTAAAAATTGTATTTTTTTATTTAAGATCAGCGAAGCTATAAACAACAGAAAAACTAATTATATGAACCCTGATCACTGATGCAAGGCAGCAAAGGCAGGACCCTCAACAAAAACATTTCCATAAAGTTTTGGGCAAGTATCTCAGAAATGTACAGTTTAAATATTGTCTCAGGTGTTTTTGTTTTTTAAATTTTTAATAATTTTTACTCCATAGTTTTGACATAAGTTAGTTATAAGATGGAAAGTCCAGCTAGCCCTGCTGAGGGAACACATCCCGTGCCATGTCTGCAGGTTGGCCATCCCTTATATCTGAAACACATGACCCCGCTCTTCCTCACCACACCTGCAGGCCAACAAATAATTTTAGGAAATGAACACAAAGAAGAGGCCTCGGAAATCTGGCACTGCCTTGTATGAACTCAATAACACCATCTATAGCTTTGCTCTATTTCTGTCGGCGGGCAGTTATTTAAGGCAAACCCTGTTGCCAGGCAACAGGGCTACGAGTATTGCGCGCTCGGCGGGTGGAGAGGAGGAAAATGAATTCCCCTATAAATCAGCCATACGGCAGCCTCCAATACACAAGCCAACACCCACGTCAGCACACCCCCACCACCACCAACCCACCACAGAGAACAGCTCGTATCTCCAAGGCCACTGAGGATAACAAGGCCTGGGTGTTTACACACGATACGTTGAAACAAGTATTCAGTTGTGAGCTGACACCACGTAACCCTGGCGGCAGTGCTCACCTGAGCCATTCATCATTTTAGTTCACAATTTGATAATGAACGTAGCTTTGCATATGACAAAAAAAGGGCTGGGAGGATGTCTGGATACACCTTAAAGCATTGATTAGGTTTGGTGCTCGCGAATGTCCAGAAGGGAGAAAAATGACAACTGACAAGAGCAGTAGGCAAATTATTCAATGAAATATGTCCTAATTATGTCAATTTAGAATAAATCACCTCAATATGTGATTTTATTATCCATTATGCTTGAAAAATGCTGTTTCCTTGAAAAATCTCCAAAGACTTAAGAGATATATGGTGTTTTTTGCCAGAGCTCAGGATTTAAAAAAATATACAATTGCAGTGTGGACGTTGGCAGTACAACATGTGTTTTATTTCAGGGACAGGCAGCCTATGCATATTTATTACATATAGGGTATACAGACACTATTAAAACAGATTCCAGGACAGAAAGGTCATCAACAGTGCTGTTAACTCTGTTACTCTAAAGCATTTTACACATGGTAGTCATTACGGATCTCTTACCATGAGATTTCCACCATTGTCACAGTTGAAGTCGGAGCTTTTAAAAGCGGCGGTGGTGGTGACCGTGTTGGATGGCATCGCCAAAAGTGTGGCAGTCCAATGCAACACAAAAGTCAAACAAAACTAAAAAAAATGACCAAATGAGCCTCCCTCGTTCGGATCCCCTGCGGAAAAAAAAGAGAACAGCACATCTGTGAACTTTAGCAGAAATAACAGTTTAACAGACACCACACCTACAACACGAGATCTATGGAGCTGACAGAAGAGCTTTCGAAAGTCTCACCCACGTGGGTGGTGTGGCCACAGGGTGAGCAGTGCCAGCTAAAATATAGAGTATCATAGTAGTTCCAAATATAGCTCGTCCTACTGACCTAATCTCATTTGCCTAATCTTGCTCTCCTGCACTTCGAATCCGATCATAGAAAACCTGTTCATTTTCCAGAATGTGGGACAAACTCATCCAAGCCACGTTTTCCGGACGTGTTCTCAGCCGTAATGTGTCAGGCCTGAATAACGCCCCATTCACTGGTGACAAGATGCAATAAATCAAAGAGGCAACAAGTCACCCATTCCCACACTCTGCGTCTAGACCTCGCATTCTGTAGGCTTCATGACACCCCAGAAAGGGCAAGCAGGATGCCCATGGCCCATGCATGCATTTAAATCAGGGACATTACACCCAGGTGGGGTGGAAAAGCAAAAGCGGGAACGCAGGGGTTCCCTACAGCAAAAACACCCTCCTCAGGAATGACATGTGAATTCCAGACAGCTCTTGCTATTTCCTATACGTCCATTGCTCTTACAGAAGTTGGGGGCTGGGGTTGGGGGCTGGGGTGGGAGTGTGGGTGGGGGGTACAGTATGTACTTTTATGTAAAGCTTCAAATGTCATTTTTTTCCTCTGCAACGAGAATAAGACTTGGAAAAGCCCACCACACACATTTAGAGGTCAACAAATCAGGCAAGAAACGGCTCAATATTCGACCTAAAGACAACAAAAATCAATAATCTGCGCTCCTTAATGTGTTTAAGGGCTTTTTAAAATAAAGACACGGGTCCTAAATTTGTCAAAAAGAGAAAGTAGCTGAAGCGAAATCGATCTGTCTTAGGGGTTTTGTTATAAGTAATGTCACCGTGTCTGCAGCAGCTCGGTCACCTGAGTCCTGCCACTGCAGAAAAGCGCTAAAAGCGAGGAATATGTCGACAAAAATGTCCCATAAAGCTCGGATGCGAAGCGGCGGTGCTACAGCAGGCCACGGCGCCGTTCCGCACACTGAGCCCCGTTTCTACCCCCCGTGTGGATTCAGCGGCTACAATAGCGAGCCCTCACCACGGTCATCAAGTTCAAGTGCACATTGCAACGTCTAAAGCACACATCTGTACAAAACCACCAGAGAAATAAAAAAGACAAAAACCCGCCCTGACTGTCTGTGTGTCCGGGCTCGAACGGAGGGGCTAGCGATTGTTCAAGAGCAGCGAAACCGTCTGAAGCTCCGTTTCTGCCCGATGAGGGAGGGGATGTGGGCAAAAGGGGCGTTTAGAGAAGTGGATCGCAGTTTTAATTACCCGTTTTGCCTACGTCCCAGGTCTGACCCCGATTTTTTTCTTTTCTCGCCGACCCCCAGGTCCTCCTTCTTCTTCTCTCCCCGTCCTCCACCTCCCCAGCCGGCCAGCGCTCCTCCAGATGCTCCTCCGCTCCCACTGCAGAGACGAGGCGCTGCTGCTGCTGCTGCTCCACAGCGAGAGCCGGTCCTAAAGCCCGCCTACAGCAATGCCGCTCCAGCCATTCACACAGCACCGCGGCCAGGACACTGTCTCCACTGAGCAGACACCAGCCAACCTAAAGGACTGATTAACTGACTAACTAACCAAATGAATGAATGAATTAATTAATACGCAAATGACTTACTAAATAAACTTACTAAATAAATACATAAATAAATACTGACTCACCAAATACATACATAAATAATTAATTACATAAATAAATAATAAGCTACACATTTATTTGTTTATTTATGTGCTTTCAAATGTAAATAAAATAATACATTTATGCGTGAACTGACATAGAGAATGCCTGCTTACACAGCAAAATCCCCAGAGTGGAATTATCTCCAACCAGGCGCACAGTTAGATATTTTGGGCCCTATGGTAGAATATTGGTCCCAAAGGGCCCCCCTGTCAGGCGTGGGCCCTTGGAATCATCCTATACCCAACACCCCTCCTCCCCAACCCACGTACATCGCCCCTGGCTCCAACAGTGTTGATTTAAGCACAGGTGGTTGATTCGACACTGGGGATTTGCTGTGTATTTAAATAGTTTCAGACATGAAGATACATGACAGTGTGCTCTGACAAATAACAACACAGAGCATTAAACAATAAAACTGTATCACTGACACACTTCTTACAAGAAATGGATATTGTTCATAGTTAGTGAAGGGGTTTCCTATCTGGTCCTGGTGACCTCCTCATGATACATAATTGTGTAATTTAGTTCACCTGGCTGAGCCATTTATGTACTGAACAAGCCAAGGTCTGGTGTGTTAAGAAGGAAAATATACAGAATATTCAAAAAACAATCAAATCCTCAAAACCTCAATATTGACACTGAACCTGAAAATGTGTATTTTTACACTTCTGCTGTGTGCTGTGGTGTGCTGAGGTGTAATGTTTATTTTGAAGCTTCAGGACAGTACATTACATCTTGTTGTTCAAGAAAAATAATCATGAAGACTTATCCTGAAGTTTTTTGAAGCAAAATGGCCAAATACTGCACTCCATCAAATTTTGTTGATGAACCTTCTCCAAAAAGACAAATTATAGGCTTTAAAAAGCAAACTGAGAGAGAGGGAAGACTTAGATCATGTAGATTGAAATCCACTTACCAACTCTCTCCCTTTGTTCTTTTTTTTTCTCCATTCCTCTTTTTCTCTGCTCTCTCACTACTCACCTCTTTCTCTCTACTGCTTCTTTTTCCAGCTTTCTTTCTTCTCTTGTCTCCATCCCTTTCTCTTTTGTTCGCTGCTCCAGTTTTGTCTCCATCTCTCTTGCTCTGTGTATTCCTCTTGTCTCTCCATCTTTCTCTGTCTCCCTTTGCACTTTCTCTGTCTTTCTTTCTCTCTCTCATTGTCCTTTTTTTGGATAGAGTAACTGATATCATGATTCAGCCATGCAGTCAATGAAAAAAGGGAACTTGGGCAGTGATAAAAAAACAAACGTTTAAAAAAAATCACATTTGGCTCAGCACTAAGAACTGAGCAATGTGATATTTACTGTTATGTCAATATGGTAAATGATGATGTCTCAATATGCTTCTGAGAATAATGTGATGTGATGTTGTACTACTAAGGTAACCTTGAGCAAGGTACCATCCCACTACACTGCACCCTGGGCACTGTTCAAAGCTGCCTGCTGCACCATGTGTGCATGTATGATGGGTTAAATGCAGAGGTCACATTTCATTGCAGTACATTTTGTATGATTGTGTTCACGATGACAAATAGTCACTTTCAGTGTGTGAAACATCATATTAAACCATCGTTTATTACATTTATATATATTTATATATATTATATATTTCTTAAGCATTTCTTTACTAACTCCCTTCTGTCCTTGTCAGATAAAAATAAATATTGTGACATGTATAAATGCCTTGGAGCATTGTGAATTTTGCCATGTTTCCCCATCGCTACTAAGACCTTGTCCAAAACAGCATCATTAGCTATGACTTTATTCTTTTAAACAGACACACTTAGTCCATGCACTTTTAATATATTTCACCTTTAATAATTTACAAAAAAGACATACATTGGGGGAAGGGACACAAATTATGGTTTTGAAAATATGACAAACATTGCAGTCAACAATTAATACAGCAGCAAAGCCCTAAAATGTCAAATTAATCAACAAGCGCTTATCATTTCAAGTCTTGCAGAAAAAATCAAATAATTTCAATGGGACACTGAAAGAAACACAACAGCATGGTGTAAAAGTATCGGTTCATCCAGCTCAGGCAACGTCACAGGTCTACTTTTTGAAGTTGTGACAAAAAATAGTACATCGGCAGCAAATTATTGACCTCAGGGTTAATTTTGCAAACTCGTTCATGTGCAGCGTGTCAACCTTTTAAAGCACTCTGTTATCGGTTACCGTCACAGTGGACTACTTCAGCAAATTCATAATCAATAGGCTGTGGTTAAACACAAACACACAGAACAGACATAAGGACACACTAAAAGGTTGGCAAACAGTTTGGCACAAATTTAAAGGCAGAACAAGAAGATTTCCAATGAACACAGTTAAATAATTGCATTCCTACAAAGCCACATACTAAAACTGCTATCTAAGCGCTGACTTGCACATGTGCAGAATATTTTTTTTTTATTTATAGAGCACTTTATACAGTACATCTAGGCACACCTACATCATAAGATTGCATTCATATTTGTAGCAAATGTTAGAACATGGTCATTCATATCCACCTTTCGAGCATGATTCTGTTGGACTCGTACTTTATATTGGTACACTAACAATAAAAGAAAACAAATAATTTGATGCACATATACTATACCTGCTTGTTTTATGACACTGTCGCCTATGCATGTCCACTAATATCCTACTTAAATGCCAGTTTTAATTATTTCCTGTAAACCATATGCTAAGTGTTGATCTTGAACAAACAAAACATAACTAAACACATCCACTGCTACTAAGGAGACGTTTGATTTTACACAGTGTGCAACATTATACGAGAACATAATGTTCATGGCGGTCGTTTGGGACTTAATACAGAACTACAAGCTTTTGTGCAGAAGCATGGCATAAATGGATCATTGCCTATTGCCCACCTATAGTCTCCCACAAAAGTGGTCTCTTAAATAATATTATTCTACACCTAAAATCACCAAAACATGTCCTTCAAAGGATTGAGCTAATCTTAACATTCATTATCAGTCATAAACGAATAGATTTTTCTTTTTATATAGTGCTAAATAATGTTGCTCTTGATTTGCAACCAAAGCCATGAGAAACAGAACACGCAATTAAATATATACACATATCAGAATGTTTTTAATAAACGCAGCTGTCGAACCTGAAAACTGCCTGATTCAAGTACAGTATCGTTTTCTTGTTCATGACTGTAAAGCTTTAGAGTGTAAAACTTTAGCATCTGATAGATACAACCATATATTCATACATGAAACCCTCCTGCAAAATAATTTTTCTTCATTGCAGGCTCTGTCTTTTCTCCATGCAGACCAGCAGCAGCCTCCTGCAACAGCTCAGTTGACGACCACCAGCCAATCAGCCTCCTCCATAAAGTTTTTTTATGGCCTGTGCTAATCTTCGCCCTGTGACCCTAGTTGGGTTGAAGTCAATTCCAGCCATTTGTTCACACACTTTGCTACTGCATTCCACCTCTCTCCATAGTCCCTGAGCACCGGTTTCACTTGTTTAGAGCAATAGCATTAACTTAACTTTATAAAAAGGCTACTGGGGCAGCCTGTGCAGAAAGACACCTCCACTCAAAAGTAATATGTCCTAACCTGTCTCACAGACTTGGACACAATTCCTTAAAACAATCTTTTATGCTTTCATAAATGGTCTGTGTAGGTTTTTATAGACCATTGTTTGGAGCGCCACGCACCTGGAATGCAACATGATCTGGAAGGCTGTTGAGGGGTGTACAAAATTACAGTGAAATTAGACCACATAACAGCAACTGGCTAAACTTAGCATCAGCATAAAGATCCCTGACAAACACCTATAGGCTCTGTACGAAAGCCCTGATTGGGTGAGTTATCATGGGTTGAGTGTAGTAGCAGCAGTTCTGAAGAACATGACTGGAGGAGGAAGCCCTCAAGCTCAGTCAAAATAAATGCCACATGCAAGGTTAACGACAAATGCTCCTCAGAATTTAAATTCATGCAAAAAAACAAACAAAAGAAACAAACAAAAAAAAAAACAACTCAAACAACACAAGAATTGTCACTAATTATACAAAATCTTCATCTGGAGGAGCAGGAGGCGAGGGAGGACACCTATGGGAGATAGCTGCAGCTGAGATCACTCAGACATTTCCATTGCTAACACTGACAACGCACAGTGTGATTTGTTTTTGAGACTGCTAATCCATAAAATTCGGTGTGACGAAGCACAGAAAAGCCATTCCTTTGCAGTCATGAATGAGATTGTTACATAATTACAACAGGTTTATACAGGTAAGACATATAGCGCTATATATATTTATATATTTATATTCTCCTTAGTAGATACAGCTTGCTCTCTGCAAAATGTGATGAAAATGTTCGTTTCACATAGTGAAACCCGGTTGGGAAGAGCATGCATTACTCTACGTGCTAATGCCAGGAAAAGGGGCGCTGCTGGTTCTTGACAGTCACATCCAGACATCTAGAATGAGGGGGTGGAGTGCCTGTTCCCATAATGCCTCTGCGCTGACACTGGACAAAACACAGGCTAACGTTAGGGGTCATGACCACTCCTTACTAAGGAAACATTTTAGTCTCAGGGACACGTAAGTCGAACGTCTGTGTGATATATACCGGAATACAGCTATAGAGTGGGGGTTGATTTATTGGCTACACCAACATGTAACATTCCATAGTGTTTTACTCAAATTCAGCAAGAGAACAGAAAGAAAGTTGAACTAAACACACAGCTAAGGCCTGACAATGCACTGGAACAGCATAATGCAGACGCTGCTAATAAAATCTTTCACTTCTACAGACTACGATTAAATGTGCCTAGTAGCTCTTCATTTGCAGTGAATCTGTGTGAAAACAAATGAATCACAGAGGAAGTTGGTGTTCGACTGAAGACACAGGAATAAAATGTGCCAGAGAGAGAGGAGGAGTGGGAGGGTGACTCACCTTTGTCCCTTCCGTTCCGCATGTTCACCTCCTCATCCTCCAGACCGTCATCAACTGTAAATTTGAGATTGATTCACAGATTTATTTTTAAGCATATTCTAATGATCACTTATGCTTAAAACATACTGAAAAAATGAAAGCATTTAATTTACATTGTCAGCATTGTCCCAGGAGTAAAATATATAACATCAACAAAATTTTGTTCTTCAGTTATAGTAATCATTTGACAAAGAATCAAATTCACAAATTTTCCCCAAATGTGTGAGATTATTATAGCTAAGACACACTAGAAGTCAATAGTCACCCAAAAGGTTTTTATGAATTCATCTTCAAAACTTCTCCCACTCTAACCGCATACATCTAACAGGTGGCACAGACTTGTGGCACATGCTTATGACTTACTGCAAGTTATGAATGAATAAATCTTAACTGCTACAGGCAGTATTTTCAGACAACCCCTGTTTGAAAAACTGTACTGCAATGTTGCATTTTCTAAAGAGGACTTATCTTGGGTCAGTTTCCTTTGTGGTTATAATTTTATGATTCTTTTCTTGCCACAAAAAATTGCTTCTACATCACTCTTATAGTAGTTCTAAACTAAAGAAGCAAGATTTTTAAACTAAACATGTTTTGGTTAATGAACTATATGTATGTGTACAACTGTGTGAATCAGATTTTTCATCGAACCATTCCTTTACGTTGAGGCAAGTAAATTTACTATAACATTAGATATGCACATTAAGAAACATTCCTCCCCCAAGCCCATAATTTAAACTGAACAGGAAACAGGCCTTAAGAAAATGAGTATAATTCCTTCACATTGTCTGAAGGGTAATGTCATGAACACTCTTCTTTTTGCTCATCAGTGTCCACAATCTCGATTGGTTGCACAAGAATAATTTACGTCACATCAAGATGACTGCTTTTTTTTTTTAGTTAACCTCTTTTGGCAAGATCTGCGTTGACAGGAGCAACTGACTGATTCATCTAAATCATGTTACCACAAATCATCGTTTTTTTCAGTATATGCATCACAAAACACTTCAGTACCTGAGTGGAGCTCTTTTACCAGTGATGACATGGTATTCGTGATTGAGTCTGCAGCCACCAAAAGATCATTTCGGAGATTTCTAGGTACACCTGAAAAACAGACATACTTCAGAATTATTATGCTAATGTAAAAGCAGACGTTATGGCCCTAATTCTATATACATTATGGTGTGTCGTGATGTCCACTTGAGTGTGTGTGTGTGTGTGTGTTTGAGTGCAATTTGTGGGTGTGTGCCTCAAAGCTCCCTCACCCTGAGAGAAGGCATCCAGCACGTCGTCCCCAACCCCAGCCAGGCAGTCCTGCGGTGTGTGTGTCGGCGTGGAGCCGGCAGAGGTGGAGCGGATGGGCATGGGCATGGTGCAGCTGGCACTGTGGCTTGGTGAAGAGTGGGGCGAGCCCCCAGTCTGAGCCTGCAGCAGAGAGGGAACTGTAAAGGTCCATATTTGGGCCCACAAATCAATTCCTCACTTCAAACATAATTTTCTTTTTAACCCACATATCCGTCAGCGAAGATAAGTTTAGTGTGTGAAGTTGGCTTTTTTAGTCTGGCACTGAAGATATTAGACTGGTGTAGCTGAGAAGTAATGAAAGCTTCTAGCCACCAGTTAGTGTCATGCAAAGTGCATGTCTAGGGTTAAGAAAACACAATTAAAATAAAAAAGTTTAAAAAAAAGCAGTAAAGCAGTCAGACCCACATACACACAATGTAGACAGGTGGTTATAAGGTTCGAGTTTGGCCAAACAATCACTTAAAACTGCTGCAGGGACCTTGATTCTGGCTGAGCAACAACCTGAATCTCTGTCCACACCCTTCCCCTTAAGTCCAGCCACCATGCAAACAATGCTATCAGTGGAAATGCGCCTACAGACATCTGATCTACATTAAATCTCAGGCCTGTCTCAGCAATATACGTTGTCGGCACACCTTATTTGGCCCCTGTGCTCACAGAGACCCATGTGTGTGTCATTAGAGGAGAGAGTGAGCGAGGTGCGTGTGTGGAGGAGGGGTGGTTGAAGAAAAGGGGCACTGTGTCCCGCTTATTGGTGCAGGGCCCAGGGGCCGTGGCATGGTGCCAAGCAGCAGATGGCCGGCCAGACTGCAGTCACATTAGAAGCGAGGTGGTTAGCTCACATGAAAGGCAAGCAGGTCTCTGATATTTGGCAGGGAGACATGCCCCTCTGCCCAGTACGTGAACAAAGCTAGGGGATCTATCTGGAGAAGCTGGAGAAGTGGACCCAGCTCAAGGAGTGTATGCCACAGGGAGTGATCTATCTTACTTATAATGGCCTTTAAGAGGCTGTTTCCTTGAACATTAGTGGGTCATTGTGGTACACTACAATGCCCTCCTACTTCCTATGTGGCACTGTAATAGAGTTAGGAAAGGGAGTCCTGCTATGTTTCTAGTTTAAGAGACATAAAACATACTTGGAGCTTTACGTATTACCATACACAACATACTGACACTGTTAATGGCTTTGCCTCACAAGTAAACTTGAATGACTTGAATAAGTATGGGCATTTTCTGATGCGGCTCTTTCAGACATAAAAAGCTCATTCACTGCCTGGGACCTAAAGGTCAGCAGATAGTTTGACATCCTTATAGTATGTGAAGCAACATAGCTGCAATTACTGCATTAGGAGAAACCTCAGCATATTATTTGCTAATCATTAACAGAAAATTAGCCCTGACACTCATTATATCTCAGAAGTCTGAAATAAGCAAGTGAGCCTCCAA
Source organism: Arnoldichthys spilopterus (assembly GCA_037974385.1). NCBI lineage: Eukaryota > Metazoa > Chordata > Actinopteri > Characiformes > Lepidarchidae > Arnoldichthys > Arnoldichthys spilopterus. The sequence continues at coordinate 47,749,026 of JBBPDA010000001.1, forward strand.
CCAGTCACTGAACATTTTACTCTGTGCTCTGAGCATCCTGACCTCCTGATCTTAGAAACTCTCTGAGTGTTTGGATGAGTCAAGGCCATTACATGATCCAACAAATGTAATTCTTTTCAGGTATGTACAGCAATCCAAAGTCAAACCAAGGCTTCACCACAAAGCTTTAACAATGCAGCAATGTAACCATCATTAAGCGTTTTGTCTATTTCATGCACATCTACTGCATCACAGGAATTTGTTCTAGCCAAAGCTGAACGTGGCTGCATAGAAAACCAATTTTCTGGAACGTTAAAAGCTTGTCAAATGGTACTTAGAAAGGCGACTACTTTCCAAAAACAGAACCTTTTTTTTAAATTTGCTGTTTCTGTGATGTCATGAGAACCAAAAAATTTGCAATTATTCACTTATTTACTCTACAGAGGTTAAGCTCCCATTCTTGTAGAAGTTATAAGGGTTTCCACCTGCCTGCCCACATGTATCAGGCAGTAACAAAAACATTCTAAGAGATAAAGTAGCTGGAAATTGCCATGTAAAATGAATAATAATTATGATTAACCATTTTTGGTGTAATAAAGCACACAAACACCTTGGGAGGAAAAAGTAGAAAAATGGGCCCCCCAGTGTTGTCAGGTGAAGGTTTGATAAGGACTTGTTAGTTTGTTAGGACTTGTTAGGACACACAAGACGCTGCTGCTGGTGCAGTTCTGAGAGATGTCCATTGTATTACTACTCCTCTCCACTACATTAGAGTAAGTAGTAAAACTTGGCTACTTTAATTGGTAGTTTCTTTCTTCTGCTTATTTATTTCAACCCCACTTTCAGTATTCTGACATCCCTGCAAAACAACTACTCTTTAAATTTTATACAAACAAAATCACAGATCTTCAGGATTTTTTTTTACAAAATTTCTATCTGCTGCATCTGTAGAATACTGAGCCGTGTTTTTAGGACAGAGGAACACTTACGGCCTTTTGTTCTTCATCCTGTCAGCCAGCAGAGAGGAGAAAGCAGTGAGAGGAAAACAATTCAGAGAGAGAGAGAGAGAGAGAGAGGGGGAAAGAGAGAGAGAGAGAGAGAGAGAGAGAATGAGAGAGAGAGAGAGAGAGAGAAAGAGAGAGAGAGAGAGAGAGAGAGAGAGAGAGCAAAATGCGTGAGGGAAGAGAAGACTCATACTAAAAAAAAAAAAAACACGTC
>JBBPDA010000001.1:47752046-47784759 GCA_037974385.1 Arnoldichthys spilopterus
GAGAGAGAGAGAGAGAGAGAGAAAGAGAGAGAGAGAGAGAGAGAGAGAGAGAGAGAGAGAGAGAGAGAGAGAGAGCAGAATGAGTGAGGGAAGAGAAGACTCATGATAAAAAAAGGAAAAGTACGTCTATGGCTCAACAGTGATTTGACTATGTGCCAACAGACCACGGTGATCACAATAAAGAAAACCACATTCACACAAGGCCAAAAAGAGCCATGCCAACACTACTGAAGCTGGATATACCTTTAGTAGCCTCATGAGACCCTCCAATTGCACCATCAGCTCCCGCCTGCTCTCCTGCAGAGCTGACATGCGCTTCTCCAGCTCATCCTTTCTGTGCCTGAACAAAAACACACAGCAGTTCACAAAGGAAAGCATTATTAACGCATATTACTAAAACTGTTTATGTCCAAAATATAACTGACATCTTACTTTTTCTGCAGGGTCACTACGGTAGGTTAGCTGAGGCAGGAAGGTTAGTTACTAAAAAAAAGTCTATATTAACAGTAACACAGTGGAAAGATGAATTTATTTGCTCCTACACGCCCTCTGGTGCCCAAAGGTGGTACTCCACTGTGGGTAAACTGGCTATGATTGTCCCTTCTGGTTAGGTTATTACCAGTGCAGCACAAATCTGCCCTTATGTCCTGCAAATAATCTAAAATGTGCAATGAAAATGTTTTATTAAAAAGTGTATGTCAGCTTCTCTTAACCCCCTCAAACCATACTGCGGTGTCATATCGTGTCCTAAACCACACTGATCGGTCTCTGCCACCTTCATGTAGAGCTGGATGCAAAATTGAGATTACATTTACTGAAATGATTTGAGTGACTGTTGACTGCTGATAGCAAAGTTTGGCTCGTCCAGTTCTAAACTAAAAAAGAAAAATTTGGACTCCAAAAGTGTCTTGGCTGATCATCTACATGTGAGAAACGTGGAAAATGTATAAATCTGATGTTTTGCTGAAATGTAGCCTAGGTGGTTTGACATAGGTGGTTTAACAATGATTTTCAGTGTGTGTGTAAAAGGTGTATGTACCTGAGCAGACGTAGTTCTGCAAGAAGGGTAGGGTTCTGCTGGGCTTTCTCTGGTGTGGGCTGCGAGGCTTGTTCATGCTCCAGACGTAGCCGCTGGATCTCCTGAAGGATCTCCCTGTCGACCCAGCACATAACACCAAAGGACATTTACCAACAACACCTGAACTGCAGCATCTTTTCTCAGTCTCTTTTTCTATACCCCTAAAGTAATTTACCCTCAATCTAGACCTGCTCTGTGTAGCTAATAATGTGATAGATAGCATAATGGCTCATTTAAAAGAGTTATTACCATAGTCATTATGCAGCATTGATGACAGAATTACAGAAACACAATGAGCTAGGTCAGACTTCAGAAGCATGCTAATGAATCCAGACACACTGCTGTGACAAAAACAGAAACGCACCTATTTTTGTTCTCCAGCTCTGCGATAAGCTGCCTCTGTTGCTTGTTGGCATCAAAGTTGAAGCTCAGGTCAGTGGGTGGGCACTGCTGCGTAACACAATGACGAAGGGCGTTAAAAAGGAAATGTGCTGCACAAAGCCGGCCTATTAAATCAACACACTGAGTAACAGGCTGCCTAACGGCTGAGGACGATAGCAAGAAGGAGAACTGTTCCATAGACAAAGAAAGGGTAGAGCGGATGCAAAAGTTTAAACATTGGTGGAGTCAACGTATCCTTTCAAACATCCAACAAGCTGTGAAGGTGCAGCAGAATGACCTGTTGCCAGAGTGCAGGTGGCACATGGAAAGAAATAATACATCTATGTTTGTGTGTGGTGTGTGTTTGTGTGTGTGTGTGCGAGAGAGAGAGAGAGAGAGAGAGAGAGAGAGAGAGAGAGAGAGAGAGAGAGAGAGAGAAAGAGCGAGAAGAGAGAGCGAGAGAGAGAAAGAGTGAGAGAGTGTGTAAACGTGCATTGAAGCATACTGACTGAGGAATTGCTAGCTTCGGCTGCCAGACGGGCAGCATAGCGAGCAATGAGCCGATGTTCTTCATCCAACCTGCTGGGACTCTCCAGAGTACTGCTGTCCAGAGAAAGAGAGAGGGAGAGAGAGAGAGGGAGAGAGAGAGAGAGAGAGAGAGAGAGAGAGAGAAAGAGAGAGAGAGACAGAGAGACTAGGTTTGCAATTGGTGTTTTAAAGTGATAATCCAGTAAAAAAAAAAAAAATTTATCATAAATTTTGTTAAACTTAGTTCACCTGCCAAGACATGTTTGTGGTCAAAAGTTTGTTTCTTTAGATTTTTACTAATGAAACTAACAGGTAACAAAGGTTTTACCTATGCAATGCTGTAAAAAAGTCACTACTACTACAGCACTGTCCTTATAAACTACATTTATAAAAAAAAGTTTATAAACGGTTATAAATTTGAATATTAATGGTTATTAACAAGGTCACACACACCTTAAATAACTAATAAGCAATTATAACACAAATAAAAAGGGCAACAGTGCTTGCAACTGCTTGCCACATTTATCTATACTGTTAATTTTGCTGGTGATCTTACTTTGGTACACTTGTCAGCTTAATCAAATAATAGATACGAATATACTTCAAACGTAACAGCTCACTGGTGCCCTTTTTATTTAAGCAGTATAACTTCTTGTTAGTGATTTTATAGGTTTACCTACTTAATAACTTTAATAAACAAATGCTAAATCACTAAAACACCTTTTGTTATGCTATGGTAGTTTTATTGCAACATGGTAAAAAAAAGTCTTTTTTAAGGAAGACATTAGAAAGACATTGATATTAGAATTAACGCATATAAACAACACATTGTGCCTTTGAGTCTGTATGTTAGTTTAAATCTTTCTACCATTCTGCATGAAGAGGCTCCTCAATAAGGCCTTACTATAGTTAATCAAGTGTGTTGCTGATGGAACGCAACAATTGAAAAATCAGGAACCAAAACTGTGTTCTTCTAATGGCATTGTTCTAACAGACAAATTATGCTACTTGAAAAATTTTTTTTTTACTGAATATATATTTTATTTATATTTTTATGTATTACAATGCTGAGAAACACATACTGTTGAGATAAATAGCTTTAAACAATTTAGAAATAGGCTTTTGCACACCTTTATATATTTGCTTGTTACTTGTTAGCCATGTTAGCCTTATAGATCTGGGGCAAAACAAAAGAAGCAAACTTCAGACACTTAACATCTTGGCTGAACAAGTGAAAACCTGAGTAACTACTTTTTTGCTTTAACAGGTATTGATAAAATACCAACTACTTTGCAATGTAGCAGTACTTAAAATACACTCACACACACACAAGCTGAGCATGGATGTAGAACGGTTATACATAGAGCCGCCTGAGACAAGAACACATTCATGACCATCTTGCATAGCACACAGAATGGAGGGGGAGGTTGTGTGTTTATCCATTCTTTCACCAAGTACCCTTCCATTAAGATAGAGATCTTTTCAAGAGGGACCTGGCCTGCAACTTTGGTCATACTGCAAAGGTATAACTCAGCAGCCAAGTTGTGATTAGATCACCATTATTTTTTATCTCTCTGCAGATCATTTCAGCCTCCTTTGCCACTGTTCAAAATGTAGTCCACAAAGAAGAGTGTGTGTTTGTGTGCTGTGTGTGTGTGTGTAGTCTCATGCTATATGACTGGGCATAAGGCAGAGGCAGATCACAAAACATATGCTACCCCTCCTCATTACGCAGCCTGCAATAAGGAGTCAGGAGTGTGTGTGTTTGTGTGTGCACAACTGCACACAACACTACTTGTAATGAAGTGAGTAAGTAAGACAGTGGTTTACAGAAAGCTGGACCACTGTGTCAATCACCATGACCCCGTCAGTGTGACCTGTCTAATCTCCCTCTCCCCAGGGTTTGATTCAATAAAAACTCTCCCCTGTGCCAAGACACCCTCAGAGGTCCAAGCTATTAATAATTATCAGTGTCCTTCAGAGAAGAATGCACTGGAATCCTCCTATTGTCACAGGCTTATTATGGGAATGTTGTGTCCTTATTAGCACAAACTCAAAGAAAATAATGGATTGATTTAAATAATATTGGTTGATGACCTGTAGATTTATCAGCCTTAATCAGGCTTTACTGGTATTCAGGCTGACCTTGTACTTCATCATGGTTTAAATAATAAAAATATATGATGTAAAATTGGCTGCAGTTAGCGGCCCTTGCGTCATTGTATTGCGTTATTTCCCCTGTTCTGTAACGTCTTTATTTTTGTTTTGTAGCTGTGTCATTGTATTGTTTGCATAGCCATGTGTCATTGCTGTTGTTTTGCCATGTGCTTCTTGTGACTTGTTTTAGTGCTGCCCTGATTGTTAGTACTGTCAGCTTTGTCGGGTTTTGGTGCTCCACCCACTCCCAGATGTCGGCCATCTTGTCTTGTGTATATGAACCCTTATGTTTGCTCTTGTTTGTTGTCTGGTCTCTCAATCTGTTTCCTAGTATGTAAGTTATGGTTCTGTTCTTGTATTTTGTTTGTAGTGTTAATCTGTGTTAGTTAAACTCGTTAAATACATCTGTTAATCACTGAAGCTCGCAAGTACATCCTAAAAACTCTAACCCTGACATATATGATGGACCTTAACATAATCATTAGCAAGACAGTAACCTAAGACTGGGTTTCTATTGGTAGTGTTACTGAGTCTGTGACCACTGAGAACTGCATTCAGACTTTCAGACTTTTCACAATTTACATTCGAGTCATTTCAGTCAGATAAACACTGTTTTAAACTGTTTGGCATATATATTGAAAATTTTGCTGAACTCCTCAGTCCTCTAAAGTTAACAAACATTGTGATGAAACATATTATTATATGTGAAAATAATGGACACATTTAATTGAAGTTATTTCAGTTTTCAATTTTTTTAGTTTATCATCACTGTTAGACATTGAAAGCATCAGCTATCTTTAACTTTATGCAAACCTTTTTTAGAAATAGACTCAAAAATGCTTCTTGTTACATTAACTTGCATTAACATGCATTATGTTAACACATATAGGTTAAGGATGTTTCTTCTTTGTCCTGTAAAGCTATTTTGGAGAGTTTTTTTCAGACAGAAACCGTGTAAAAATTGGCTGTAAAAGATGTAAATGATGCAGAAATACAAACACAACAGCTACTTTTCATGAAATTGAAATCATATAAAATATCGACTCCTCTACATACAAACCCAAATGTGATACCGATTCCATGTCTAAAATCTATGTCTGGACAGAACTTTCTATTCTGTTCTGTCCTGCAAGTCAATTCAGACAAGGGTTAAGAAAATACTCCCCTGCTCTCAAAGGCTCAAGTCATTTATAATTATCAATGTCATTTGAAGAAGAAGTGTCTGCTGGAATCCTTCTATTGTTGCAGCATTTCGTTTCGTCCTTATTAGAGCTTTTGTCACACACCTACGGACAAACACCCCATTCATCAAAGTACACTTATAACAACAGTGACCCATTGCAGCTGCTTCTTTATCCATCTAAAATGTTTTAAATGACAAAATTGGAAAACTTAGTTACTGGTATAGCTACAAAAGCTGACCTCAGAAGATTAAATAATCATTGCTTTGCTAGATGCTTAAGTGACATTTCATTGTTACTTCTGTGTAATTGCATAACTATATAACGAATTATCCAGTCATCAACAAATTATTCATTTACACTAAGTAGCTACAGATTCTAGTCTGCACCTCCAGTTATTTTCTGTTTGTTTTGCCTTCCATATGAAATCAGAGAAAAAGATAAAAACAATGTAAGGGATGTTTTAACTTATACAAAAAAGATGATATTAGAATCTGCACTTCTGCTTGTCTAAGTGCACTATGAATGTAATTACTGTGTTTAATAATTAAAGAAAATTAAGCACATATAAGTTTTTAGATATCAACCACGCAGTTTGACCATCACAGACCATCTCCATGTGCTTCATATGCTACCCAAAACAGAGGGTTTTTGCTTTGAGTTACAGGCTTTAAATAATGTCACCTTTATAAACAGGGACTCTACTTCATGGTTTGTCATTGCTATTCAAGGACAGGTTGGGTTCACCTTCTAAGTCTTGGTTCCTGCAAAGGTTTCCTCCTCTAGCTTAGGGAATTTTTCCTTGCCTCTGTTACCTTTGACATGCTTGTTAGGGACTCAGACCCAGATTGCGAAAAGCTGCTCTGTGACAAGGTCAGTTGTAAAAAGCATTATAGAAAAAAATTGAAAATAAAATGTAAAAAATTAATGCTAGGCAAGACCTATGACAGCTGGAAGGAAAGTAAATGACTTTGTATCTTGGGACTGATCATGGACGCACCTCAGCACTAACAGGCTGCAAACCCGAGAACAGCAGAATCTATGATTTTATATTGGATGGCAGTTGGTCAATACTCAGTTAACATCAAATTAAAAACTCATCCCCGCACAAATGGAGAAGGTTATTTATTCCCTGCCAGCGAGGTCGGGCATGACCCAGCCGGCGATAAATTCCCTGCAGTGTTGCTTGCCCTTGAGAGCCAGAGTGGGTGTGTGTTTGGAGGAAGTGTTGGGGGGTGGAATTGGAATGGAGGGTGCAGCGTCAGCAAATAGGCTCACTTTCCCATCACTGTTTGTGTTCTGACACCTTCACCAAGGCCACACCTTTATTACAGACATAAAAACAGAGAGAGAAGTGCATTCTACTCTCCAACCCAAAATTGAACATTAAAGCATTAGTTCAGCAAAAAAAAACGGACTGTACAAAGATTTCCTTTTTTAATAAACTGCAGTTCATCAGTAACTTTCAAATTGTACTGACTTACTGAATGTATTCAAACAGACCAGCTTGTGTGTTTTCTGACACTGTATACCATACTGTTAACTATAAAAATGGGCAAACGCAAAGCCAAAATTCTGCCCTCATGATCGCTACTGCTACTGTTTTGACTCCAGCAATTTTGGTTTGTGAGAACAACAAATAGACTGGAGCTCCATTGCTGTAATGTGGTGGAAATGTAAACTGTGTCCAGTTCACTTTTGTGACCTGAACTCCTTGAAATGAGTTAAGATTTGATCAACAGGACTGAAAGACAACCTCTGTACAGTTAAATATTCATGCACACCATCCCTCCAAGATTGCTCATTTTTGTTTGCTGCATGTTTAAGTGCTTCTTGTAGTTTTTTTATTAAGGTCCAACTTGCTAAAGATATTTTCCCCAAATCTTTAATTAACCTACATGTGAACACAGCAAAGACTTTTTGGTTAGTTATGTTAGGTTGAAAGGCTGGGGTCCTTAGGATTAGAGAACATTTTAACAATTTCCTTGTTTGTTGCGGACCAATTAAACCTTTTCTTTAGTACATTTCTGTATGGCAAGAGTGAACATTCCCCCCGTACTTGGGCGTGCATTAAATAACTGAACTTTTGAAAACAATTTAGTTAATTAAATATTGTAATATGAAGCCCTTACTCTACGATCTTTCCTTTTCCTACACCTGTGGATTTGCCTTTTAAGAAAGCTTTTTCAGAAAACAGATAGCAATAAACCCCTATTTCAGTGCTCGAACCATGAAATGGCAACACATTTTGTGCTTTGGAGCCAGAAACCTTCCCAAATTAACATTCGAGTTGCTAAACAGAGGTAAAGATTGTAATGTAATGTGTTTAGAAAGAAATCAAAAGAGTCATGTAAGCTCACAGTTTTTACTTTGATTACTGAACAGATTATTAGCAAAATCTGCAGATATTTGATTATTATATACTTTTGGGGCAAAAATAAGGCTTCCCACACCTAAAATCGCAATGTAACCACTGTTTCTTAGTAAATTTAGCCTTGTAGCTTTTGTATAAAACTAAAGAAGTAAACAAGTCTTTACTGATTGACTACGTGGGGTAAAAGAAGCTTGATATTTTCACTTTAGGGACTTTAGGGGGTTTTATTCACTGTTACTATTAAGTTTATTTTTTTATAATGTTTTCATCTCATCCAAAAACACATGGAGAAATGCCATGTCTCAAAGTAAAGCAAATTACATCTACAGTGCTCTCCTAATTACTGTAAGGGATTACTGTCTGAGCAAAAACTTTTAAGTTGGCTCCAGCTCTACCATAATGCAGACATAATCGATGAAGGCCAGTCCTTCCCACAAGTAATCAGATCAGAAGGGCGAGGCTCTCTCTTCATATCCCTGCAACCTTCATCCTGGTGAGCAGAATTTGGTGAAACATTATCATACGTTCCTCCTCCATTCACCCTCTGACCAAAGCCATAGCCAGCTACTAGACATCGAAGTCACTCAAACAGAACGACTCAGAGGCTGTGGTGTCAGCTTTGAGGCTGTCAGTGTGCTGCAATAGAGCAGGCTGTGGCACATGCACTGATAACCCCTCTCCTCATGCTAGCTAGCTCATCTAAATGCGCAGCATCTCTTACTGCCTGAGGTTAACGAGTCAAGTCAGCTCTTTTTAGCCTGACTCTGATCTTTACAGTGAAGGATCTCATGTCGGATGAAATGTTTACCCATGCGCGGTCCCCTCCCTCCCCAACCCTCTCCCACCGCCTCAGGCAGACCGTGCCAAGCTATTTTTAGCACCGCATGCATATGAGCAGCCTGCTCCTCCTCTTTCAGACGCTGAGCGTCACATCTGGCCCATTCAAGTGATGTGCAGTCATGACACTTCATGTTCTAAAACGGTGTGTGTATTTCAGCATTATAGTGCCATACTGCTATATTAGCTACGCTGTCAATGACTTGATGGCACGTTATGCAGTATGTGATCAAATGAAGTGGGTGAAACACGAACTAAGGAACTGTGCTAGGGAGAAGTGTAGTGAAGAAATAGGAATGTTCCATAAATTCAGTGACAGCTCTTCTCAGTGTTTATCTGATGAGAGATTTTACCCTGAAGCACACCAGAGTGTGTAATGCAATAAAATGTTCTAGTCCTTTTTTCTTTCTAACCGCATCCACTTCATAATCAGTTACTGGTATCATAAATATTATTTTATTTTACACTGTTGATGGCGATATTATTATAAAATACTGATTTCATGAGTTATGTGGTGTTAAGCTTCTCTGACAAGCTTTTTCTGATAGATATGACTATAAAATGTTATCATGCCTTTTGTGACAATACGCTTTTCTGATCATATCATTACCATGATTTATATAATGAAATAATATTGTGATGATAAGCTTATGACTGTATAATGCAGTTATTATGAATTAAGTGACGATATAGTATTATAAAGGAAAATTTATGACTGTAAAATATATTTATTACGTAATATGTGACAAGGTTTTCTTGACTATGTGATATCGTAATCATGAATTTTGTGATATGGCTTTCTGAGGATATCATTGGTACTTTCAAGACTTCCACAAAACTTTATGTTTCCATAAAAATTCTTAAACAGATGCACTATTTGGTGGGCAGTGCTGGCCTAGTGGTTGGGGCATTGCCATTCGGACCTGAAGGTCGCAGGTTCAAGTCCCAGCCCAGGCACAACTGAGGTACCCTTGAGCAAGATACTGTCCCGCTACACTGCTCCTCGGGTGCTGTTGATAGCTGCCTGCTGCTCCACGTGTGCATGTGTGATGGGTTAAATGCAGATGTCACATTTCGTTGTGATGCATTGTGTTCACAATGACAAATAGTCGCTTTCACCATAGTGAAGAAAATTGGATTTTTCAAATGTGACATTTAAAATGAGGTCTTATCCATTAGAATGTAATTTTGTGATACATCTCAGGGATGGGTCATAATTTTTCGAATATTCAAATAGTTTATGCAACTGTCATTTTGTCTAAAAAAGATATTTTATGTTTTAAGCCACTGCCAACACAACCCTCTGCTCGCTCATTCAACCCCACATGCACAGCTCTACTGGCTGGTGCAAGCACAAAAAAAAAGAGAGACAACACATTGATAAGTCGTTCTTCTTATTTTATTGTTTAATGGTATTTGGCAAATTCTGGCAGTGAAGAGCAAGCGAGCAATTAGATTAATAGTTACACGTGATTATCAAATAGTATTGTGGTTTCAAGCTCCCATCCCTATTGTGTATTGTGAAAATGATATTGAGAGTTGAGATATTTTTTTGCCGTACTGCCCAGCCCTACTACCAGTTACACCAGCAATAACAGAGCAACAATTAAAGCATATGCCATCTGACCAGGAACAGGAAACCAGTAAAGCAGCAAACGTGTCTACTAACCCTAATTACAGGATAAGGTTCCAAAGTGTTTCTATCTCCCCTATCACCTTGAGCAAGCCCAGTCTCCAAACACACTGGGACTTTTCACAGAGGAGGCAGACCAATTTCTCTCTTCAGTGCTCTGGCTCATCTGCCTTTGAAAGGGGAACGTATAGCCCGACTCCTGCGGCGGTGCATTCACCGTGGAGACGGGCTCGAAAAAATCCCCCACTCATCACTCACGCACAGCACAGAATTCAAAGCGAGGCTTTTTCTTTTCTTTTTTTTTACATAACAGGCTTACATGGAGGGGCTTAAAAACAAGTGCATGCAAACAGAAAGCCTGCACGAAGCGCTTACCTTTTGGTGGATGTGGGTGCCCCGGAGGACATGAGAATGGTATCGTTCATGTTGTTGGACACTGGCTTCAGCTGACTGCAAAATTACAAAGTTATATAAAGTCAAGCATGGCCACAGAGGTGGTGCTGCCAATCGCAACCTGTCGGCTTTTTTACTTGTGTGCGTGCGTTTGTGTGTGTGTGTTTGTGTGTGAGTCGAATGAAAAGAAAGCACATTAACAGTGAGCTTTTAACCTTTGACACTACCATCACACTACATATGAAGGGATAGAAAAACGCCACAGAAATGTACACCTCGCTGTAAACTGACTTCCAGACAGTTACATTTTAATTTAATGCTATTTGCCCAAAACTAATTAAGTTAACAAGAAGACAAAGGGGTTCGGAGTAATTCTAATTAAAGCGGGAAGTCTGGAAGAAGAGGGAGAGCTGGAGAGAGAGAGAAAGAGAGAGAGAGAGAGAGAGAGAGAGAAAGAGAGAAACAGAGTGAGAGAGAGCCTGGGTGACATTGCAGAAGGTAATTTGTGTGGGTAAACAGTGCCACGGACTCCATCTGGACCTGATGCCCATCGGTCCCCATGCTCCAGGAAGCAGTTCAGCCCCTCTGACCATGCCCCCCCCCCCTCTTTTTCTCTCTCTAACTCTCTCTCCCCCACTCACACTTGCATCAGGTGAGCTTTGCATCTACATTTCTACTTAAACTATTTTTAGAGATTTTGTCTTTGTTTAAAGTCATTATATTACTCTGTGAAATGATTTGAAAAAGTCACTGCCCTAACTTCTCTGCAACCTTTCCAGCTATGCTCCTGCTTCCACTTTCTTTCTCTCTTGCTATTTGTCTAATTGTGTATGTGTGGCAGCGTAGAGGGAGAACCCAAAAAAACCTCAAAACAATTCAATTCACCACACCCAAAATACTGTATAATGTGTTGGCAATGCACAGATTATGCTGCTGTTTTACAGAGCCGCAACTAAACATCATTATAAACTGTCCAGTATTTCTCTGGTACGAGGACAATAAAAATGTCTCCTTATCATATTCGGCTCTGTTTCCTCAAGAGGATGCCATTAGTTACTCGTGTCTGACACGAGCAGCCAGGAGTCACTCGGAGGGGTCAGTTCAATTTGCATTACTGAGCCATGCCTACTTTAATTTCCCCAGCGGCTGTCAACAACACGCTAGGAGGCTCGTGGAACACTGTCTTATTGCACTCTGAAACAGCCTAATGGAAGCATATTTCAGAGGCTAAGAAGAGAGAGGGACCGACATGCAGAAAGTAAGAGAGAGAGAGAGAGAAAGCACTGTTTGTCACGCCTTGATTGAAGTGGTTGGCAACATCTTGGCAGCATGAATAAGAATACAGCACGGCGCAGGTTCCTCAAGCAGCAAACCCAATAAACACTGAACACTGCCACATCCATTTGTCGCTCCAGTGAGGAGCTGGACTGGTCAGAGAAATGACAGCATTTGCATAGAATGACTCACTCACCTTGCGAAGTGTACGGAACACCTGTCTGTTCAGCTCGCAGACACTCATCCAGAGGCCAGCTGCTGCCTGCTCCGTCCTGCCCTCCGCTCAACTGAACTAGCATCTGAATGCACAACATTGCTGCTGTCTCCAAGGAAACCTGGTGGTCACATGACCCGGTGACGATCCAGATGCGCGCTTTCTCTCTCTCTCTTTGCCAGCCTCTTTTAACCACTCTCTCTCTCTTCCTCTCTCCCTCTCTCTCTCTCTTCCACTCTCTCTCTCCCTCTCTCTCTTTGTCTCTGTCCACCTCACTGCATTTAATGTTTTCACTGGTCCTATTTCTGTATAATACATGCATATATATATATGCATATACAAATCTACATAATCGCATCCCATAATGGATAAAATATTTTGGTCAAAATATTGCAGGCTGATCTTTAACCATGCACATTATTGATTTACCAGTGTGTTCTTACTATACTGCACTTCGTAACAATGTAATCACAACACTAATATTTTGTCCAGAGGGGGCTGCCCTATACAGACATGTGCAGAAGAATCCTACTTGTGCTCAGAGCATCTGTGTCTTATTAAAAATAAAGCACAACCTACCTAAAGATGTTTACAGAAGCAGGCACAGTCACTGCAGGGAGTGAAGTACCATTGTAAAGCCTCTACTCAGATTTATGAGAGCAGCTTGGCTACCTTTTAGGGCTTTTCTCGCAAATTAAAGTGCGACAAACTGTGCTGTATGGACGGGTCTCCCAGAGCACCATGCCTCATTATAGTCAGTGTTTACCACCAGCAGCCAACGGGGCCATACACTGGACTGATGTGATCAATGCTGCCGCTTCACAGAGAAAGAGAAAATAAGCCACTGCACAGAGATGTCATGCCATCGCTCTCCGTCTCCATCAGTCTGGTGCAGAAGACCATCTCACAATGTTATTTCAGACCGTTCAAATGTGTCAAGCAGGTCAAATTGGAATGAGTCCCTCACACATACATTTTGATTGGTGAAATCTTCAAAGATTCGAAGCCGAGAGCGACGAGTTCTTACTGCGACAGACGTGCCGTGAATGAAAATGGGCTTATTCTAGAAGTCTGCCCTTAGCAGAGGGCAAGGGGAAATTATGCTCACTTTTTTATGAGGTCACATCGACTATATCAAACCCCGCTTCTATTCTTTCCCAGATAATTACAATGAAGTGAGTACTGCCTGATAGAGCTGGGGAAGTATGGAGTGCTAACGTCCTCGTGCAAATAAAAATGATCAACGAGCGACCCTGCTGCCAGCCTGCTTATGCATCCGTCTCTGAGTGGTAATACACGAGTGGCACATAACCTCGGGCCTTCATCACTGTCTGCATTGCAGCTGTACTGGGCAAAGCTATACTGAACAAAAGAACTTTACAAAAAATCTTTTCTCATGATTTTCTTTTAAATAAAAGTGTGTAATGCAGTCTGCAAACAATGCAAACGTTGAATCCAGTCCCTGTTACAGACAGTGCATAGAAAATAAGTTTTTAGAAAATAGTTTTTTTGATGTCAAAAAACCAACACAATTAAATATACCTGTCTGTCTGGCTGTGGCAACATAGCCTGTCCATTCACACTGAAGTTATAAGACATATTTCAGCCTGGACTGCTTTTCTAATGAGGCATATTGCAAAGCAGCCAATCAAAATTTAGGTCATCTACTCATATCAGTCGTTAAGAACAGTAACACAAACAGCCTGTTTAAAATGTTACTATCTCTGCTTAAAAGAAAGTGGTTGGACAATGTATTGCAGGTTTTATGGTTGTTTTCCATTATAAATGAACTTCACAGGAAAACACACACACACACACACACAGATCAATCAGCCATAACACCACTGACAGGTAAATTGAACAATATAAAAAAACTTTGGTTATTTCATTACAGTGGCACCTGTCAGGGGGTTGGGATATAATAGACAGTGAATGGACAGTCAGTTCTTGAAGTTGATGTACTGGAAGCAGCAAATATGCCCGAGTGCAAGGATCTGAGCCCCTTTGAGAAGGGGCTTATTGTGATGGCTCGATGACTGAGTCAAACCAACTCCTGGCAGACTGGCAGGTCTTGTGGAGTGTAACAGGTATGTAATAGTTAGTACCTACCAAAAGTGATTCAAAAGGAAGGACAGCTGGTGAACTGGAGATAGAAAGGGGTCAGAACACACAGTGCACCACAGCCAGAGCTGTTTAAGCAGCACGAGCGGGACCTACTCAAAATTAGGCAGGTGGTGTTACTGTTATGGCTGATTAATGTGTGTGTGTGTGTGTGTGTGTGTGTGTGTGTGTGTGTGTCTGTGTATATATATATATATATATATATATATATGTAATTCATTGGCATATGCCTGTAGCTATTGTTTTAATGAGTGAAAAAAACCAACAATAAATATATTGTCTACAGTATAAGAAAATGAATGTAACATTCAATGCTTTCAACATATTTAACAATGATATTATCACAACTCTATCTGTAAATAGACATAGACAGTCTGTCCTTGAATACAGTTCAGTAAGCCTCAAACAAGATCCATCTGTCAAACTTGAGGGAATTTGAAAGACAAATTGTTGCCTCTACACACAATCAGTTGTCAAACCTCAGCTAAACAAACCTGAAGTCCATCACAAACACTTGTGCCACTCCAAATATGCACCACCAACACTGGGTTGTGGAGAAAGGCTCTCCCCTGTCTGTCTGATTCATGGGTTTGATCGGACATGATTTGCTACCCCGATTCTGCCTTCGCGGCTCAGTCAGGAGGCGCCCACGGTGCATGACGCTGCAATTGGGTGGATCATGCTGACGAATGCTGTCCTGAGGTCAGTGGCAGCAGGAACACTATGTGAAGCAGCACTAAGAAGTCAGACATGTTTACAGTGACGCATCAGCTCCCTGAGGAGCTACAGATGGTCATTATGGAGCGAGTAAGGGACGGGACTCACATCCCCTCAAACCAAACGACTATATGGCCTGCATGACCATGATTATTGTGATAGATTTGAGTAGGGTCATAAATCAAAGAAAAAACTGATGCTCCACTGAGTGAGTCAAATGGTGCAATTCAAAGAAAAAGAAAAGTGCAACTGACTGAACAAACTGTAACATCATAGAAAGACAGTTATAGGGATATATGATGTATATATTTTAGGATCACCAGAAGGGAAATAGCTGTTAATCTGTTATAAAACCTCTTTGCTGTGCCCTTTGTGTGGGTTGGACTTAATTTCATGGGCAATATCTTGTAACATTTACGCTAATTATCACACTGATGTCTCCCTGGCTATACACAACATGTCAGTCCTCACCAGTAGCTACAGAGAACAGGCCCTCTGGCAGGTCAGGATGTATGTCAGCATTTATAAAAGCATGTCTGCAATGTTCCAGTCTTAGAGTAAATGACAAACATTGGAGGCTGAAGATTTAGCCAGTAAAGGGCAGACACTGGCTGCTCTGTAGGCGGCTCAAAACATGACTTAATTCAGCATTTGTCCGCAGGGGTATGTGATCGCACAAGTGCACATAATTTACAGTCCACACACATTTCCTATGCCATTTGTGAAAAACTACTTTGATGATAATAAGGTATATAAAATGTATATTTGTATAAAATGTACTTTTAAAAATAATGATACTTCAAAACTTCAAATTTCTTTTTCTGTTTAGTAAATGCTTATAAAAGACTGTCACACTAACACCAGTCTCTTGACCTAACACTCATATGAGTCTTTTACCTCTTAAGCAAAGGTCATTTTAGCATCTGTGAGCTGAAA
This sequence comes from Arnoldichthys spilopterus, assembly GCA_037974385.1. Lineage (NCBI taxonomy): Eukaryota > Metazoa > Chordata > Actinopteri > Characiformes > Lepidarchidae > Arnoldichthys > Arnoldichthys spilopterus. The sequence goes on from JBBPDA010000001.1 coordinate 47,767,872, forward strand.
CTGCTGTGGTGCAAGGTACAGTTGGCCTTTTCTCTAAGATATTCTTAGCTTAGCAAAGATGCTGTTGGGATTGTTAGAGTAGCCTGTCCACAAAGCTAATATTAAGTTAAAATAATTTCGGCTTCTCACTTCCTATACTTCACTCCCTTAGATTTGAGTCATTATAACCTAGACCTTTAGATAACCACAATTAACCTGTGGTGAGTGACGCTGTTACCATGCTAGCATGCAAATGCTACTCAGCTCCTAGTTTCAACTAATGAAGGGCACACAAACAGCACAAATCCTTTTAAATGGTATGAATCCATCCACTGGTAACACTGTAGCCAGCGATACAGCTTGGAGATGGTATAACAAGGTATTGAAAAAGTGTATACCACCCAATCCTATTTGATTTAAGAAACCTACTTGCTCAAGGCATCCACTAACTTATTTACTGCATTTACACTATACATGGATTATGCAAATCCCTTAAAAATGTCCATTCATATCTTAAGGATTATTTCTTTTTCCAAGCACACAGAGAATCTGGTTAGGTATTCATAGTTAGGCTTTCTTTCACAAAACGGGTTTACCAGTGTTTTTGGGCAAATCTAATATAATGAATTACTCTGAGGATGATGTACTTGTGTATTTGTCACCTGCTTTTATTTTTTCACAACTTGAATTCCTAAAAATAGACTTGGAGAGAAAAGCATGCTAATGTGCCCTTTGGCCAGAGTGGATTTAGAGTCGATATTATCATTAGACCAGAAACTACTCTAGGGCTTTAAAAGGATTGTGAAGTTTACCAATTCTCTGATGAGATTCAGTAAATTATCATTGATCTCCATGCATGTGCTAAATTTAGCAAAGGAACAGCTCACAATGATCCTTAACAGCAGCAAAGTTCTGCATTTTAACAGGGTTAGCAATTCCATCACATGGTAACAAAGGTGTCCCTTACATAATAGCTCATGTTTTTGGGTTGTGATAGTCCCATACAGTAAAAGAGCAAAGGGCAGGCATTCAACCATTTATTTTTATTTTTGACAATCTGTGTTCCGGATATATATGCAATGGAGTGAGCCTATTTTGAAAGTACAAACCTCATTTCTGGAAAAGTTGGGGCATTTTCTAAAATGCTATGAAAAGAAGAATGTGTTATTTGTTCATTGTCTTAAACCTTTATTTCCCTGACAAAAGCACAGACAAAATTTCCAATGTTATCACTGACCAAGTTAAATGTATTTTGTAAATATTCACAAATTTAGCATTGCATTAGCATTGTGCAGTATAGATGATGTCACATACTTGCAGTCTTGAGGTAAAAAGTGCTCTTTTTGAACTGACTGATAAATCTCTCATGAACTATGGCACAAAGTGGTGAGCCACAACCCATCTTTGTTTGCAGAGACTCAGCCTTTGGTGGATGCATCTATTATACCTAAATAGGATCCCTTCACCTGTTTAATTTGGAATTTTTTCAAATGACTTAACTTGAATATTCTATACACTTTTTACTCTTATTTTGCCTCCCAACTTTTTTTCTATCAAGTTTATCAATATAGCCATTTAAAAGTCATTTCTTTGTTCTTTTGTCAGTTAAATAACATTTCAAAATAATTAATCAAAGAGCAGACTTTTTCTTTTTATTTCATTTTGGGAATGGGTTTTATAGGTTGTAGCTGTTACTCAGCAAGAGCTTTATATTATCTGAAGAACATTATGGGAAATATTTTTTTTTTTATTTTAATGTACCATTGCTTCAAATGACATCATACAAAAGAAATGACCATGTCATTTAAGCTTTTGGGGCAGTTAGGACCAAAAACAATATCACAATATAGTTTATTAGATGCTTATTTATGTTAGATGGAGTCTGTCAAGCTAAACCTTACCACCCCGTTACACAAAATAAACAGGGGAAATTTAATTTTTATTTGATTTGATTAAATTTGGAGTATGGTTTTTTGTGCTTTAATAGTGTAAAAAGTGTAATAAAAACATTTTCCATGTTTATTGAAACTGAAACTAAAAAGGACCATTTGGTACAAAGCAGGGTCTTTTAATCAAAAGGTGGTGATGAATATTCAATCTGGGATTTACAGGCACAAAGTGAAATGATAAATGGATACAGAGAAAATATAAAACACTTGTTTTCATGTCATTTTTGGGAAATTGTTGAAATGCTGCTAAAATGCAGTAAATATGTTTTATCCAAATTAAAATCTCATATTTTGACATAAAAGCAACTGTGCTGATTCTGTAAACTTTGGCCAGCCTGAGGTATGCTGTGTATCTGATGCACACCAAGCAGCATAAAATATCCACAAGACATATTCGACAAGCTTGTTTTAAGCCAGAAGTGCCCAGCACCGCATACAATGTGGATGGTTTTTTAATGCTCTTTACAAGGGTGATACAAGTTCTATGTTTTTAAAACACAGTCAGAGCTTCCATACAGGTGGGACCATACTTACAAAAGGTTTAAAAAGTACTTAAAACGTGCTAGGAGCAATATAATACACAAACAGGCTCCAGTTTAAGTTGAAATATTTACTGAAGCATTCACTGTAAAACTGCAACATTAATTGCTTCAGTGTCAGAAACGTTTTGATATTTATGCTTGTTTTCAGGCTTATATTTAAGTCAGTAGCAAGCATTGAGGGCAGGGGTGGCATAGTGGTTAGGGTCTTGCCCCTTGTGAGCAGAGGGACGCAGGACAAATCCTAGGTCAGGTACCCTTGAGTAAGGTACCATCCCACTACACTGCTCCCTGGGTGCTGGTTATAGCTGCCTGCTGCTCCATGTGAGGCTGGGTTAAATGTAGAGGTCACATTTTATTGTAGTGCACTTTATGTAATGGGGTGTGTTCACAATGACAAAGTCCAATTCAAGCTTTGAGTAAATATCAAATACACAGTGATATTTTTTCATTTGCTTGTTGCTTTTAAAAATACACTTTGGCTAATAAAAACCAGCCAAAAAAAGTCAATGGGCAATTTAGTTATAAGGCACCAGCCACAAAAACCTAAAAATCTTTTGCCAGTTGTCTACCATCCCAAAGTAGAGCTGAAAAAAGTTTTTTAAAAAAGCCTGAGAGAAACATCCAGGTTTAAGTGCCCGTGTCGCTCTGTGGGGAGACAGAACAGCACCCTGGTGAGACTCTGTAACCATCAGCAGCGTCCATTAACTTCAGAGCCTCCCCAGCTTTTGTGTGCCTTGCCACCGACAACTCTGAAACGCCATTTGAGCATGAGAATGCACTCTAGCCATTATCTACTCCCCATAGGAGGCTTCTGACCCATGTGCAGTCATAGTCTCATTGTGTTGGTGGATACTTTTTTCTTCTGTTCCAGAGCTTCAAACAATGCAGCGCATCCCTCTGACCAGCGTGATCAATGGTGACAGGTTATAGCTGGCTTGAGGTCATATCTCAGCTCTGCTTTCAAGGGGTCATCTTGAAAGAAATAAAGCTGTTTCTTTTCTTCAAGTGTGTTCAATGTTCACCCACTAAAAAGATTAGCTGAAAGCAAAGGTTTCCACATTCTAAACCTAAATGAGCAGACAACCTGGCATACGGCCAATGAAAACACGATGCTTCCATTTAATCAGAAATCACACAAAAGAACCACATACGCATATTAATTAACTTCAATCCAATCCACTTCACACCTTCACCTTGTAACACTGAGCAGCCGAATGTACCCCGTTCATCTGGTGCAAAATAAACACCATCACTTGAATATAAATGCATTTGTAGCCATCACACTAACTTGGTAGGGCACTTTATTCTGTATTTAAGAAAACAATGACCTGCAACCATTTGAAAATTTATCATTTATAGCTTTTACCATTGTTTCTTGCAGTGAGATATATGTAATATGTTGTGTTATTTTATGGGGTTCATAAATTCTTGCATTTGTGTGCCTGCCACTACATAAAACTAGGGTTCAGTTTCTACAAGCAGCAGTGCTCATAACTCAAGTTGCCACATTTACAATGCAGTACAACAGAAACCCAACATCATGTGTATGTGTGTATATATTGTGTTTTATATATATATATATATATATAAATAAAACACACTCTCTTTAATCTTAGCGTATCCTAATTACATTTTTCTCCCATGATTGATTTGACAATCGATGTTTGCTCTCTCGTAAATGAGAAAAATAGAGAAATAACATGAAATTTTATTGATGGAAAGATGAATGTATTTACAGGTGTAAAAAAGAATGTATACTGATCTTGAGCATTCCTAAAACACTAAAAGTAATCTATTCTAATATGCTAACAAACTAAATACTTAAGTAGTATTACCCTTGGTAGATGTATTATGTATTATATCTACTACTAGTAGTACATCATATCCATATTTGTTTTTACTAGCTTATCAGTATAACATAATCTCCAAACAACCGGTAGATATGTTGTGTGGAGTGTAAATACACATATAAGAACTGTATGTAGGCCATGTATAAGGAATATGGTCTGATGGAATGATTTGTTGTTGTGCGTTTTATTCAGCAGTCTCCCAGCCGCTGTCAAGTTGGTTTTAAATACGACCAGCAGACTTATTTGTATTTTTCTGACTTGTGAATCAGAACAACAGAGCGAACTGCTGGAGAGAAAGGCTGTTTACATATTAAACCATGGAACACAGCTTTAGTTATTGAGGTCATCAGTGACATTTTACAAATGACTAATGTTGACACATTTCAGCCCTGTTCATGCAATTAAACTGGTTAGCACTGCAACACAGAAATCACAAACTACACTCTTGCAATGGAAATGTCGCTCTTAAAGAAAAATTCCAGAAAACACGTCTCAAAGAGCCAACAGTGGACAGAGCTCCCTTTACTGTCTGCATCACACCAAGCAGCTACTTTATTGTAAGTGTTCAAGAGCACATTTTGCCATTTTGTTGTAAATACTGCTGTAGTATTGTACACTATGTGCATTATATGCCCATGCAATATGTATATAACAGCAAGCCCAGAGTCCTTGTGGGTTCAGTCCAGCAGTGGGCAGTAATGCTTGCACCTCTTTTCTGTCCTTCTGTTGACTTGTCAAAACTCTATGGTAGCACACTAAACCCCAAGCAGAGCTGCCCGATCATAGCTTACCAGGTGTAACTGGTCCCAGGAACCTCAGACAAGATTTCCTAATTCAACAATATGCAATAATGTTATGTGTGGGTTTTTTGTTAGACATCCAAGATATTCTTAGAGTTTGGAAGTGAATTTACACCCATTTCCAAAACTGAACACACAAGAGGAGAAGTGCAGAATGTAAAGTAAGGTGTGGTTTATAGCGTTACAAATTAAACCATTAAACAATTATACAAAACAGGAACATATTCTAAACAAGCAAGGTACGTAACTGCGTTGGCACATTGACTGTAATATGTAGACCTATTTCTAGTTTTTTCAGTCTTTCTAGTGCTGACTGACGTGATACAATTTTTTGTGTAGCTTTCAGGGGCATACTGCAAATTTTTTGTGTCGCTTTCAGATGCATGCTGGAAAACCTTTTGTCTTAACTGCCATCTATGGGTTTTTCAGTGTCATGGTTTATACGGTAGGCTCTATAGATATAGCAACAGAAAACAAAACATTGCAATATGCACATTGAAACAGCATTTAAGTATAATTTATTTTTATTTTTATATTATTTTTATATATTAATATTTATTAATATATTTTAGTTTGTTACATGTCTACTCTGATAACATTGGTTATGAAGTACATGAATTCACATAATACCTCATGCTTCTTGTCACTATTATCACTTTAATAAATTCATTTATTGATATACACCAATCAGTCACAAAATTAAAACCACTAACAGGTGAAGTGAATAACACTCTGTCTGCACCTGCCAAGGAGTGGGTTGTAACAGACAACAAGTGAACAGTTTTTGAATTTGATGTGTTAGAATCAGAAAAATTAAAGGGCACAAGGATCTGAGTGACTGAAAAGAGCCAAACTGTGATGACTGTGATGAGCGGCAGATAGCCCATATGGTCAGAGGTGCTACTGCGGTTTAAAAAGCTCATGCTGTATATGATAGAGAGGTGTCAGCACAGTCAGAGCTGTTTCAGCAGCATGAAGGGGACATACACAATGTAAGGCAGGAGGTTTTAATGTTATGACTGATCAGTGTGTGTCTCTATATATTGCAATGATTAACTGTACATGACATGCCAATACTTTGTGCTATTTTATCGTGTTGTTTTCTGCAGTTTTTGTATGATCAGTGTTCAGTTAATGAAAACACAAGAAAAAAGTTATAGAGCTGACGACTGAGTAATTATCTTTGCTGACAATGAGGGGAGGTGTTCTGGATTTCAGAAGCAATGTTATTAGAGTAGACTTATCTACCAAACAAATTTTAATTGTTATTTTTTTATCAATAAATAAATGTTAATACTTGATGCTGCTGTATCAATATAATATTTTGCTAAAAAAAAAACTGCAATAGTACACTATCATATTTCTCCCACCTCTAGCAGAACCCTATTGAAAATAAGAATATGCATGTTTTTCATCAGAGAAACCAAAAGAACCATATACACATATTAATTCCCAGCAGTAAAATGCTACAGTACACGAAACAGGCCACTTGTATATTTTAGAGAATAAGGGAAGTGTTTTAGTATTTAGTTTAGTATTTTAGTTTAATTTACACCTGCTGGTATGGATTCCTGTCCCTGAGTTAATGCTTGTTCTTGTGTGCTGGCTTTGCTGGTCTTGGCTTCTATCTGTGAAAAATCACCACTATAAAAATAAACCACCATTTTATGATGAGATTCACGCTTGCATGTTTTTGTCCGGTGGGGGTGGGGGGTGTGGGGGTGTGGGGGTTATTGTATATTGCAGTCTGACTATAAAAGCCAGACGTAAGAGCGCCATGGTACTTACGCAGGGTGTGCCAGGTCTTGTGGTCTCTCAGCTGCCTCTGGGAACACAGGGTGGGGAGGCTCTCCTATGGGCACGCAACCCAGAGACTTACTGATGGCATGGCTCAGTTTCTTGGCTGGGGACTTCTATGAAAGGCACAGAAACAAACACAAAGCCAACACAATGAAGTGAACTGAATACCAATCACCCTACTTAAAATCACAATAAACAGCTCCAGCATGTTGTATAGAGAACAGGACGTTCATGCTTCACTAAGTTATATTGTAAAGTTTGATCATAAATCTTAATCATCACACAGATTAAGCGGTTGACAGACTAAATTAACCTAACAGAATTCCTTCAGGATTAAAGTCAGGATTCATCTGTGCCTGGATGATTCTGATTCAATTTTTTTTTACTTTCAGGCCTTATATAAAATGTTATTTGATTCAGCAAAACACTAAACTGGCATGACCTTGTTCGGTGCTCTGGAGCTGAAAACAATCGTCTTTGTGGTGGCAATAGGGGGGTGAGTGAGACAGAGTGTGTGTGTGGGGGGGGGGTGGAGAAAGAGAGAAAGAGACTGGGAGAGAGAGAGAGAGAGAGAGAGAGAGAGAGAGAGGAAGGGAGAAAGGGAGGGAGGGAAGGAGAGAAAATCTCTCAGAATTGGATTTAGGAAGCGCTGCAAATTCTTTCCTGGGCTTCAATTTCCAGCACAGCGATTGAGCTTGGGGGCAATGGGGGAGATTTGAAAATGTAATCAATATAACCCACTTGCCGAGCAACATAAAAACCATGAAATCCTGCATTAGAGGAGAATGACATTCTGGAGGGAAAAGCAACACTAGAGCTCAATTATCACTCTGTGCCAAGCTGCCACACGGGCCACAGCTCAAGCCAGCGATATACATTCTATACGTGTATAATTTGTCTCATTAAGGACATACTAAAGTGGGACATGTCCTGTGTGTGGATGTGAGTGTGCTTCGTACCCATGAGGAGTGTTCCTTCATCTGATGCTGGTTGCTATGGGGACCGCTGGCATGGCCACGCCAGAAGCAATTCTGGCAAAGCTGGTAGCCGTGGCACTGCTGGCACCGGTATCGAAAACCCATCATGCTCTCACTCCGGCAATACGAGCACTCCACCGGATGGAAGACTGGAGCAGAGCGAGGAGAGACATTTCATTAGGTTGTTTTCACACGTAGGCTTTTGCCTGGAGGGATTTTTGTGCTGATGAATAAAAAAAAGTGACTCACATGATGTGAACATTGGAACAATAACAACGGAACACTATCTGATGAATCAGCTAGCAAGATATAAGTAGCCTATCAGATTCACTTTAGCCTCCCCGCCAGCAAATCATTTACGCCACTTCACGAGACAAATGAGATAAACGAGATGAACAAGATGATTGGGATGGGGAAGCTTGTCCTAATTGTAAATTCACATAACCGATGCCCAAAAAGTCAAATAATGCGAGGAGCTTTCAAATGACATTATAGTAGAATGATGAAACAAGCCTTAAGGAAATACTTACACCAAATGGAAAAACAAAAATGCCATTCATTTTGTGTTTTTTAGTCAATATAATTAGAAATAAATCCATATTATGTAGATGTTTTCAAACTACAGATTTCATCCAATAAGCATTAGAAGTAGTCCATTAATTAAATATTTCTTTTCATTCTGTACAGAACAGCAGAATAATTGTAGATATAGGACTGCACCACAGGTCTGGATGTGTTTTAAATTGCTCAGACAAACCACATAAGAGCAGCATAAGGCCAAAACTACATACTATAGTATGCTGTATGTACACTATATATACTATATGTGCTGTGAATATAAAAGAAGTGTACTACTTACGTGTAATACATACTGATTGAATAGTAGTATACTAGGGGAAACTGCGAAACCAGGAGTCAAACTAATCATTATCTACTTGAATTTAAGCCAGCTGGACTCGACAAGAGATCCTCCCTACAACTTACCAAAGAACCAGTGGTCAATGGGCATTGACATGTCCAGAAATCCAATTTCCTAACATTTATATGTACCTGGTTTTAATTTCAAAAAGAGAAGCAAAGAGAACACTGCATTTCACAGAAACAACTGGAATCCACACCAAAATGCGGATTTGCTGTTCTAATGTTGTGTCAAGTATGTCAGAGTTTTTTGGTGTAAAATACTACCTCAAGTTATATACTACCTCTTACTTACTACTAAGTTAAGTAGCCACCACTCATCCAAGTTTTGCCATACATACACAATGGACTGTCAAAACATTTCCTGTCTTCTCTGCAGTTATCCAATGAGTCCATTCATTCCCAGGCTGTTTTACCCGAACCAATTAGATTACTGAGTAGCAGTATTATCTATGGAAAAGAATGCCTGGCTCACAGTTTTCCAAATAAAAGTTAGAAAAAAATAAACATATTTGTACAAACCTGTCCACACACAACAAGAATATGCATTCATGGTCTTTTCTATTTACTTTTGCCAACAAATACAACATTTTTCCCATTAAAGAAAGCCATGATACAGTATGTTTTGCCATTCAGTTCAACTAAGGGGCATAGAAAGTAGTGTCAGTGCATCACTGGATGCAAGAAATTAAGCCTGCAAGAACCTCACTGCAATCTTTGAAGGCACCAAGTATTTTCATAACACTGGGTTAGTTTGGTGTGAGTAATAAGGATACTTGACATTTTTCATGTTTGGGAATCTTAAGAAGCACTTTAAACTAACCTATATTGTCTGTTTGGCCGTTTACACAAGTCAGCCACACCACCTGCCTAATATTGAGTAGGTGCCCTCATGCTGCCTAAACAGCTTTGACTGTGATGCACTGTGCCCTGACTGTGTCCTGACAGCATTCACTCCCCACATGTATCAGTGAGCCTTGGGTGCCCATGAAGCCCTCGCTGATTTACCAGTTGCCCTTTCTTGGATCACTTTTGGTAGGTACCAACTACTGCATACCTGGAACACTTCACAATACCTGCTGTTTTGTAGATGTTCTCACTCAGGCATCTAACCATCACAATAAGGTCCTTGTCAAAGTGGCTTTATGCTCATTTATTTTAGTGCAGCAGAAGAACAGAAAGATGGTAACAACCCCAAGCAGACTGATACCCTTTCATTTATGAAGCTATTATTAAATTCTTTACTAAACTAACTGGTTAGCATGCAGGTCAGTGATATCCCACACACATGAAATTTGGCCTACAGTTGGCTGGAACCATCTCTAACAAAATGACACGTTCTAAACTTACACGACTGTTTGTGCTGTTTAAGGGGGTTTAATGCCCACGCAAAGACCTACTCTAGGCCATATGCTCAGAGGCAGCAGGCAGCTAGTAAACAAGCTGGTGGCATGCAGCTCACTCAGCACGTACCGTTCTCTACATTGGCCAGTCGGTGCATGAGAGGTAGCCAAACGAGGCACTGCGGGGGAGGGTCCGCCATCATCACATCCAGGAAGGTGTTTAGCAATATCTTCTTCTGGCAAAGGACAGGTAAGAGATTCTTAGCCAGTGTGAGCAGGGATGCAACGCTTAATAGAAGCCATCTCATTTCGGAAGGGAGGAGAGGGGAGAGGACACTCTCACCTGCTGAGGGAAACACGTCCTCACTGAGTGCTCTGTGTAGCCAAACGAAGGGCCCTCAAACACGGCCGTAGGAAGCTTCAGCACCTCCCTCAGAAACTGGTCAAACTTGGCAAACACCATCGTCCCACTGGAGTCCGATATCTGAGAGAAAATATCTGAGAGGAGGGGAAGGAAGACACACAATCTGTGCCATGGAAATATTTGCACATTCAGTCAAAACACAAAAAAGGGTACCTTTCAGATTTAGGTAAATTTAGGCAAACTTGGCAAATGTCAAACATTAAAATGAAACAGCACCACCATGTGCCTCATTAATGTAACATCCTGAGGAGCCACTGGAAATGCCTTGCTAAGAAATGTATAGAAACGAAGGCCAAACATATTTATATTTTTCTTTATGGGATTTTATACAGAAAAAAACTTTCAATTTAAAGGCTTAGATAGGGTATAAAATTTAATCAAGTGTAGTATTTTGCCTCGCTAAGAATGGCTGGGTACATAAAATACACAAGAGGGCAGCAATGTGTCACTAACAGGTTTAACATCCAGCAGAGAATCCAAAATGTTGGATTTCACGCACATATATTGAGCAGCTCAAGGTCCAGTAAGAACCTTAAATAATGTTACTTTGAAAATGGAGAATTTATTACATATACTGTCAGGTAAATACACAAAACAGCCAGAAAAGGGGAAGGGGGTTATGGAAACTACATGATGGTGTATATATGATGTGTTTGTGTTATAATAATATAATGAAATATAATATATAAAAACACATTACTTACATCGTAATTTATCGACTATCTTCCCACCACACATGGTCGCCAGCATTGACTTCATGGAGAAAACTGTGAGCTTACCATGGCCCTCACTACAACACAAATACACGCATTAGACATTTCTAACACTTCTGACTGTAACCAGGTTTGTTACATTTAGGGTCACTTGAGCTTAGTCTTGAATCACCATGAGCAGAGAACCTTAATTAATAAAAAACTAGGTTTAATCTGTTTCTGTAAAATTGGTCCGTAGACCTTAAGTTGTCCTGTGAAAATAGGCAAGATAATTTGGCATGTTCTCCAGAGTTAGTAGAATAATAGACTGCCTGAAGTGGAGACAATGTGAGAGCAGTCCAAGAGAGCTGCACTGAATACAGATTAATTTAAAAGAAGTGCCTCAAAAGATTCCCCAACACTTGAGCTGCTCACTTAAACAAGTATCCTTAGTGTTGAGACCCAGGGCGCACAACTTCGGATTTAAAGGGTCCAGCGCAGTTGACTCTAACACTGTAATACACATGTTAATCCTGGTAATTAATGTACAAGGTGAATATTCAGTTAATTAGCAAGGTTAGCAGGTGCATTTTGAGCAAGGAAATCACCAAATTGTACTGGGCTTTACAATCCTTCCACACATCTAACTTAGATATAACATTGGCCATTTGATATACACTGGATTATAAAGAACGTTTGTGAAAAGCACTACAATCACAATTCTGCAAGTACATGCAATACATTATTTCATTATTGTTCTTCTTCTTTTATTATTATTATTATTATTATTATTATTATTATTATTATTATTATGCATGAGCTTATGCTATCCCAACCATATTCATTGCAGTAGCTCTCCAGTAAATATGCTGTGCTTGTTATGAAACCTCTCTTAACCTGAAATGTTCTCACAGGACAGACATTCTGTACAACTAATGTATAACAGAAAGGCAGAGTTGGCACAAAGTAAAATTAAGCAGCAGTTCAATTAGTCTGCACTTTACACTGTGTTATAATAGACAGAAGTGCTCTAATCAAAGCACATTGTAAATTGCCAGTTCTCACCTGTCATAGGTGGCTACCATAAAGTTGAGCAGCAGGCCAATGGACTGCTCCACATTAATCTGGTGAGTGGTGGGCAGGCGCTTGTTCAGCTGGTAGAAAATGGAGGAGAGGATGGTCTCAAGTCGTGACACATTGATCTCAGCATTGTGGTCGAGTGTACTGAGCCCGTTGTCACGGAACGCCTCAATCATGTTCCACACGTCCACCAGATGAACTGCAAAAAGGAAAGGCAGAGTGAGAAAACAAGGGAGAGGGTGTTGTAGGTAAGAGCAAGGTTTGTTGTGCATGTTGGAAGAAAAAGATCTCAGAGGAACAGAGCATACTCTCTTGAGAACGAATATGTCTGAAAGGGTTCTTTGTGTAAAACCGTAGAAGAACCATGGTGGCTATTCTTCACAGAAAGGATTTTTTCAGAGAATTATTCATTGTCCAAACCGCATCTTCCATTTTGGGTCACGGAGAGGGTGAACCAGTCCCAGACTACAGGCCAGAGGCAGGATACACCCAGGACAGGAGGCCAACCCATCACACTCACACTCACACCTAGGGGCAATTTAGAGTACCCAATCAACCTATTGCAAGACTTTTGACAGTGGGAGGAAACTGGAGCACCCAGAAGAAACCCACGCAAACACAGGCTACACAGGCAAACTCTGCACAAAAAGGTACCCATGGCTGACCCGGAGATTCAACTCAGGACCTTTAGGACCAACAGCACTAACCACTGCACCACTGTGTCATCCGTAAAGAACAAATTTTATAATAAATCGGTAGTCTAAAGACCCTGTTTAAATATGAAAGGACTTCTACATGATGTAAAGGTTCTGGGAAGAAACCTTAAATTTTAAAGAACTTATTATTATGTGAAGGTTCTTCACTCACACATTTCTTATTTAAACATTGTTCTTTAGGGAAGGCACGATGAAGACATACCAGTGGTTCCAGAACTCACACAGGCAAAATCATGAGAGCAGCCCCTCTTATAGAAAGACCAGAGTCAAGAGACATGGAGAAATGACTTACGGTTGCATCTTTTCTGAACAAATCGTAGCTTGCACGCCGTCCTATATGTTGACAGTCGGATTACATCAAAGTTTTGGGCCCCTAGTAAATACAAAAATTTTATTCAGCAGTTATTTATGTGGACATTTCAGGCCTACAGTTAAAGTCAATATTAGTATGCACCCTTTCAAAATCAACCTGAACTGAATTTACATTTCACACATTAATGGTAGATTTACTCCACTGCTTCTGCACTTCGTCAGTATGTTTTTTTTTCCTCAAAAACCACAGATTTATGGAGTCATTTGCCCTGTGGCAATGGAATGAAGAGGAGCTAGCATAGCCTCAGCCTCTGTGTGTGTAGCCATGTGTAAACAAAGCACTGCACAGTGTGTTAACTCACTCATCTCCATGAAGAGCTGTCTCTTCTCCACCGTGGCCTTGCTGCTCTTGCTGCCCTCCTCAATCATTCTGAACAGTGCAAGCACACAAATGTTTACAGTCACATACCTTCTGCCATCAAATAGTGCACACAAAGGTTAATACACATTATTTGATTGCACAGCTGTCTTGGTGATATTTTTTGAAGTATGACACTTTCCAGGTGAATACATATAAAGTCGGGATTCGCAAAACCTCTCTCTTTTTTTTTAAAAGTGTGATACCAAGTAGGACAATACCGATACTTTTAAAAAGCTTCATGTACAAGTAAAAAGGGGCAAATCAGTAAATGTGGACATTTATATAATTAATATTTCATAGCATTTGCAATATTATAAAAAAACATCACCAACTAAACTGACTTTAGTGGAGTGAAACAACTCCATACAGCCTGCTGTTATAGAGAGTTCAGTCCATCTCGTGTAGGTCTGTGGGCCTGTGTACGTTTGCAGAAGAAAAGTTTAAAAAATAAGAAAAAATTATCCTACAAACTTTTTTGCCACAGTCAGTTTTCCCTTTTTCAGCATAAAACGCATTAAATTTAATGAAGGGATGGATAGGCGGCTTGCTGCTCAAAGAAAACACCTAGTATCAGCATTTTTTGTGCGAGGATCAATTCTCAGAAAGTTCGGTTGGGATCGGAAGTGTTGGTACTTCCATGTCTGTCGGACCACCCCAATCAAATTATCAAGAGAGACTGACAGTGGTGTACAAATGTGCTGCACTCCTTTCTGATGACTTCTGTGTCCTCTAATTAAAAATGGTTATTTAGAAATCTATAATCAATAAACATGTTTTGATTTGTGAAGAACTGGCACATACTCATAAATATTCATCATACAGCATAAAGATCTATATACTATGACCAGTATGTGACCATTATTGATCCTGGACTGTTCATTTACAGGCACTGGTTAAGTAAGATGTGCATGCAACACTATTGTACTGCATTCCTCCTGACAGTATTACTACAATGCCTCATCCAGCATATAAGGCGTTTAGCACACTACTGACCCCCAGAACATGTTTCCTGTTTAAAGCATTGGGGTAAAGAAAACGCTACTCACTTGTCAGCGGGCTGTTTCTCAGCTAAAGGGAAGCAAATTGGGGAAGATCCTGCAAAAGGAAAAAAAGAAATTGACTCAAAAGAGTAGAAGAAAAGCCTCATATTAGTAAGTGATGCAGTGGTATCAAGGCCTTCATTAAGGCCTCATCTAGTGTGTAAATGATGATTCCATCTGCCATTAGTTTGTGCGAAGGCAGCATCCTGTGGGCTAATGAGACAAAGGCGGCTAAAAGGCTCTTTATGATGATAGGCAGGAAGCACATAGTGGACCTTCAGACAGCGGGGAAAGCCAAGAGTCATGGCCAGGCATTAGAAAGGGCTTTCTTAAAGCTTCCTGCTTTCTGGCCAAGCAGAGATTTAGCTCTTGAGTAATAGTGACAGCTGTGTCATCATCATCATCATCATCATCATCATCGTTATTAATATCATCCTTATTATTAGCAGTAGGTTATTCAGAAGAAATGCCTGCATTAACCTCTGCACCATTACTATCATTATCATCATCATTATTATTGTTGTTATTACTGTGTGTATTATGGCTGCTCGGGTGTCTCTGCTGTAATCCTCATTAGCGCACATCTATTCAGTGCTCTTTACTACGGCTGTGGTCGTGAGTGCAGAGCCACTCCACTCCTCTCCCTCTTCTCTTCCCAGCGAATCGCAAACTGTCTCCCAGCATTATGTCATACGCCGATCGCCCGTCGAGCGTGAATCACAGCGCGAGATCTTTACACCGTGACCGCTGCTGGAGCTCCTCAGCACTCCCTGCGCCACGAGCGCGCACAGCTCATCGCTTCCCTCGGAGCTGAAGGTGCGGGGCTTCCTGCACCGCGGTCAGCGGCAGGCCTGGAGTAGAGGGGGGAGAGCGAGAGAGAGAGAGAGAGAGAGAGAGAGAGAGAGAGCCGCACCTCTCTGCTCCGTAACGGCAGCGCTAGCGTCGAAAAGCGACCCTCCAGCTCCCCACATGCCCGCATATAACGCAGCCCCGCACGACCCACCGCACACCGACCGACTACACACGTCACTTGCGGCCATGATGCACATTAACACCCCCCCACACACACACACACACACACACATACACACACACACGCATACACACACATACACACACATACCCGGTTTGCCTTATCGAGTCTAAACACAGCAGTGATGAATGATGCGTGCGTAAATAAGCGAGTGTTCGCGTGCACCAACGGACCTCGGTTTATCCGCCTGTTCTGTCCTCCGTGGTAAAACAGCGCTCCGAAAACGTTCTTACCAGCAGTAAATCACGCAGGTTGCGCTACCACCATCATCAGCGTCTGATGAGAGGGATAAACGGTGCTGGGCTCGGGAGAAGGAAATACTCCTGGCATGTCACAGCCTCCTCTCCTCTCCTCCCTCCGCCTCGCGCGCCCTTTTCCTCCCCGTTCGTCGGTGTTTTCTTAATTGCGCTCGATAATAATCCGCCGTTCACGTAGCGTTTCGACTGCCTTGCCTTTCTCCATCATCCCGTTCCTCTCGCGCTTAGCGTTCCCTTCGATTCCGTCTCAGGAACTGCGGTAGCCAGAAAGTCGCCCACTGTGCGAGTGCAGCGCTCCTGTCCGCTCCATCCGCGAACACCAGAGGACAGCAGAGGACCGGCGGGCGCGCGCATGCACCGCCACTGCCAAAGCCGCATGCACTGCTACCAAGCTTCCGTTTTTTCTTTTTTTTAACGAGACTGTAATATTGTATTAAACACCAGATGCTAACACATTTAACACATTTAGATACTCATAATAATGAGCTTCATTTATGGCAGCCTGTAAAGGTCACTGTACATAGCGTGGAATACTCACCAGGGCTGCGTCATTTGGCAAAAATCTAACATGATGCTTGACATTTTCATGATACATGATTCATGCATCAAGATAAGTAAATAAAGTAAGTAAAATAAAGTAAAATAAAGTTTATAGATAGTATATATATATATATATATATAGACAGACAGACAGACAGACAGACAGATAGATAGATAGATAGATAGATAGATAGATAGATAGATAGATAGATAGA
>JBBPDA010000001.1:47813820-47830486 GCA_037974385.1 Arnoldichthys spilopterus
GTCGGCGTGGCCGGACTGCTTATAAACCTGCTGGGGCTGTTCTTGTTCCACGGGCACGCTGGAGCCAGTGCGCACGGGCACTCTCACGGTGGGCACTCTCATGGTGGGCACTCTCACAAGAACTACGAGAGTTCAGCGAGGAATAAAGCACAAGAAGAGGCTTACAACCTTATGGTGAAAAGCAACTGTGCCCATGGAGATGACCATGCTCTTCAGATTGAATCAGGTATTATTCAGGTCTAACAAAGAATCTGGTCGCCTTATGATTCAGGGCTATTGCTTGAACCACAAGGCTTGATGTAGATAAATATAGTAGTTATTCAAAGAAAAACATTTTCATTTTTATTTTTCTGTTTCAACACAGCAGCTGGCCTTTACATTGTGTGAGACTTTCATTATGAACAGACCAGTAGAAGTGATCTAAAATAACTTCCATTAGACATAAGGAACACTTTTCTTTAATGTAAAGCTACTATTTTTAAGATACTGGTTTACTATTGGACAGCACTTTAATATAGAGTGGATTCAGGTGTTATGGTCAGATAATAGGCTAAATGACACTCAATGCTCTTTTGTGCAAATTCAGCTGATATTTCTTAGTGTATGCATCCCACTTGTACAAATGTAAGCCCTGTAAATGGGGTCATTAAAATATTTTAGTGGGTTATTGAATCTTTATTCAAGTTAAATTGCACTGTTTTTTTTTCATTTCAGACATTATCTTAAGCCATAAACTGGATGTCAAGATGAATGGTGACATATCACTGGAGGAGCTGAAGCAAAGTTCAGAGTCGGCCTCCCAGCTAAACATGCGTGGTGTCTTCCTGCATGTGTTAGGCGATGCCCTCGGCTCGGTCATTGTAGTGGTCAATGCTCTGATCTTCACGTTTGTGTGGAGGCCATGCCATGGAGAGGAGACCTGCTCTAATCCCTGCTACAACAGCCATTGCTCAGACCACCAGCACACAAATTCAGAAACAGTGGGCTCATCCAATGGCACTGCGGGTGTCTCAGAAGCTGGACCCTGTTGGGTGTTGTACCTGGACCCCACACTGTGTGTAATAATGGTGGTTATCTTGCTTTACACCACATTCCCCCTCTTGAAAGAGTCAGCTCTCATCCTCCTGCAAACTGTGCCCAAGCAGATCGACATGCATAGGCTAAACGGTAAGCTGAAGAGCCTAGAGGGGGTTCTGGCCGTTCATGAACTGCACATATGGCAGCTGGCTGGCAACCGCATAATCGCCACGGCCCATGTTAAGTGTCATGACCCAGCCTCCTACATGGACATAGCCAAGCGCATCAAAAACTTCTTCCATGATGAAGGCATTCATGCCACCACGGTTCAACCAGAGTTCTCCTCTGAAGCTGCAGAGTCCTTCGTCTCTGAGTGTGAACTCCCCTGCTTTAGCCAGTGTGCTCCAAAGCTCTGCTGTGATACAACTTGGAATCCTGGATCAGAATTGGAAGATTCCTCCAGTCAGAGCACTCCTCAACGACATGCTGTCACCTGGAATATACAGCCAGACCCAGAAGTTGCCCTGCAGACGCACATGGAATCCACAGTCTAAGTTCAATATGGACACTCAATGCTGAATTTCTCTCTCCTGATACTCAAGTTAGCTATATTTTAACTACGACTTTTATTACATATATATTAAGGTAACTATTTTGAATTAGTCAGTTGCTCCAGAGCAATTTTTGATATTCAGATCTACTTCAGGTCAAAACCACGTTCCTTTTTTGTCAACAGTACTGTATGCATACCTATTTAACAAAATAACTAAATACAAAACCTGATATCACATCTGGTTATTGAGTAATTAGATGTTTATAAAGGACAATGAAAAATGTCTATGCAAATAAAATGTGAACTGATTGAGATACTACTGTTTCAAGGATGCAGACAATATAATAGTAGAGTGCAATAATTAAATGTATTGTTTGTAGCTGTAATTGCTAGAAATCTGAAGCACTTTATAGCCATAATGTTCACTTCTTGGTAATTACTGAGAGAACTTAAGTAAATAAAATGTATTATTATTAAATTGTGTATTATCATAGATGTGAATGAAGTAACTGATGACTTGA
The DNA here is from genome assembly GCA_037974385.1 of Arnoldichthys spilopterus. Lineage (NCBI taxonomy): Eukaryota > Metazoa > Chordata > Actinopteri > Characiformes > Lepidarchidae > Arnoldichthys > Arnoldichthys spilopterus. Next base: position 47,815,912 of record JBBPDA010000001.1, read on the forward strand.
TGACTTATTGTGTTTGAGCAGGGAGATTACCAAACTGTGCTAGGCACCATGCCTCCAAGCCTAGAAAGCCAAACCCCTGCTCTAGAGAGTGTGCTTTACAATATGGTTTATATTAAGCACAGTATAAATATGCATCAATAAACAATAAAATACAGTGTGAAATACCACTATCGTTATTGTTGGGTTTACGCACTTTTTAAAAGGAGGTCAGTTGGAATCAGTGTAATCTGCTCTTAAAATATAGGCCTCCCAGTCATTCACTTCTCTTCTAGTGGGTTGTTAATACCTGGAACAATTTCACTTATTCTGCTGCCAAGATGCTAGCACACATAATCTGATTACCTATTAATTTAAGTGACATTATTTAGTATATAACTACTGGAAGAAAAAAAGTAATACAGTAATATTGTGTGGTATGTAAATAGTCAGAAGCAACTACATGGCATTTTCTATGATTAAGGCTACAGATAAATGTTATGTGTACTCACTAGGGAATGCCTGACTCTCTTGCTTTATGACATCTTATCCCCCAGCACAGCTGTCCAAACACAGCATGTCTCAGATGGACCTTGACACCATCTACACATTCAAGCATCCATTGTAGCCCAGTACACAAACACTTTGATTACAAGAACTGTTTAAACGTCTCTCTCTTATGAATATCCACTCTCGTAAAGAGTTTGCAGAAGCCATTGAGAAACAACAGTGTAAGGTTAAACTGGAGAACACAGTTGTGGTTTAACTTAATGAGGGCAGTGTGATGCAATCACTAATGCAGTGTATGGGGCACTGTGTCAAAAAAACAATGGAGAATAGGGCTTATTCAGTTCAGAGTTGTCCAATCAGTCCAGGATAAGAGACCTGACATGATGTCTAACATTGTGTACTTTTTAAAAAGAACAGGCTCAGCTATGATGTGATGTTTTATCATGCTGTTGGGCAGTACATGAAGTACTGATAGTACTGCATGAGAGGGAAATACATGGGTGTATGTATGACTCCCTTGTTACAGATAATCATGTGAGAGTACTCCTGAGTACAGCTAGGAGAATTTCATACATCATATTACAATGGAGTTACTGTCTTACACTGACAGACAAAAAGAATTTTGTCATTAACTAAAAAGATGCGTTGTCCATATTGAGGGCACAACCCTGTTGAGAAGATTGTGGTTCTTACCCCATTTCTGTCCTCGTTCACTTTCTGTGTTAACTTTGACCTACTCTTTAGCATTCAGTCAATAGTGGATCTTGTGTTTTATCTTGAAATGATCACAAGGTGTCACTCAGGACTGTTTGTACAGTTTCACTTGCATGCCGCTCAGTTTTAAAGTAAAGACTCATCACTGCAACCAAAAAGAGCATTTCTGTGTTTCTAGGTTTTAGGCCTATCTACAGAAGGCCTAAAAGGGTTGGTGAAGGCTTTAATGTGGAGTTGTTTTAAGAGCTTGCTGGTGGGTTTAGCAGATTAAGGAGATGATTCTTGTTAGGTTCAGTCAGTACAGCTGATTGTAGCTTGTGTTAGTCATTATCAGTCATTCATCAGTAGTTGTTTTCTTGCCATAGGACACTGTTGCTTGGATATTTTGTTTGGTGGTCTATTATCAGTCCAGCAGTGCCAATGAGGTGTTAAACAAGCCTAAAATGTACATCTCTGAGTAAGCCTGAACGACACACATAAGTCAGTGTGTGAAACCAATCACACTGGACTTAAACCCTGACTGTGGAGACTGGACTGTGCCCCCTTGTGGCCAGGACAACAAACACATGCTGTGCTGGTGCAGTGTGCTAATGGCATAAACAACCTCATAGTATATATGGCCTATTATAATAGCCTACACAAATTGGCTAAGGGGGCTTGAGTTGTCTTTGGAGTGCTGTTATAGATGCCAAGAATTACTCTTGGTATTCAGATTTTCCTAGAGCCACCCTATAACGATTGAGGAACCCATTTCTGAAGAGTGTATGGTTTGTATAAGCTGAGGTGTTGTTTAAATAGAATAAATGTCCCTAAATAGATCTAATGTCTCATTTATTAGAAGTAGCAGTGGTGTTACAGAGTAATGAAACATTTGTCATCACACAAGTTATTGTTTTTTGTAGATTTGGCCAAGAAAAGTTGCCTGATGTATTACTGTATTGAGTTCAACATGTATCTTCTTTGTAAATGAAGGCTGTGTACTAATATTTGAATAAAACCTCCAGACAACTTCCCTCTGTTTTAACTGATCTGGTGGTTAAGTGGATCCACGTGGTCTATCAGCATCTACCAATACATTTAGCGAGACTATTGCCTACAGATCAGGTGAAATCAGCAGACAGTAAAGGACGCTTCTTTCGATTATTGGAACGCACTCAAACTTTATAAAAGTGATCTTCCTCAGAGGACCGCCCTCTTTGGGTCGAGGGGGCGGAGTCATCTTTCCTAAAGTAGTTCCGATTGGGCGAGCAGGTCTTTGCAGACTATTTTTTTTCTTTTTTCCCCTCTTCCGCTTGTCAGCATTGACCTCCCAAGATGGCAGGAGTGCGAGCTTTGGGTGTTTTATCTAGACTCACAGTACGACAAAGATACACACTTTGTTCAGGTATCCACACTAAACGAGCTCGTGCTTTCAGTTCTGTACATTGCATGGTTTTTGCCTTTTTCCTCGAGTCCCTCACGTGAGTTGGGCAGCTAGCAGGCTAACACAGTGGCTATGAGCGGTAACGTTAGTGGTAGTTGCTGCTAACTTTAGTGTTGACCCTTGTGTAAGCGAACTTAACTTCATCAGTGCTTCTCATAACGGCGCTTTACCATTGATGAATTTGTGGTGTTACTGTGCACGTATAATACACGATGAAAGACCTTGAGTTAATTGGCTACTTTGACTCACCTAATTAGCTAGCTTAGCTTGTAAGCGCTAGCTGAATAGCAGAGGATCATGGGGCGAATGAATGGGTGAAAGAATGAAGTCAGACACCAGTAGCTTTTGTGCTCATTTGTCGCATTTTTACGGCACTGCTCTTGCTTTAACAGTGTGCGTATTATTAATGTTAAAAGAACGTTTCTGCCAAAGTCATTACTCGCGATCCTGCGCGTGGAAAGAATGTGGGTTAAAGTTCACCCCACTGTGTCTGCCCTCTCCCCCCGCTCTGAGCGTTCCGCCACTCCCTCGATCACTGTCCTTGTTCTAATCGAGCCTGGCCTTAACTGACCCAGCAGTGTTGCGTTTATTATGAATCACAATTATGTTTAATCGATCAAACACGTGCATTAATAAACAAAATGTCTTTATAATAATTAAATGAACCCCAAACATCTGCAGATCATATTGTATATCTTTGTTCTCAAAATGTATTTCTGTTTTTTTTTGGCTTGTTTATGCAAAGATGCTTCCAGACGAAGCTTCAGTGTTGCATCATCATTAATGGGTGAATATTTGTCATTTGCTTACTTACTTACTTACTTACTTATTTATTTAAGTTGCCTTTAATGCTGCTTGCCATCACTAGTGACCCCAAGTGCTTTAGACTATGTTCTAAAATCCTGTTTTTCCATTTTTTTTTAAACAACTTTTTGCTTCAATGTTTTTTCAGCTCGTACACATGTAAACTACGAGGTCAAGGGCGACGTGGCTGTAATTCGCATGAATGACCCGAGTTCGAAGGTAAGCTTTGCTTTAGCATATTTACGTTCTTCGGTTGGGCCGAAATGTTACTAAATGATTTGTTTCCGTATTTCCCAGGTGAACACCCTTTCGCTTCAAATGCAAAAGGAGATGTCTGAAATTATGGATGAGATTTGGGCCAACAATGTGATCAAAAGTGCTGTGTTAATATCCTCCAAACCTGGCTGCTTTATTGCAGGGGCTGACATTAAGTAAGTAGCGTGCTCCCTATATATGGTTGTGATATGACCAAGCTTGGATTTTGATTTATAATCCAATTACTCTTTGGAAAAAGGAAATTAAAAACATTATTACTGGGTATTATTGCACTGTACCAATGTTTAGCAATAGATCCATGATTTATTGTTGACATCCTATGTCTTTTAGCATGATCCAGGCCTGTAAAAGCTCAGGGGAAGTAACTGAACTTTCTCAGGAGGGTCAAAAAATTTTTGAAAAAATCGAGAAGTCCCCCAAACCTATTGTTGCTGCCATCAATGGGTCATGCCTTGGTGGGGGGTTAGAGGTAAGTTAGATTTGGGTATATTAGCCTTAATTTTATGTTCACTGTTTTCTGGTATTGACTAGAATTCATCAATTTTTATGATTGGTAATGTTTTAAACTTATTACAATGTAGAAGTAGAGGCTGAATTGATGCAGTTCTGTAGATTTGTGGATGTTGTAACATTTTCTTAGTTTATTATAATGTATTAAGAATGTAAATAAATGTAGATGGGGAAAGCTAGTCCAAGCGCAGTGTAAACAGATTTTAGAGTAATGATATGTCCTGTGTTTTTACCACCTGAAGTACAAACATCAATATATTCATATACATTGATATTTCATTTACTTGCTTTATAAACAGATGATCTTTTATGTATAACCTGATTCTGAGAGATCACTCTGCACTTTTTTCTGTTTTCTAGTTTGCCATCGCCTGCCAGTACAGAGTAGCCACAAAGAATAAGAAGACAGTTCTGGGCACCCCCGAGGTCCTCCTCGGTCTTCTGCCTGGGGCTGGAGGAACACAGAGACTACCAAAAATGGTCTCTAGTAACTCTAAAGAAAAGCATCTAATAGTGTTATATATTGAACATACTAATAAATAGATAATGTGCTCACCTCAGAATTGTGCTTTCATTAATGTATTCTCTGATAGGTATCAGTTTTATACATTGTAATCTTTTATTTTTAATACATTTTACCTCTGTGTTAACAGGTTTGAATGTTGATCTTTTCATTTAGGTTGGTCTTCCTAGTGCCTTTGATATGATGCTAACAGGAAGGAATATCCGCTCAGATAAAGCCAAGAAAATGGGCCTGGTGCACCTGTTGGTTGACATGCTAGGTAATGTATTACATTAAATAATGTTTTTATATTTTCCTACAATTTTCTGTGACAAGGGTGTGAGATCCATCAGTTTATCATAAGACTTTGAAATGCAACTCAGGTCCTGGATTGAAGAGTCCAGAGGAGAGAACTATTGAATACTTGGAGGAAATAGCTGTAGGCTGTGCCCGTGACATTGCCAACAAGAAAATCTCACTCACTAAAGAAAAGAATATGATGCAAAGTAAGTTTAAATCATTACTTTTTTTGTGCTGTTTTTCCATTGTAATAACAGCAGTGGTCTTTGTCCTGCATGTGACAAATGCCTCTGTGCTTCACAGAAATACAAGACTATGTTATGAGTTATCCATTTGTGCGAAATCAGATCTACAATACTGTGCAGCAAAAAGTTATGAAACAGACAAAAGGATTGTATCCTGCACCCCTGAAAATTATTGAGGTATGTACTAGTTCATCAAAATAAAAAAAGCTTTCATTTCTAAACATGATCACTTCTTGAGATCTTTTTTTCAGGGCACATTCATGCTTCATTTTGATGTCTACTAATTTCCCTTGAATCCTTCCCATAGAGTGTAAAGGCTGGTGTTGAACAGGGATTAGATGCAGGATACCTAGCAGAGTCACAGGTAAAATCCATTTCACTTACAGAATGTGTTTTCCTTGTATCTACACATCAGTGCAATTACTTTAACAATCAAAAACAACTTTCTTTCACTAACTTTCCCCATTGCAGAATTTTGGCAAATTAGCAGTGACCTCTGAATCCAAAGCACTTATTGGACTATATCATGGGCAAGTCACTTGCAAGAAGAACCGATTTGGAACTCCTGAAAAGGAGGTTAAGTAAGTGCTTTACTTCCTCTGTGGATTGGGGTCTGTTCCGTTTAGGAATTTGTTGCTCTGGAAATTGACCTACTACACAACCTGTTTTGATTACGAATGGTTTGTTTTCATCTTTAAGTTTTTGTAATTGTCTTTCTTAACCAATCCTTTTTTCATAGAACACTGGCCATTTTGGGAGCTGGACTAATGGGGGCAGGCATTGCTCAGGTAACTGTGGATAAAGGCATTAACACCATTCTGAAAGACACCACACTTGAGGGACTCAACCGGGGGCATCAACAGGTCTACAAAGGGTGTGTTATTTATTTATACATACATACATATATGTGTATATTGTGTGTGTGTGTGTGTGCGTGTGTATATACATATATATATGTGTGTGTATGTGTGTATATGTGTATATATAATATTAATTTTGACATAACTATGTACCACTTTGTAACTAATGCTTTTTTTTAAAACACTGTGTCTTGATGTTACTTTCATTCTCTGTAACTCCCAGACTAAATGACAAAACGAAGAAGAAGAGCATTACCTCATTTGAAAGAGACAGCATACTGTCCAACCTTACAGGACAGCTGGATTATGGTGGCTTTCAGAAGGCCGACATGGTGATTGAGGCTGTGTTTGAAGATATTGCCATTAAGCACAAAGTCCTAAAAGAGATTGAAGCTGTAAGTAGACGTTCAGTTACATTACAATGACACCTGCTAGACTTGGTACCAGACTGCAACCATTAGAACTACTTTCCCTCACACAGGCTACATTCAAATGCTCCTTAAACCTTTGATTACCTGTGTGACACACTGTTGGGAAAAGAAATTCTTTAATTCATATCGCACCACAGCGTTAAAATAGGTCTGTGTGTAATGAGTGATTATTTAGATTTTTTAAAGTCAGACACTCATAATTAATACTGAAATTAGCTAAATACATGAAAGGATGGCAGTTAATTTAAAATGATCATATTCAATTGTCAGTATATTGCCTGTGTAGACGAAAATGTTTCCTTTTTTTTACTATGATTACTTGATTAACAGGTCATTCCTCCTCACTGTATATTTGCTTCCAACACATCAGCCCTCCCAATCAAAGACATCGCAGCTGCTAGTCAACGACCAGAGAAAGTAAGTAGACTTTTTAGGACTTGGAAGGTTTAGAGCTATTTTTAGGCAACTTGACTATCATAAACCCTTTCTGTTTTACCGTAGGTAATTGGAATGCACTACTTTTCCCCAGTGGACAAAATGCAGCTTCTTGAAATCATTACTACTGATAAAACCTCTAAGGACACCACAGCCTCTGCAGTGGCACTTGGCCTGAAACAAGGAAAAGTAATCATTGTTGTTGGGGTGAGTTTTGTTCATTTGTCAGGTATCAAACTAAGTTGACAAAGTAATACTTGGTTTTGTATGTTTTTCGAATGTTAAGCTGTATTATAGCAGAGAATTACTATTGTAGTATTACACTACACTAAATTTCAACATGCATTGTTGGGCAGACAATTCACCAAAAACATTTTGCAGGATGGCCCTGGGTTTTATACTACCAGATGCTTGGCTCCCATGTTGGCTGAAGCTGTCAGAGTACTGCAGGTATGTTGAGTGTTACACATTCTTTAAAGTTAGGAGCTTTTTTAATAAGAGTAATTATGAATCATTTTGTTTGTAAAACTGACCTTGCAACGTGATGCATTCTGTGAGTCAGTATCATCTCTTTTTAGTAATCTTACTTGTCGGCCACAACAATACTAACAGTCCTGCAGAATTGAAGAAAAAACGTCTAGTCATTACAGCAATAGACACACGCGAGAATCAATGATAAAACAAAAAGAAAGCTTGACCTTAAATACTGCAGTGAAGCCAGAAACCTTTTGTAAAAAGGTTAAACTCACCAAAAACAGATGAGAAACAAATCCATGATGTGGAGAGAAATGAGCTGTATGTTCGAGGGCGTTAGTGTTTTAGTAAATGTTGTTAATCTGCTGTAACAGCATTTAAATAGGTTACATATAAAATGTATAGCTAGTTCTCTCAGGCTACTAACGAATAAGTCTGTAGCTGATGTACATTTCGACTTGACAAGCAGACTTTTTCCAGTTTCCAGTGTGGACCTCCTTACGCTTTAACATGCTCTAGCATGTAGTGTCAGTTTCAGTCATAAAATAATAATAAACATGCAATAATATAATCGTATAATAATGATCATAATAAGTCAGAGTTGGCTCCGGTTTCCTCCAACTGTCCAAAGGCTGCAGTAAGTTTATTGGAAGTTCTAAATTGCCTGTAGGTGTGAATGTGAATATAAGTGATTGTCTGTCTATGTGTTGCCCTGCGATGGGTTGGTCTCCTGTCCTGGGTGTAGCCCACCTTAGGCCCGCAGTCAGCTGGGATTGACTTCAGCTTTTCCATGACCCGGAAACGGAAGAAGCGGATTAAGAAAATGGATAGATGGATGGAAGTCAGAGTTGTGCTACACTGTGTACATTGGGTGCTGATCATCGGTCCTTAGTCTAAACCCCTGTCATGTTTCAGGTGTAAGTAATATAACATATATCTGAACACAGGAAGGAGTGGACCCCAAGAAACTGGACTCACTGACTACAGGCTTTGGGTTTCCAGTGGGTGCTGCCACTTTGGCTGACGAAGTGGGCATTGATGTGGCTGCTCATGTAGCTGAGGATTTGGGCAAAGCGTTTGGCTCTAGATTTGGTGGAGGAAATCCTGAACTTTTGAAGACAATGGTGGAGAAAGGATTCAAAGGTAGTGGAACTCTGTGTAATGCTGAATTATATTGAATTATATCGATGTCAGTCATTGTGTACATATTGTGCCTACACTGATTTCACTGCCAATTTGATAGGCCGCAAGTCTGGCAAAGGATGCTACGTGTACCAGCCTGGACTTAAAGACAAAGCAGTCAACCCAGACCTTGAGGAGATTCTGGAGTCTTACAAGATGACGCCCAACCCCGCAGTGTAAGATTTTCCTTCATCATCACAGGCTGTGTTCATATAGCTCTCTAGCTCAATTTTGGAAAAGGTTACAAAGCTGAGTAATATTTTGAGGTTTCAGACATTAAAGCAACGCAAAGGAATAAATGAAAGAAATTTATTTTACCTGTTGCATGTTTAGAGTTGCTGTGAATATTTCCTTCAAATAATCCTGTGTGATACAATGCAGCTTAATCCTTTCACTGTAGGACTAGGATTTCTAGCAATAAAATATTTGAACTATGAGCGCTTTAAATTTTTAGCTTAAATTAGAGTAGATCAAAAACATTTTGTTGAATTATTAGACAATTGTAGAATTCACTAATGTAACCGGTGGAAAAAATCTTACTTCTTGAGATACGTTAACGTGGCAAGATTGTAACTGTTTGTATGTTTTAGCCCCCCTCAACTGCTATAACTTAAACTGAAAATCTATGCACAACACCAGCAACCTCTTTACTAGGTTCCAGTAATGCACCAAACGTTTATTAGTAAGTGTTGATCGTAGCACCAGGGAAACTGGATCCTACTATGCTTTCATTTAAAAGGTCAAACGCATCACTTGCATAGTGGTTTCTATTGCTTTGTTCTACATAATGGCCATGCTTCCACTGTGCAGGTCATCAGACTCCGATGTGCAGTACAGGTTGGTGTCCCGATTTGTGAATGAAGCTGTGTTGTGCCTACAAGAGGGTATCCTTGCCAACCCAGTGGAGGGCGACATTGGAGCTGTGTTTGGTTTGGGATTTCCCCCATGCCTTGGAGGTGAGGACAAAAAAAATCTCCATTTGAAAATGCCAGCGTCATTGTGAATGAAACACTAGAAATGATCCAAAATGAGTTCCGACATATAAATTGCATTGAAAGTTAGGAATGAAGAGTGTGAAGTTGCTAAACGCAGTACCTGATCAACAATTATAAGGGGGGTTTATTATGGCTCTTGTCAGAGTGGCTCAGATCCTTTTATTGCTTCCAGCACATCAGTTTCAAGAACTGACTGTTCACTTACTACCTAATATATCCCACTCCCCTGACAGGTGCCACTGAAAAGAAATAACTAATCAGTCAATGTTATTCACTGTACCTGTCAGTGGTGTAAATGTTATGGCTGACCTCTGTGTGTGTTTAAGCTGCAATAATAATGCAAATTATTAATTATTCTTCCACAGGACCTTTCCGCTTTGTGGACAGTTTCGGTGCAGACAAATTAGTGGAAAAGATGAGAAGGTTTGAGGAGGTGTATGGGAACCAGTTCACACCATGCCCACTTTTGCTTGATCATGCCAAAGATCCAAGCAAAAAATTCCATGTGTGACATCATCATGTGCCATTAATAATACTTAAGAGAATGAATTCTCGTTCATGTTGCAAACAGAAATGACTGACTTAGTGCACTTAAAGGGAGAGGTCGGAATGTGTTATCATGTGAAAGGCCTCTTCTGGAGAAAGAGAGAATTATGTGCATGAGTAATATTAAAATAGCCTTTTTAATGAATTATTTTGTGTTGGAGTTTTTGTAACTGTAACATATTTGATAGCTTTGTATTTCTAATGGTTGTAATGTTGGTAAAAATGCAATAGGTTTCATCTGAAGCCATTTCTGTACAGATTATCACACCAGATTCTAACAATAACTTGTCAGTACTGTGATCTCTTGTGCTTGAGTTAGTTCAAGTGTAGAGCATTCATTTATTGTAAGGCAACTATTTTTGTTTAATATCAGCACCTGCTAACATCACTCTTTTTCTGGTTAGACGGGCAATCAAGTGACAAGGAACTCATGAGAAAATAAACCTGAAATATCTGAAGTTGACTGTTGTCATCTAATTATATGCATTCTTGAAATCTGAATGCTTTACATTTTCAACAAACTTGTGTGTACCTGAAGGTACTGCATGTATATGCATGTTTGTCTCACAAGACACATTACAACCTACGACCAACAACATTACTACAACTCAAATCATGGTATATTGTCTTTTTAAAATAGTATATGAAGCATCAACAGTTTAATATTTTTTGACTTTGCTACACACATTTGCACCAAGTTCTGATTAACCATTGAAAATACAGATGGCTGACAAAGATGAGGCCAACATAAAGTGTCTAATTAAGATATTGGACTATCACAAGCCACCAGAATGGCTACAGTGTGCCTTGGCACATGGTAACTGTACTAGAGGAACACAACATCCCCCAAAAATATTCCTTTAGTTGGTGTTTTGATGATTTTAGTGGAGTTTTCTCTAATGTTGGTCCAGAAACTCCTAGATTCTCACACATTCCTAGTTGCCCTGACATCTGGTAACAAAAACCATGTTATATAACTTGCATCATTTTCATGCCCTGTGGATTGAGCCAATGTCCCTCTCACAAAGTTTGAAATGATTAAGAGCATAAGAAGCATTACAGTAACTACTCATTTGAAGTGACCCTTCTTCTTTAAGGCCATCCAGTACCACCACCGAACCTGGTAAGTCAAGCATCTAGGCCTCTTGGTATAAGCCACACATGCACTTACCCATTTTTGTGGACATTGTAGTAAAGGATGACAACTGTATAACACAGTCTGATTTTCTGCAGTGACATTCTCAGCCACCTCTGGAAGTTTTGTTCATATATTAGCGATGTCCTGATAACACCCACAGTGTTGGTATCAGGCCAATATTAGCCCAGAACACTGGATCAGATATGACAGGGTAACAATACCAGCAATGTGTGACTTGATAAGAGTAGGAGCCAGTTTAGCCATTAGCTGTTCTGATGCTATGTGAGCTGCAATAGCCATGCTAGGGACAAAATGTTCCTTCAGATCCCAAAAGCTATGCACTGAACAGATGATGCACACTACAACATCTGATGATTATCTCTGTAATGTCTTTAAGCAAGGCTGAAATTAGCTTCACATTTTGATTTGTCACATGCACCTTTAGTTATGCAAATATGGTGGTCTGCACTTTGTGCTGCCCCATTTAAAATGGAGGAGAAAAATGTAACTTCATATTTGTAGACAGCCTTATTATATTATTACCAGCAAATAACCAAATTTGTGAAAAGGGATATCCCTATTACATATGGCACTAATGCACAAACCCTAAAAAATACTAAATGGCTTTAAGTATTAACATTATGTAAACTACACAATATGGCTTTCAGTTACCAGACTTCATCCTATTTAAAAACCAACATATTAGACATGGCTCTCTACTACCATCAAGTATCTACTGAGGGACCATCTTAAAGATGGTGGTATCCATCTCTGTTCCAGGTTCCAGAAGCTTGTAGTGGTCCAATACTGAACTACGACACTTTGTTTGTTTTTCCTTTGTCAGCCATCAGTGTCTCGATTATAATGAAGTCTTTTCCTGCTAAACAATTGTGCTGTTACTTCCTCTACTTGCTTAATGGTCTAAATAAACACAACAGTCCTGATGTTTGTGAAAAGTGAGTTTATTGCACTACAAAACTAACATCAAAAACCCATCACTCCCTTTTAATCGTAATTGTACAGAATTCTGAAGGCAGAAACTGGCTTATTACTTATTTTGCTAGGCTAATTCATCAAGAAAAATCATACTGATTAATGAGATTTTAGAGTTATTAAAATGTAAACCAGGGCTGGTTCCTATGCTGAATCAAGGTAGATACTGACCCTCCTAGAGTCAAGCTTTGAAACAGAAAAAACAGGAACCTAATAGAACCATATACTGCCTAAAAGTGTCCAATCTCACGTTTGATTTTGCATTGCCAGTGTCGACTCTGGCAAAAAAAGAGCCTAGAACTGACCTTGACACAAACCAAGATCATTAAACAATCAGTAAAAAAGTGCAAAATGCAGCAGTAAGAAGTTACAATAAAGCTGTTATTTGAGAATTAAATGGAAGGCCAACATGCAATGTGGCTCAATGAATCCACTCAACACAAGAAACACTAGTAAGTCCCATTTAGGATAGTATTAAAAGAAAATGTATAAAATTCACCCGAACCACTGTAAAAGTCACAAAAAGCACTTATAACCAAGCAATTTCCCATAATGCAATACATCTGGTTAGTATATTATAAACACAAATTTGTATTAGTGTAGCTTTAGCCTATGCTTGCCATCACCCAAAATGTCCTAAAGGGACAAGAATGTGATTAAAACGGTGGTAATAGTGCTGATGGGAAAAGGACAAATGCTCAAAACATCCTTAAAAGAATGCGAATGCAGTCTGGAGCAGCTGTTTAACTGAACATGGTAGTAGCAGGGCAGGATCCTTTTCACGAGCCTAAAGCTTCTCTAATATTTCCACAATGGACCTTTGCAACTGGGGCTTCAGGGAAGTCCCTAAAGTGCACGATCTGATATAATACACTGTCAGTGGGCGAGAGCAGCATTTGTTCACTTAACATTCATTACTGGGTTTCTCTACATGAGGGAATTTCAGAGTGGATAATCACATTGTAAAGGGAATAACCCAGTTTAATCCTAATTTTAGAACCTAATATAAGAAAGTCTAATGTATTTCTGTGGATGTTACTCTTTGCACTGCCTACTGATGTAGATAAGGCTGGTGTGTTAAGTGGATGAAATGTATTAATTAAAATATGAGAAACTTTACCAAAGCCAACGTCAATCAGTGCCCTCACAGATACTGCATGTGCACGCAGCCGCCTCCTTTGTACAAAAAAGCTCACCATAGAACAATGGAGAACCTAAAAGACCTCACGGCTGCATGTGGTAAGGCACAGGTTTGTGGCTTCTGAATTCAATAAGGGAAAGTGGTATGAAACGATCTGCAGACAATTAAAATACCCAAAAACATGACTGTGAACTAAGCTACCACATCTCTAAGTGGCATTTAAGGCACAGTTAGAGTCCACAACATGAATACTGAAGTGTTATGTGTCCCTTTCATGCTTAGTGCTCATTCATCTACTACTGGGATTATTTGTAGTTACTCCCTAACACATTGCATTTGTCAGATTATCATTAAAGGTCCCAAATGCCCTTTTTGTTCATTAAAATAACAGGAGATCGGGAAATGTAAGTTTTCCTTTTTTTTACATTTGTAGAACAGCTTGCCAAGTACAGTGAAAGGTAAAAGTCTTATCCAGCATAACGGCCATTTAGGTCAACGTTTAACAGTGAAGCTGTAAGAGACCAATCAGGTGTGGTATAAATCATGTGAGGGGTTTTGAAAGATAAATAATGAAACTGCTGTTCAACTGCAACACCTGACTCCCCCTGCAGATCCACTTCTGTTGTTCATATCCACATTTTCACTGGTTGCCTCCTTTCCAGGTGTCTAAAGAAGAACAGGACACAAAAGGCTACTGTAAAACTGATGAGCTGGATTATATACACTATAACCATCAACATTTGTGTATGAAATACATATGTATAATAAATATTTATGTAAGTGAAATGTTCCTCGATGTGGATAGAGTAAGAGTTCGTATTGCATCTGAATTTTAAATTCAATTTATCACGGCTGTGGCTAATCATGGAAACTGGGCAGAGAACCATGTACTATGAATCGTGCCCTTGTGTAATGCAGAGTTTAAAGGGCCCAGTAAAATAATGGGGCAGTGAATGAGTTTGGGTCAGCAGAAAGAACAAATGCCAATTCAAGAGACGGAAGAGATGGTGTTGAATAAAGTTATTAAACATTCTGCCGGGGGTGGAATTCTACTTTAGCTCAATAAACAAAGTGTAGGAAACATTACAAGCACAAAGAATATTACTCTACATTTCACATA
>JBBPDA010000001.1:47830586-47861549 GCA_037974385.1 Arnoldichthys spilopterus
TGGGTTAAATGCAGAGGTTGCATTTCGTTGTGGTGCTTGAGTGTGTTCACAATGACAAATAGTCACTTTCACTTAACATCACTTCACTTGTAATTGGTGTTGTCTTACACAAGCTTCTAGATAAAAGCCGTTTTTATTAATATAGTCTGCAGTTTCAATCTAAAGCTATTTTTTTTTATCTCCTCAGATGCCTTTAATATTGTGTCTTTGGACAGTGTGAACAACTACTACAGGTCTGTGCAAAAGCCTTAAGACCAAGTGATTGATTTACTTTTCTGATATATACTTTAACAAGCTGGTCATGGTATGTAATCTAAATGGACGTGTTAATTTATGTACGTAGAGTTTGATAAATAAGGTCTGATATCTATGATTCTAGAGTCCATAATATAGTGAATTAATTGATTTAATGATCAGCAGAGTGTGACCAAAAATAAAATTCGACACCAAGGAGTACTTAAATGCACTTAACATATGTTTTTATGAGTTCTTGAATAGCATATCGGATTTTAATGTTGTGTGTGCATATGTTGTTTTGTTTTCTTTGGGTGATTAGAAAGTATTCTGCTACCCAGAAAGTTGGCTCTTTCCACTACATACACAGCACTCCCTTTGGGAACTATTCGTTTATTTGCGCAGATGCCACCCTCACCCCTGGGCCTAAGCGTCCCTACAACTTCTTTGGGATACTTAATCAGGTGTGTGTTTTCTGTAAAACACTGGATTCTGGATAACTATGTTTGTATTTAATTTTAAATCTTCTTAATCTCAATATGTTTTTTTTTTTGTATCAGAGTCAAATGGACACATTGGCCTCCTTCAGGGAGGAAAGCTACAGCAGCAATCAGACCATCTGGTTTGGACACTACACCACCTCCACAATCATCTCCCCTTTCCCTGGAATCAGGGCCCTTATGAGGTTTGAGAAGGAACTGATTGCCTGTTTAACAGTGTTGTTTTGTAAAAGATATGTGCATCTAATTTCAAACCATTAACAAAGTGCTGGGTCGATGTCATACTTGCTGAACAGTTAAATCAGAACTTTAAAAGACACAGTCTCTGCTTGTATTTAAAAATATTTGCTCTCTTGGTCATATGACACACTTTGTGAATTTTCCAAGGGAAAATAAGTCAGCACTACCTCTGCATAGACACTTAAATTTGACCCATTTCTGCAAATTATAATGCACAGTAATAATTTTAATTTAAGAACATTTAAATGACGGAAAAATAAAACCAAATGTGGCCTGTGTGGAGGTCCTTAGTAAGTTCTTAGCGAGGTTCCATTTGGTTGAAGTAAAAGCCTGCAGGTCTTACCTGCAGTTAACAATCTTTCTGTTTTTGATTTAGACATTTTCATCCACTTTTCCTTTCAGAACCCTAGCATGTTTAAGATCTAACCCCACTAATTATGCAAGTCTGGGGACTGCAGGCCTATTTCGAAACCCTAGCCTTTTGTTTGCTGCAGTTCAAGATTGAAAATATATCTATTAAAATATATTATTTATTTATTCCTTTTTTGGGGGAATTCATATAATCCTTTCTTCCACCATCCTAATCCCAAAACATTTTCAGCTCAAGACAAACATGACCTCTCATCCTCAGAAGATATAGGCTGCAAATAAGAAAACATACAGCGAAAACAAAAACCAACAATTACTTTCCAGATTTTCTCCCTTTGGCTAATATCCACATAAAATTTTTATCTTATTGTTTTGTATATATTTTTTTAAACTTAAATTTAAATCTATTGCTTTAAGCACTCTTTTGCTGCTCTTACCTTTTGTACTGCTGTAGCAATGCAAATCTTATCTTTTCTTATCTTATCTTATCTTACAGCCCCCTTTTTCTCCACTTTTCTTCTCGGTTGAGCTTCTTCAGTGACATGTCAGAAATTGAATAGGGCTAGTAGTACATTCATTGGTTCAGTGAGTCTATTCTGTGCTATTGAATGCAGCCTGGGTGTCTGACAAAAACACTTGCAGTTGGAATGAGGTGGAAGCTCTTACCTTAGTTTTATTATTTAAAAAATCAGGAATTATTTAGGTCTTGAACATTATGTTAAGATCTTGAACTCATGTCCTGTGATGTTGGTTGCTCTTTGCAGCACAGCGGTGGCATACCTGTGTGGGCACCTGCACACACTGGGGGGCATGATGCCTGTCCTCCATAGCAGACACCCTGGGGGCACACTGGAGCTGGAGCTGGGAGACTGGATGGAAAATCGCAGGTAAGAACCACATGGCTGAGTGAACACACACACACACACACACACACCGAAATACCCACAGTGTACTGGACCTCCACACAGCAGGTAAGTTCAGAACACCAGTCAGCACTGCTCATGCAGTCATGAATGATAAATGTCATGGGAATTTTTTGTACATGTTTTTACATTCCATGGAGCTCATGGCAAATAGCAAATAAAAAGTAAAATGATGCTTTGTGAGTGTGTTCCTACCACTGCTTCTTGTAGTGGTGACCACTCTTAAGCATGGCTTAGTTAATATACTACTATGATTAGCACAGAAATGCATGCAGGCAGCAGTGTGGTGCACTTTTGATTTAAAATATGCTTCACGTAACCGTGCTCTCATGGCAAAAATGGAAATATGTGGTTACCCTATTGCATTCTTCATGTTACCATAGTGGTGGTCACTGCTGCTTAATCTCTATAATATTTGTCCTTTTGTCTGTTTTGTGTACTGGATATACCTAATTGCTTTAACACTGTGCTATAATCTGTGTAAGATATCTATGTGGCTAATTGCTTTACTCTGATCACTGAATACAGGTAAACAGTTTTGACTTCTGTGCTATTCTTGTGACCAGGTACAGGGTGCTGGCCTTTGATCACGACCTCTTGAGCTTTTCAGACCTGACGTTTGAGAACTGGCCAGCAGTGGTCATCACCAACCCTAAAAACGCGCAGTACATGCAGCCCGAAGTGGAACCACTGGGTCGCATCCGCAGCTCCACGCACATCAGGTGTCTCCTCTGTGTGTGTCCGAATCTTTAAGTCGTTCCTAATCACCATCAGCATTCATCGTACCTTTTCTTGTCCTTTAAAACTAAAACCTCCTCAGTTCTACATTTTGTCTTGATCTCCTATGAACATGAATGTGTTTTAAAGTGCGATGCTCATTAGTGATGTTTTTGTGTGTGTGTGTGTGTGTGTGTGTGTCATGGGTCCTGCAGAATGCTGGTGTTCTCGCCAGCGCCAGTCACTGCAGTGTATGTCAGCGTGGATGGAGAGGCCCTGGGAAAAGCAGTGTCTGTGGGAGGGCCTCTGTATGTGCTGAACTGGGATCCCTCCCTGTACTCCACTGGACTGCACAACATCAGGGTCAAAGTGGAGGTAAATGAAGGCTGCACCGGTTTGAACAGAGCTTTGAGTTGAAACTTTTAGAACATAATCAATATAAGCTATTTTAATAAATGAAATATTGATTATATTAATATTGAATATAATAATTTAATCAGAACCAAGGAAGCATTTAAAGAAATGTAAAACAGCTTCAAAAACGAATGTTAAGAGGTGTATCCATCACTAACAAAGCATTAATTGGTGCTAATTAATTATTTTACTTGATCTGTTTGAGTAATCATCTTTGCATAGATAATAATGATGTCCCAGTTGTTGTTTATGATTTCTGTAAATACTGACGTGTACTATAAAAGACTTATTCCTTGTGGCCCTGTTTGTGTGCAAGGACTCAGCAGGTCGCTCTAATGTGCGAGAGCAGCATTTCACACTACAGGAAGATCTCACACCCAACTTTGGTTTCCTACAGTCTTTCATCCTGCTCACTGACCATTACATCTTGGTAAGACAGGGCTTCAAAGTGAATGCAAATTTACAGTGGAAACTGTAGAAGATTGTCTTACATTTTTTTGTGTATGTGTTTTTAGGCACGTATTGCTTTCGTCGCTGCTGTTTTGCTGAATGTGGGTGCCCTCGTGGTCTTCAGATTCGTGCACGTGCCCTCTGCCCGAGGTGCAACTCCGAAGAAAAATGGTAAACATGGCAGGTTGCTAAACTGATCATCATAATATCAACTGAATTGATGTGAACAGTGATTTGACCAAGCACACACATTTTGTCCTTTTAGGGCTGTTTTCTCAAGCATGCTTGTCCCTACAACTTGTAAGCAAGATTAACACATTCTACTACACCCTGCTGCTGTTCAATTTGTGTACAGCATTAGGTAAGTTACTAAGATAAACATTCAGGGCCATGTGACAGTACACACAACATTTTCCACAAAGAATTGCAGATTCTGCATTGCACTGCATTTTTCAGTGTTAAAAGGTTAAAGCTGGATTATGAGTAGTGTTGCACATGAATTCATATAATTTTCCTACGGCTACAACACCTCACAACTTTAACACAATTTTAATTCTGCTATGTACATTTTCATAATGAAAGGGATTAAAGCTTACATTCTTACAATCTTTACATTAAAATCTTTGTACATTTTCCCCCCTTTTTCTATAAAAGTTACCATTTTGGAGTGAAGTTCTGCAATGTTCTTCTGATTGTGTGTTAGTTAACTTGTCCATCTGGTGGTTTCCAGGGCCTTGGTTTATTGGAGAGGTGATAGATGGCCACAATGGAGCCTGCTTTGCTTTTGGTGTGTTTGTGGATGGACATTTCCTGGAGGGTAGTCTCACTTATGTAGTGGGTGTGATGCAGGTAAGAGTTGTGACTCATAGGCTGAACATACAAACCAGAAGATTAAACATTTCTTTTTTTTAAATTATCCACAAATCAAAATGATTTAATTCAGACTCATTCACCCACTTAAGGCCACAGAGAAGTGCTATGACACATCTGGGGCCTCATGCACTTACTTGGTTATGGGATAAATAATAATTTGCAATAAGTTGCACTCTATCTTCTACAGCTGGTCTTCTTCAACGTACCTCTCACGTGCTACCTCTGCTGGAGTCTTCAGCAGCGTTGCCGTGGCTGCACATTCCGTTCCCATTTCTGTCGGCCTGGATGCCGCTGGCGGACTCTGGCCATTCACCTGGTCATGCTGCTCCTCCTCATCTGGCAGGCCTACTCCTGCTACTTCCTGCTGGAGACTTACGGGTTGCTGGCTTTCTTCCTGTCACCGGTGCGTACTTGGGCACTGGTGATGGGTCTGCTGCTGGTGTACAAGGCGTGGAGAGGACCAACTCCACACTTTGCTGACCATAAGAACAACACACAGTTATGACAGTGAGAGACTGCAAAGACCCTTTATGTCCACTTTGCCATCTTTTTAAATGTTTTATCAATACCTTGTCTTGTGCCACATTTTGTGTCTCTTCCCACTATATTGAGTTATTTGTCATGACGATGGTGCCATCCACAGTCGGTAATGTAGACTCCTTGGGCAAAGGTGCATAGGTCAGTCTATTGTAAGAGTTGGTCTTCGCCCATCCCATCATTTCACTGCTGATGCAGAGTTTATCAACATTAACTTGCTCTGCCATCTCTTCACTTGATAAAATGCATGTGAATATTTTGGACCAACAATTAGGGGGCTACATTATTAACGAAATAAGGTTTCATGGTTTTGTACTGTGTGTTTTCTTAAAAAAAACTTTTCAACGGTTCTCTCCCTTTGTTGAAGAAGCCAGTATTTCTGCTTGAAAACCTCTTTAACCTGCTGGCAGAGTATTTGCTCAATCGCACATTGTCAGAACATTCTCTTCTTAACAGATGCATCGTTAGCTTGGAGAAACTCCTGAGAATTATGAGCTTTCAGTTTCTGTGCTTTGGACATCAATCAGATGGCTGTCAACACTGAGCTGGTTTGTAAATCAAGCTCTTGTAAAATGTAGTCACCAGAAAAGCAAAAAAGTGCTGCCGTAATTCCTAGTGAGAAAATCCAACCCCAAGAGTTTTCTATTGCAGTATCGCCACCTGACTGAATGTGCTTTAATCAATGAAGAAAAGAATGAGTCAAATCATGGACATAGGAAACACAGAATCAGTGGATGACAAAGTAAACCCTGAGATTCAGGATGTTTTTAATCAAGCAAGGTTACTGGCTTCTTCTTGAAATTTAATGTGAAACAAATTGATTGGACCAGCATCCCTGGTAATTGACAAGTCTCTCATGGGTCAAAGTGGGTGTGTAGATCTGGGGGCCTCCAGGACCATGGGCCCATATTTAACACTATACATCTCAAGATTTTTCCTCTTTTTCTTTAAATTGAGAAATCCTGCTTTGTGAAATGTCCCTGATCTGAAAACCACTGTTTTTGTAATGAAGTATGAATGTAATGGTGTATTTACACTAAAGCTGAGCACATGGTTTATCATCTTTATGACGTAAAAAGCAAAGGTCAGTTAAAATTCTGAATTGATTTTTTTAAAGCGTTCTCTAGCTGCCAACACATTCTGATGTAGCACATAAATGCAAAGTAGAGAAACAATCAAGGGTTAAACATATTGACACTAATCATTTAGCAGCAGGTTTCTGTTCTGACATTTTTACACACACATTACATTGCTGAATAGAAAAGTCTCTTGTTTTACTATGTCCTGCACTGTGAGTTGTTTTTGTTTTTTGTACCATTTCCTTTTTCTACTTGACCGGTCCAGCAACAACTTTGCTGTGACAGAGTTCTGGGTGTGTTTGTTAACTTTTGTTGCCTTTCTGTGTCAGGTCACTCAAGGTCTCTGTTGTCTCTCAGGAATGTAAAGACTTGGAACAATTGGTTGCTCTGGATTGTGTTATCAACAATGTGAATGGTTTTGGATGGGGTATTACTTTTCTTTTGCCCCAGCAATCGTGGGTTTATGTAATCTGGTGTTTTCCTTATTTCTCAGTCATGTTAAACCTGATTGTGCTGATGTGATCTGAATGTTATTTGAATTTACCTTGATTGAAAATGTGCTTTTATAATGTATCTATTCTATTCATATTGGTGTAGTTCTGTATTCCTGTTTGTTTTTTTAGTAATTATGCTGCTTTGTAGTTCTATTAGTGCTAAACAAAGCCACTCTGTTCTAGTCTTCCAGACAAATATTAGTTATTCAAGCAGATAGAGGTGCTCGTGGATATTTCTGAACACCAGTGTCCAAGCAAAGCCGATTTGCTCTGAAAAACTCAAAGAAGGTATACAAATCCTTTAATAACAACGGCACCCATACCACGGTTTAATTCGTCAGTATGAGCCTTTTATTTGCAAGTCCACAAATTATTACTGATTCTTCATGCTCAGGATTTAACATATGCACGTACTGTTATACAGCAGCCCCATTTATTTCACTTGATTTAAAGTTATGCAAGTCCTTCTCAAGTAAATACTGACATTTAAATACTGACATTTCTGCATGATACAAAGCCAAGTGTATAATTTTGATTATCAGCTTTTTAATTTTCAATTTTATTCTTTTTTTTGACAATTTTACAAGCGATTCCCTTGTTTGATATGGTAAACAAAAGGCACTTGTGAATCATTGTTTCATGGTAATACAATCGCTCTTCAGTGATAGCTTACCTTCAGCTTGATGTTGATTTACACTCCGATATAGAATTTCTGAATTGATTCTCTCATGAGAAAATTTGTATTTCTCAAGGAAAAACCAATTTACCTAATCAAGTCCTTCTGTATTTACTGCAGATCAAATATGTGACATTAGCTGACCTGCTACATTGTCTTGAACAGACATGACTTTCATGTAACTCAGTCTTACTGGGAACAACACCTTCCACAACAAAGCATAGTCAATCATAGCATTTTTGGGAAAAGAAAAACAATGAACTGTTACATGAAGGGTTTGTTAGACATGTGTGACTTTTAGAGCAATGGTTAACTAAACAACACCCGACAATGTTATTAAAAATAATGCATACAAACACTGTAATAGTCACTATAATTATAATGACTAATGGGGCAAAAAGTAGTACCCTCTGCTGGAGAGGTGTGCGTCAGTCCGATATTTTGACAATTTGCTTCCCAATGTTGCCTCCAATCATCATAGAGCAGAAGGCCACTGCAATATAAAGCACCCACTGGAATAAGAACACCGGCAGTAAATGACATATTTATAGATTTTATAATAACAAATCTTACCACCCATATTTTCTATTCCGTTCACTACAGTTTCCAACACCTGAGGAAAATTGAAACCATAGAAAGTACATTTCTGCAGCATAATGTTCAAATATGTGCTAAAAAAATGTTTAACTCTTTCATTTTCTTACCTTAATTTGACCTGTCTTCACCCACTCACTTAGCTGCAGAAGACCTTCTTGATGTTTATCCATATAATTCAGCACCATAAACCTTTCCCTGAATACAAACAAAGGAAATGCATCACACTGGCTCCAGATTTCTGCTACAGAACCTCCACAAGTACAGTGCATCTCTACTCAGTGTACGGCAATTGTAATAAATAAAAGGAAAAAACTGTCCACACATAGAATCTAACATTAAATTAGAACTAAAGTTTATGTTCAAACAGATCATCTCAAACATAAAGCCTAAAAACGTATCTATTATCTTGAAAACCTTGAAACTGTATAAACTCATATTACTACCTAGTGATGTTTTTGCTGCAAAGAGTCTCCTGAGTCTTCTCACTCAGCGGAGGTGGGTAGGGTACGTCTTTATTATACTGGGAGATCTGACCACACAGGATCACATGACCCCCACTGTTCATCTGCATTAAAGATTGCAGATAAGCAAAAGTCCTCATAAAAAAACTTGAAAGAAAACACACAGCTATGCAAAACAGTAAGCTAGCACACATTAAATTGTAAAAGTAGAGGGCACAGTATGTGGAATGTATATCCCTACCTGTGATATGACAGTGTCACTGATAGGACCACCCACATTGTCAAAGTAGATGTCCACTCCCCTGGGACAACTCTCCCTTAGTGCTGTTGAGATATCTCCCTTTTTATAATTCACAGCTGCAGTGAAACCCAACTTGGACACCAGGGCCTGGCACTTCTCTTCTGTTCCACAGATCCCCACCACTTTTTCACAGCCATCCAGTCTGCCAATCTTACAACACAACAGACAAGAATACAGTGGAACTTCAAACATGTTCACAGATAAACATCCATACATCATAATGACAACAGGCTTGCAGAGTAAATGTATACACACACCACACCAAACATACAGTTCACAGTTCATATAATTTATTTATTATTTTTATTATATTTTTTAAGAAATACCATTTCGTTTATATATATATATATATATAAACGAAATTGTATTTCTTATTATATATAATATTGAAATATTATTAATTACATACAAATTATTAGCCAATCATCAGGCTAGATTTTGAACCATTAGTGCTTATTGGCTCAACATCATTAAGGTGCATAGATCATTTGACCCTTTCTGAAATTTGACATTTAACTTTTTCAATATTCTGTGAAGTAATTAGGATGGCATTTCGACACCCAGCCTTAAATATCAGTTCCTTTTTAGACCTATTATTTCCAGTTATTACACCAAAAACCTATAACAAAACCTAAAATAAGTTATTTTATCTACTTGCACTGAAATATTCTGAAACATATCCTTCAGTACAGCATTCCTGACCTATTTAATGATTAACACACTAAAATTACCTGTCCAGCAAGTGAACCACAAGCTCCGGCTGCTCCACTGACCACCATGGTCTGACCAGCTCCAGGGGTTACATGACCCTGTTCTCTCACACCTAGAAGAGCAGTGAGTCCAGGCATTCCTACTGCACCCAGAACATAAGACAGATGTCCATCAACCATCCTGGGGTCAACCTATAAAAAAAGTGCATGTCAGTTATACAATTCCACCATAAATGTAATCATGTCTACTAATGCATATGACTGCACCTAACAAAATGACAAATACCTTCTGTAAGAGATTACCATCTATCACATCATGGGTTTGCCAGTGCCAGTTGAAAGAGGTAACGATGTCACCAATGGCTAGTGTTTTATTTTTGCTGGCCTCCACTATACCAACCCCACCTCCATCTACACACTCCTTCAGCCTCCATGGTAAAAGGTAATCGGCACCGGTATCATCATTCAAGCGACAACGCTGCATAAAATTTCAGTGATTTCAGTGATTTTTTTAAAGAACCACACAAACAGAGCCATGTCAAGAATAACATACAGCTATTTTTAATTAAATATATAACATTTATGAATAACATTAAGTCCAGATATTCTAGTACAAATTAATCAAATTGTTTTCAAGTTCCAGGTTATGATTTCTCTTATTTATTTATTTATTTGACTAATTTAAATGTCTCTCAGTCTATGTACATCCGCGATGACTACTATAAAGCTACGGTCACGTGTCTTAAGACGCACAGCTCACCATGTAGGGGTCAACTGACAGATACAGCGTCCTGACCAACGCTTCGCCCTGTTTTAGGTCCGTAGCCAGGCTTGTCTTCTCCACGCAGAAATTTCCTGGAACCGGAGGGCCATCTTTTCCTTCACGCATAAACAGAAACAACATGCACGTCTGGATACACATAATAACAACTACCTAAGCTTAAAAAGCTAAGTGGTTACCATTTAAATGAAACAACCCAATCCGCCACTTAACTATGTTCATGTACCTGGTCGGGAGGCTAGCACAACTCGTTGCACCGTTAACATCTTGATCAAACAAGAGAAATGTCACGTAAACAGTCCCGTGAAATCAAAATCACATCGTGAATATCGAGCATTCGCCTCAACACACCCCTGCAGTGCTAAGTTCACTTGCTAACAACAACAACTTCATGACTCACGGGAGTCCTCAAGACCACGTGACGGTCAGCTCGGTCTGTGATTGGCCCCTCTATGATTACCTCAATAAGAGCCGGAGGTGTGTTTTATTCTGTATTATTTTAAAGGAATAAGTTAGAATAGTGACTTGGTCAACAGGGGGTCTTCACAGAAATCTGACTGAAAAAACAACTGTACTGATATATGAAGGACATTTTGTATTGAGCACATTTTACTACAAGTATACATTTTTCGTACTTATTAAAAAAGTCCTGCGAATCAAATGCTGTTATATAACTTCTGACGTTTCTTATAGCACACGGTATTAAAACAGGCTGCAGTTATAGTGATAATGATTATAGCATGAGGCGTGTAAACTTCTACTTTCAGATTTGATTCAGCCTGTCATAATAAGAGCAGTGCAGCTGCAGCTTGCAGGACTCAGCCACACATCCACAGTTTTGGGCTGATCATCCTTGAATGAGGATAGCTAATCAATGAAAGATGTATGTAGTCGACTTTGACGAGTTGCTGACTTTGTGTAGCACGTATCTGCTGCTAAACACGAGACGAGCCGACATCATAACGCTTATCACTAAAATATCACTCACACGGCAGTAATTCGTGTATACTGGGCTGTTTCTCGTTGCTCAGTACGATAAACATTTAATGGAATTTTATTCCCTGTGGAAGATTTTCAGTATGCCCAATTCGGGAATATCCGATTTTTTTCCCTGTAGCGATGTGCTCGTATTACTAACTAGGAAGTGACGATTGAAAGTTTTCCCCTCTCTCTTGAAAGCAACACGTATGAAAACGGACTGGTGAGTCTCGAAAATGCGACGCAAACAAACGAGGTATTGTAACACGCAGTGTTGTGTATTTTTGAGAGTTGATTTGCTGTGTAGTGTTGCACGAAAAAGCGACGCGTGTTTGGGCTGTGTGGTGCAAAACGTCGTAAGATGAGCTTCACATAACGCATTGGGTGGTTCCTTGCTGAAATGACAGAAGTGCATGTCAGTTCGTCTCTACTGTAGATGCTTACTAAACTGTACCTGCTTGCTTTAACGGGGTTTTCCCCTCCCACGAATGCTCTGCTGTAAGGTTACATGTTGGAGAGTATGCCCATTGCATTGGGTGATGCATAGGAGAAAGGCAACGTTTTGCAGGAAGAACCACTTTCATTGAACTTTGTTAACATTGGGGTTTATTTTTGTGATTGCACGCTTGGTTAAACCTGTGTCCGTAGTTTCCTCGATCGCCGTGGAGGCTGGTGGTGCTCTAATGAGGGGGAACTCAGGCGTCTTTGGCTTGTGCAACTTGATGTTGCAACAACTGTAACTTGCTTAAATTGGCTCTTCTGCCATCACCTCCCAGTTTCAGTTTAGTTTTATGCAAGCACCATTATTTTGTTGAAAAATATGAATGAAAGTGTAAAGATGAGTACCTTACCATGCGGCTATTATAAAGACTCTTATATTATAAAGACTTTTATATTAGGATTTCTGTAGGACTTAGCATACTGTAACATAGTCTGAAGTGTGTAGCTTTGTCAGCTTTACATTCTTGGCATAAGTCAAATACACAGGCATATATTCAGGTTTCTGCTGAGAATGGATTGTTGGCATTACTCAAAATTATGCACAAGAATATGATGAGCCCATACAGAACAATCACTCCCTGATACCGGTGTGAAATCTCTTGTGGGTCGAATTGCTCACACTAAAAAAATATTCTTACTCTCATGTGCAGTGCATAGCTTGTATCAGGAATCACTGGCCTGGATGTTTGTTGGCTTTGCACTTTATTTTAAGCTATGGCAGAGACAGCATGCACACACTCTGACACACATCTAGAGCCCAGTGTCTGCTTACTCTTGGCAAGCATGCTTGGTCATGCCTGTAGCTGTTGTTCTGAACTGCTCAGTGGCCTGCACATGCAGTACTGGTGCATTAGAGACAAGTGGCTCACTTTGCAGTTTAAATTAGGGGATCCTACTGAAAACCATTACAGGTCCATATCCCTCAAAGCCATTAAATCTGCCCACTCTGAAACAGTTATGGATTTTAAAAAAATCTCTCTCTGAAGTATTCACAATGTTATATTCTGCTCTCGAGTTCTCTGTTCACAGGAGGCCTGGATTGATAGTGGTGCTAAAAAGTTTTTTGAGCCCTTTAGGATTTCTGTTTATCTGCATAAATATGGCCTAAAACAGTCTGATGCCTGAAGTCTGAAAAATAGATAAAGAGAGCCCACTTAAACAAATGAGACAAATATAATATGGTAATTTATTTCTTGAGGAATATGATCCAGTACTACATATCTGTGAGTGGCAACAGGAAGTGAACCTCTACAGCCAGCAGTTGAAAAGCAGTTAGATGAAATTAGGTGTCTTTAATCAAAGAGTCTGTGCCTTGTAATAAAAAAAAAACAATACAAGGCTCTATCAAAGTCTGATCTTCAAAGCATGTTTGTGGGATTGTTCAATCACACAAATGAAGAAGATTTCTTAGGACAGGGGTCTCAAACTCCAGTCCTGAAGGGCCGGTGTCCTGCACAGTTTGGTGATTTTCCTGCTCAAACACGCCTGATTCAACTGAACTGCGACGTGCTGGGTTTAGTGAGTGTGTTTGAGGAGGGGAAGTACTAAGTAGTGCTGGACACTGGCCCTCCAGGACCGGAGTTTGACACCCCTGTCATAGGACCTCCAAAAAGAGTTGTTGGTGCTCATCAACCTGAAAAAGGTTAGAAAACCATCTGTAAAGAGTTTGAACTCCTCCAGTCCACACGTACACAGACTGTGTAGAAATGGCACAAATTCAAAACCATTGTTACCCTGTTGAGTTCACAAAGGAACCCAGGGTCATTTCTGAGCAACTAATGTTAATGCAGGGTTGCAAGGAAAAAGCCACTGCTCTCCAAAAAAGAACACTGCTGCCCATTTACAGTATGCTCATATGGGCAAGAAAAAAAGCTACTGGAAAAATGTTATGCCTGGAAGAAGCAAAATTAGAACTTTTTGTTTAATTGAGACGTGCACTGTTTGGAGAAAGTAAAGCACTTAATTTCAGCTTTAGAACCTTGTCCCATGTAAGAAACATGGTGGAGATAGTATGATGGTTTAGTTTGCTTTACTGCATCTGAGTCAAGAAAGCCTGAACAATGAATTCTAAATAATACCAGCGAATTCTAAAGACAAATGTCAAGACATCTGCCCATGAACGGACTATCAAGAGAAAGTGAGTCAGCAAGATACCAACCCTAAGTACACAAGTCATTCTACCAAAGAATGGTTAAAGAAGACTGAAAATAATGTTTTGAAAAGGCAAAAAGTCAAAGTCTTGACCTTAACCCTGGGCTAAAATTCATCAAAGGCAACGTGCAGGACAGATCAACGGTTACCTAAAATGTGTAGTTGCAGTTCTTGCTTTACAATGGGGTTACACTAGAAACTGAAACCAAAGATTCATGTGCATTGCCACTCACAGATGCTCACAGATATGTAATATTGGATACTTTTTTCTCAATATGTAAATAGCCAAGCATATGTTTGTGTTGTTTGTTTAATTGGGATATCTTTATGTACTTTTAAGACTTTGTGTGAAAATCTGATGATGTTTTAGGTCATATTTATTCATAAATATAGGAAAAGGTTCACAAAGTTTCAAGCACCACTGTAGGGCTACACATGTGAGACCATGCTGCACAGAGTAAAGCCTCTACAGGGACTGTACTGGAGATATAGTACTAATATAGAAAATCCTGACAATGATCAATTAAGCTTTTTCCACTTTTGAAAGTCATTTTAGACTTTAGTGAATTTGGACTTGGACCAGATTCAGGGAACACTGCTGCCAGTTTGTCTTTCTTTATATGACTCAAACTCACAGTAACTTCCCCGGTACATACGGACACTGAAAGGTGTTTCTGCTACTCAACACAGTTTTATTCATAAATTATCAGTACATCTTTTAACAAATCCTGCATGTGCATGGGTGAAAAGTGATAGTTCTTGGTTAGTGTCAGCGTAGTGTTTTGAAAGATTTGTACTTCACTGGGGTATTATTGAGATTAAATATGTGCACAATACATTTCCAAGAGGATAAACATACTTTTTACTATTTCCATTTACACCATTAAAGTACTTGTTATATTAATATTACATACATTGTGTAGTTTTATCCCTAATTTTTTTGATCACCCAGTGTAAAATGAAACTGTCCACAACTATGCTAATTAATTTTTGTGCAAGAAATAGTACTAGATTTATCTGTGTAACTATTTGAATTATTAGCTCTTGAAAAGATTTTGACATGGTGGGCAAAGTTTGTGTCCAGCATTAAAATAAAATAAAAAGTCTTCTTAATTGCATCAACATTTTTTCCCCCTTTTGGATAAGTTTTAATGTCGATACTTTGACTCCAGTCTATTTTGATCTATAGATTACTTTCATTTCCAAGACTGATCGACATATCCATACTTCCACTTTTCCTCTGTACTTTGTCCAAGCCCTGCAGATGTGCATTTCATAATTAGTGATAGATATGGTCAAAACATTAAACTCATTTGGAGTAAAGGAGGAACATTCATACGTTGCATAGGCCTTTTACTTTTCTCTGGCGGTTTATTACCATTAGGCCTCTGTTTCCTAACACTGCTCCAGTGGTCGCAGGACGTGTGAACCGTGCACACATGCAAATCACAAAGATAGCCTCGAAGCAGCCTCTTTTTCAGTCTGACTTGCATTTTTTGTTTTTACAGCTTTGGAGCAGGACAAGGGCCTGCATCCAAACCACATACTGTCCTGTATGAACTTACTACTGCTGCTAACACAGCTGTGGAAAAATAACAGTATAGCGCGCTTTCACGATAAATAGCATGTCTCCTCGAGCTCAGAAAAGAAATCGAGAGGTTTCTGTGCTAATTACACTCCCAGTGTGCATTGTAGTAGTAGCATGTGCTTGTAGGACGCTGACGGAATTTCCCGCATGACCCCGCAGCGCCCCGCATGGAAGGGAAGGCCTTATATGGTGCTGGAAGTGGGCGTGGCCAGGCGGAGCAGGAGGGATCACAAGACTCGGGCTGAAACAGAACGTGTTGTTTCGCCACTGCTGCTTTTCCCCCCTCAGCACCCGTTTAAAAGGCCGCAGCGGTGCAGCTGTAAGACGACAAACGCGTGCACTTTCTCCTCCCCTCGGCCCTGCCAAGTCGCTTTTGCAAGGAGGAAAAAGAAGGAGGAGGGAACGAGGGGGAAAAAGCGATCCACTTTTCGATTCCCGCCTCGCGTCTGCGCGAAAGAAATCGACCTCTTGAGTAATACAGGAGTGAGGTCAGCAGAGCATGACTCAACCACGGATATGCATGCGGTCATTTCTCTACTGTTGCGTTATCCCGCTGGGCGCGTGGACCTAGACCCTGGAGCCGCTCGCTCTGCTGCGACCTGGACGAGGCGGAAAAGCGACACGGGTATGACTTCTCCTTTAGCATCTCTCCAACAAACTGGGTCACGGCCGTGTTTACCAAAATGGTGGACACTTGGAGGGGAATCGCGTGCAATCTGCGCGAGTGGATTCGTAAACATCGTCGCGGGAAACTTGCGCGAATCGGCGTCCGGTGCAGAAGGGTGGTGGGTGGGGGGGGTGTTTGTCTGGGGGGTGTTTAGCGCCTCGTGGCACGCGCTTCTCGTGGGTCATTGGCAACACGTCGAAAACTACGGAGTCCCCTCACCACTTCAGCTCAGCTGTGGTCCTTCACGGAGTTGACAACGACTCGGGCGAGCGTGGAGAGGCAACGGCGCCCGTGGCCTCGCCGCTCCGCCACGAGACACTGTCCCTCCACGGCGGGCGTCGCGCTCGCCTTTATGCGGCGCATTGTCCGCTCACTTTGTTGCAACGTGCCGTGGAATTAGTGACTGGATAATCCCTTTTCTGCAACAAAGGACTTCTCGTAAATAGCGCTGAGCTGGCTGGACTGGGAAAGGGAGGGAGGGGGGGTCCAGGAAGGGAACTGGTGGCCTTGTAGTGCGCGCGCCTGTGTGTGTGTGCGTGCGTTTCGCACTTTTAGGACAGGTCGTCGTTTCTGTGCTTGTTTTGGCCACTGGCTCGCAGTTTACACGAGGAGTCAAGCGGGATTAAGGCAGTGATTGACGTTAAAAGCCTATTAAACACGCGGTACCACCGTCTGCTGAAGGAGGGGGGCTTGGCTTGTGTAAGCACGCGTTGTCGCTGCAGCTCGTGCGTGTCTTTGATAATATGCCGTGTGTGAAGGGGGGCTGCGTTTTTAACGCTCACTCAAGTCGTTCGAGGGGGCGACACTGCTCATGAGTTTCGATCCTGGGCTTGTTTACGTTTAAACACGCACGCACACACACCACGGACTAGAAGGTGCGCTTCTCGTTAGCGCGTGTAGTCAGATTACACCGCGCCGCCCCGCGAGCAGCACCGAAGGGGCAGCTGCAGCTATTTCGAGTGCACATAAAGTGGAGCCCTCATGTTGTCATGACATTGTGCTCGCTACTTCTGCAACTGTCAAAACCACTCGCCTTGAAAACAGTCTGCGCGCGATGTACTGCTACAGTGTTTCCTCACTGTCTCGTACAAACCTGTTATAGAGTGTTAATTACCTCCACATGTGCCCTTATATGTCCAAAAGTATCCAGGCTCTCCGTTCAAACTAGTGACTTCATCTAGTGCTAACCCATACAGCGATGCTCACACACACAGCTTGTGTAATACCCATAGAAAAACACTGTCAATAGATTGGGGCGCTCCTGAGCAGCCACATGTGACTCTCCCCCTCCCACCCCTCTGTCCAGCACTGTACTGTGGAATGGTGGAGCTTTGGAATGTATGTGATCCACAGCTGATCATGCACCATCAGTAGCTGACCTCTCAACGTCTTGTGGCTTAATGCAATCAAATCCTCACAGCAGTTTTCTGACTCAAGTATGAAGACTTCCTGGAAGAGTAGAACCTATTGCTAACAAAGGATCAGGACAAAATCTAATACAAATAAAGCCCAAAAAAGTTTTTTTTCTTGTTATTTTTTCTTGTTATTTTTACTTATTGTGGTCTTATGGACCAATTTCATTCATTTTACATGACCATTTTCCAACCTTGCTCTATCACTTACAATTTAACAGGCTTTTACTGCGCCTTCAAGACAAATGGGATCTGTACCGATTGGATGCCAGGTAGCTCGTTCAAAAAGCAGGCTGAGCTGAAACACTTCTTATAACATCAGAGCGAGTGGGCGATATAAGCTGATTAGGCAGATATGTGTAAATGCATGTGTTCCTCAAAGCACTCAAGTAGTGAATTCAGAATATTGTGTGATTTGTGTAGTTTCCATACACGGACACTATGGAAGGGGGTTGAACATTTACTTTTTCAAACTTTTTTTTTGGTTGTCAATGACTTGGATCCTTGATTTCAGAAGACATGTTGGGTGAGTTCATGTTACTTTTTGGACACATGGTCTACATATTAATCACTATTTTCTGACTGTGTACATGCAGTCTGTTTTTTTTTATTGCTGCACTTGCAAAGCATGCATAAAAGCTCTAAGTGCGGGTGTTGCACTTCAGTCACTTGGAAATGGGGCATTTTCTGTTGTGACATTCAGACCAGTGCAAATGGTGAAAAGATTGTAAGATTGCCATTCTTTACCCATTTACCCATTTAATTTTTGTGCAGTAGCTATATTAGGCAAAGCATGACCTCGATCTGTATCCCTGTAGCACACTTGTGAATAATCCTTAATACTGTTTTTAGAATGGCTTGCACTGCTTCACTGATTGCATGGGCAATTTCAAGATTGCAGGAGCCTCTACTTAAGTTACTTATGGTGGTGTTTTTTGTTTTTCTCAGTCAAGTATTGCATTGATAAACATCTTATTGTTGGATATTTCAGTTTAATGGTCTGCCTTCAGATCACAGGCAGATAGTTTGCCTTCTTTACAGCAGACCTTATGTAAGGACATCACACGTCTTATTAAAACTATGGAAGTTGCACATTGTGCCCCTTCTCTGAAGGCTCAACTCCAAAACCTGAATGGTTTAATTTTTTAACATCTCTTCATAAATCCCCTCATTTTACATGAAGCTGTTTTGTCAGTGCTGAGCAGAGAGGCAAGATCAGAGTCAGCATAACCACAGAATGGTTTCCATGGAGAAGTCTTTTGCTTCTATGAAAGTGTAAATTGTCTTAGGACCTGAGGTGTCTTGGATAGAATGAATGTTTGAAGTGACTTTGTGCCAGGTATTCACCAATAGGATGTATATTCACATTAGAAAAACGAAGAGTATAGAATTTAAATACATTTGTTGTTCTCTTTGCATGGTCCAATGTATAATGAAACCGCATAATCATATTTAAAACTGTAGCTGTTCTATTATTGACCGAAAATTGACCGTTATTTACTCTGGGATTGCTTGCAACTCCTGGAAGTTGTTTCTCTTGTTCATGCACGCTCTCAATTTCACTCTCTCTCCAACCCTCTCACCATAAATAATTGTTCATTTGTAAATGCACACTTTTCCAAGCTCACAGTTGATCGCTTTCTCACATTTCCTGCTGTGACTCACAATGTGGTATCGTTGGTGGTTTGCTCAAATGACTGTGAGATGTGAGAGTGTTTCTTTCTGTCTGTATGCACTTCATTGGAGATATTTATAGATAGTATTACCTGAACCTGCATACCTTTATCATGTGAGCCAAGCTGCCAATGACACAACTGATGTGCCACGCCTTAATCCACCTTTTCTTCTCAAGCCCATTCAGAGAGTCTCTATTCATGAAAAAGCTGAGACAGACATTTCAATTGGACACCTACTGTGGCCTAAGTGCTTCCACTCAAAGCTGACCATAATGTTTTTTTTTCCCCACTCTCTTCTCAGGTCTCACCCATGAACAAGCGACACAAGCCCAGCTCCAAGCACCTCCGTTTGCCCTAAAATCCTTGGAGCAAGAGGAGACTTGGCACGAAGGAAGCTAATAGACATGTTTGAGTGTCTCTCAGTTGATATTGTGATATCTGCCAGTGGGATGCTGCAGTTTTGCATGTTAAAGCTAACTTCCATTCCAACTATGCTAAGCAGATTTGGATGACCACAGACTCTTAAAACTTTGTTCATAGATTTGTGAATAAATTGCGAGACGTCAAAGTTTCTTCCCACTGGAACTGGAGAGAGCTCTGTGTAGTTTGGGGATCTGAACTCTTCTTGCCCCCTCACGAGCCTGCTCCAGCCCTCTTTCAGTGTTCTTCTTCATGATAGCCATGAGTTTGCCACCTCAACAGAAAGCCAACACAAAGAGGACAGGCAAGCGCATCACTTTCTTTAACGACCAGGCTGTTGCAATGAAAGAGGCCTCTCAGCACACAGAGGGCACCTACTATGGCCTGGGGCCCCCTCCCTCAGAGCAAAGCCACAGTGAGGCTGGAGCTGTGGAAAGCTCCAATGCTGAGGCACCACACATGTACCTCAATTCTGTCATTTTCAGCCCGGAGAAGGGAAATCAGAACCGTGGACATTACCAGCAAACTATGCCCATGAAGTGGCCACACCAGGACCCCCCCCAGCAGCCTCAAGAGCGAAATGTGCCCTGGTCCCAGGGTGTCACCATGACATCATGGGCTCAAAATTTCCCATACCTGGGAGCTCAGGCTGGTTTTGTGAAGCAGATTCATGAAGGTATGCCCATGCCACAGCCACAGCCATCCTCCATTAGGATAGCGGAAAAGCAACAGTCTGCACCAAACGCAGGCACTGAAGGCTTTAGGGATGCTGCTAAAACCAACAGGGGTCTGGACTGGGAGCAGCAGCAGCAGCAGCAGCAGCAACAGCAACAGCAAGCTTTTCAGCAGAGTCACAAGGCTGGAGCCTTAAATCCCCAGCAACATGTGACGTCCAATCCTGGGAACACGTCAGTACTTCAGCCTTTTCAGCTAGCTTTTGGGCAGCCCAAGCAAAACCTAGGCTACTATCCAGTATTTCAGGGCAACAGAGCATTGCCAAATCTGAACTACAATCCCCAGACAAATTCGCAACATCACATTCAGCAGCTGCAGCAGCAGCAGCAGGAACAACAGCAGCAACTTCAGCAACAGCAGCAGATCCAGAGACTGATGCTCCAAAAGCAACAGCAGCATCAGCTTCAGCATCATCAGCTTCAACATCAGCTTCAACAGCAGCAGCAGCTCCAGCAGCAACAAGCACAGCAACAAATACTGCAACATCATCAGTCGCAACAAATTCCACAGGCGCAGCAGTCGCAACAAATGCAACAGATTCCAATACAGCAGCAAATGCAGCCGCAACAGCAAGTGCAGCAGCAGCAGCCTCAGCAAACGCAACAGGCACAACCGCAAAAACTGCTGCCAAATCAGCAAGTAGTGGAATATTACTCCAGTGGCCAACAACCACATGAACCCTCGCAGCCTGAGGAGCCACAATTAGCAGATCAATCCCAGGATACACCTGAATCACCATCAACTCAGGCGCAGGAGTTTGCCCCCCAGCGCTCACTTGCCATTTCTCAGCCATCCACTGAGACGCAGCAGCAGCCAGGGCCCAGGAGGTCACGGCGCCTTTCCAAAGAGGGTGGAGGACCTTCAGAGAACCCCTTCCTCATGCCTGCTGAGCACCAAGCACAGGGCTCTCACAATGGAGCCGCTGAAGCTGGAGAGACCTCGGGCAAGCATGGTGTTCGAGCGGCCCCTACAGGGGTCATCCAAAGCACACGGCGAAAGAGGAGGGTGTCCCAAGAGGTCAACCTCGAGACACTAGCTCAGAAGGCCTCCGAGATGGAGTCCCTACCCTCACACACTGTCAAGGTAAGTGCAGCAGAGGCGTTGACACTTAGGCCAGCTTTACTTTGTTTTGTTTTTTTATCCTATTGTGTTGGCGAGGTGTTATCACTTTATAATGGATTTCAGTCCTCATGCTATATGTGTATTTTTCACTATGCTGCAGCCAGTTGGAATACTTCTAATTAACGTCTAATATTTTGTTATTAAGAGCAGTGAATGTGAGGAAGTAGACTTTAGTGTTTAATGCCATTGTGAAAGGCCTACTGGTTCTGCAGGTTTCACTACTGCAGTGTAGCTGGCTGCTCTACAAGGAATGTGAAAAGGGCATGTACCACCTGCTGCCGTCACAGCTCACATGAGCTGTCAGTCCAAACCACTGCCACAGTGGCTGACACCTCATCTGCAAATACGAGTTACTGTACTCCATCTTTTGCATACCAGTCAACATTAGGCCTGCACTCAGCAATTCACACTCGCACGTCCTTGTCATATGAGCATCAGCACTCAGTTTCGCTTGGAGTCTAATTTAAAGGTGTAGTTCAACCTGTTGGCTCTTCATTTCTATCTGTGCTTCTTTTTTATTGATTCCTCTTATTTTATTCACTTGTTAGATCAACTGTACTGCTGTACTTGATAAGTCATCTCTGAATTAGACTACACCTTTATTTTAGGAAATATTTTAGGCCTTGAGATTGGTCACTTTTTGTATTTGGGGGGGTTGGCGTACTGTTTGCTTGTGGGCAGGTCTGTTCAAAACTCAATGACTACATCCACTTAAATAAATAAGCTTAAATTTCCCCAAATCATTGTGCTGAGTGGATGAATACAATGTGTGGTTTATTCGAGAACAGTTCCAAAAACAGTTGGTTTCAAAACAAGTGCACCATAATTATTTTGTGTGTTTAAATGTAGTAACTTCTGAAAGTGCACTCAACTCTTAAAGGCTTAAAGGCTATCCATGCTTTCATGACTGGCATCGTTTCGCACTGACCTCTACTGTGTACTGTTTAGCACTGTTTAGAAACAGCTTTTGCTTATGACTACACTGCTGCATTTGTACAACTTTTATTCAGTAAAATCTCAGTTCAAGTGCCTTTGATACATTTTTTGGTTGCATTTTTTTCACCACAATTAACTAATACATGAGTGTGAATAATGTGACTGTAATGTGACTCCCATATTTCTTTGTGGCAAGCTTAGGGCATACATCAAGAATGTGAAGTACAACTATGAAGAACTGTAGTTTCAATTATTTATATATATATATATATATATATGATCACATTAAGCCCCTACACTAATAGTGGTTAAAATGGCAAATATTTCATAATATAATTTACAATTATGATGGTTGATTTACAGTTAATAAATATGGAAATCTTGGTATAAAGTGTACCACCCTGGGACCTTCTCTTAATTGCTAAATAGGTCAATAAGTTATATAATGAAATATTTCTTTATTGTACAATAATGGTAAAAACCATATTCTAACCTACAATTAGACATCAGTGCTGCTTTGTAATATAAAGGCTTGCATGTTCAGCAAAAATGATGCAACATGTTTAACATACTAATTCCTTGTATGTGCATCAGGCACTCTTGCGTATGTCAAAATGCGTGGTGCTTGGTAGACATACAGTATACAGTGTGTACCCTCAGGTCAACCTCTCATTGCAAAGTGTAACATGAAACTTGGACAGAGTGGCAAAACATTCAGCAATGGAGGCGAAACCACAAGTAAAACAAAGGAGTATCTGCTTAAATCATAGACAGTTGGACTCAACAGTGATACTTACAACTGGCTTTTTCTGTTGTGTTTTTCATTCTGTCCAAGCCATCCAGCTAAAGTTGCAATGTTTGCTTGTACATGCACCAGTAAATCACACATTACTACATGAGCATATTATATTTAATGGAATTCTGTGGATACACCATGTTATACACTGATCAGCCCTAACATTAACACCACTGACAGGTAACAGTTTTAGGGAGTAACAGGTTTAGTTATTTCATTACAATCAGCGCTGTTGGAAGCATGGGCTATATTAGGCAGCAAGTGAACAGTCAGTTCTCAAACTTAATGTGCTACAAGCAGAGAAAATGAGCATGAGGGTCCGAGCCACTTCGACAAGGGCCTTATTGTGATGGCCAGAAGACAGAGTGAGAGCATCTCCAAAACGGCAGGTCTTGTGGAATGTTTCAGGTATTTAGTAGTTAGTACCTATCAAAAGTGATCCAAGAAGGGACGGCTGGTGAATTGGCAACAGGGTTATGGTCGCACAAGGCTCCATGATGCATGTGGTGAGTGAAGGATAGCACGTTGGGTCTGATCTCATGGAAGAGCTGCTGTGGTTTAAAACGTGAATCCTGACTATGATTGAAAGGTGTCAGAACACACAATGCACCACAGCATTAGGGACACTTAATATTATACTGCTTAACATAAAGCAGGTGGTTTTAATGTTATGGCTGGTCAGTGTATGTGTGTTCTTTTAGGAACTAAAAAAAAAAAAATCAAATTCACTGCCACAGTCATTAGTACCTGGTTTATGTTTGTTTTCTGCTGCCTGTTCTCTACTCGTTCTCTATTACATAAGCCTCTGTTGTAAGGGGGTCAACAGCTTGGTGCAAAAAAAACGTGCTAATAACAAAAGATGGGATGGGTGTGTGGGTACATTTTGCTGCTGTTTTGAGGCACTGCAGGAGTGGCCCTTGGAGCATAGTTAGTTAAAAAAAAAAAAAACTTAGTGTAGCAGCAAAATCTGCCCACTCTTACATGCTTTACAGTAATAGGTAAAAGTTACTGCAGTTGACAGCTGGCTTTTTCATGACTGCACCCTTCCCTGGTTGTGTGTGGCCTGATACTGTGCCAAGGCCACCGGGTGGGTCAAGGATACTTCTGCTACTGCAGGCGCTACCACAGCAGCACAGTCACTCAGAATAATCTACAAAACCTTTCTTCATCTGTGCATGAGACTTCATAATGAAGAGCATGTGTTCACTTCATAGAATGTTTTGAAGGATGTGTATGTGTGGACAGGAGTTGATCCATGTAGTTTAAATTCAGCGCTGTTGAACATTCTCACGCCTGGTCTCGTTACTCGGCAGAAACAGGAAATGTCTATACACAACGGGAAATGAGGCTTTTACAGAAGGGCTTCTTCTGTTTCTTGGCCTCATGTTCAAAAAGAAGAGGATTTAGGACTTGGTGACATTGAGAAATCGTTGCAGAGCGAGTTTATCTGTGCTGATGCATGTTACTTTCGCCGGAGCAAAATTGTGTACGCAGTGTGACAAGCAGGTGCAGAAACGGAATCTCCATCCACCAACGTAACCACAATAAAACTTGAGTTTATTAGCCTGAGATCTTATCCTGTGGTTACATGCCTTTGTTCAACATACTGTTGACACCAATTACAAGAACATGTCTGCACATGCATAGTGCCTGCCCTTGGCTTTTGTGCGAAAATGGTTCTCTTTGAGCGAATAACTTTATTGTTATCATTTATCATTATTACTATAATTATCTTTACTCTTCAGGTATGGCTGATTGTTCTTTTAAACACATTTCTTACTTCTTCTGCCCTGATGTATTTTTACTGAGTGTAAGGACTTTGGCCAGTTTAGGATATCTGGTATTCAGCATTAACCCATTGATCTTAACA
Organism: Arnoldichthys spilopterus; assembly: GCA_037974385.1. Lineage (NCBI taxonomy): Eukaryota > Metazoa > Chordata > Actinopteri > Characiformes > Lepidarchidae > Arnoldichthys > Arnoldichthys spilopterus. The sequence continues at coordinate 47,855,795 of JBBPDA010000001.1, forward strand.
ATAACAAAAACACCAAAGTGAAAGGTCATGTAATATGCTATGTGAAATGGAACAGCCTGCCAGAGTCACAGTGTGCCTGCCAGCTGTTTAGGTGCTGAAAATGTTCCTATTGTTTGAGGGGTTATTTAAACAGTAAATAGTTTTTTCACATTACAGGGACTTTTTATGCAGTTTTTTTTAAAGCGATGGTCTGCCAGAAAATACAGTTTACATCATTTTCTCCCTCAAGGCGTGTTGTTTGTTTCACATATGATTTGGCTTTAGGTCCGCGCAAATCCAACAAGTCTAATGTAGCTAAAGTAATGAAAGCTTCTAGACCAATGATTAGTATCATGCAAACACAAGTTGCTATGTAATCTTAAATTCACTTGTTTGTCATGCTGTATCTATAAATAGGACAAAAAGAAATGTTTCAAGGTGAAAGCTACTGCTGTTTTAGTGATTCATCATACAGTTTTGTTTTATAGCCTACACAGTTTGCACAATGGAGATTGGTGAGGTGTAAGCCTCAATTACTTATTAACGAGTTCAAAATTAAAGCGGGAAACTTTGGTCGTCAACTGTCTTAGCTGATTGACTTAATTTGGGTGAGGGGAACATTGTACATATTTGATCAATATTTCTGTAAATTGTTACATGTACTGTGCCTTCTATCAGTTATCTGTCAGTTCGGTATTATTTTGCAGTGTCTGATTTATGTAGCTCATGTGACCTGTATCATTTCTATAGGAGCCACACAGGCCCTGGAGCCCTTCAGGATCTGGCCCCGGTCGAGGGGTAAGGGAGATGGAGGGCGTGAGTGCCAAGCGGGCCAGAGATGAGACTCTGGTGCCGCTGGTCATTCCAGTGTCGGTGCCAGTGCGGCGGGCTGATGCTTCCTCTCCAGAAAAAGAGCAGGCCTCCCTGTCAGCCAGCTGGCCCCTTCGGCCCAACGATCCCAACCGCCCTGACCATAAGCCCTCTGTCATCGTCACACGGCGGCGCTCACTTCGCAACTCTCTGTCTGAGAGCTCCAGCCAGGTGAATATTGCTCAACACAGGCATTGCTCTTTCTTGAGTACCCTGCCCCTACACATTTGAGTGTTTTCCTGCTCTTACATGGCTGCTTCAACTCAGTAATGGAGTTTTAATCACAATCCAATCTCAATTGCAAACCCACAGTTTACTGGCAAAACCAGACCTGAATATGACCATATACTGAATAAAACCTGACTTTCCAAAGGATGTTATGTAAAAGTCATTTTAGCCAAAGTGTTACCTTGTGGGGATGACCGATGTGGTCAAATAATCAATAAACGAAATAGAGAGAAAATAAAGGAATCACCACTTTTATCAAATAGCCAAAAGTTTAAATTCCACTTTAAGTGTCTTGGGTTAACATCCCAACAGTCTTTAGTCTGGGTGAACTTATTGCAGTGTTTTCATGCTTAAGAACATTAGAAGACCTCTTAGCCTACAGAGCACCTCGCAAACCAGTTAAAATATATTTAAGAGAAAAAATTAGAAATTAAGCTTAATTTGCTTAAGATGGGAGGTCATTTGTAATCATTTGAACCTGGCCTGAGCCTGGCTAATTTCTGAGAAACGATGCCTGAACTCAAAAGAACTCAAAGTAAATAGTTGGAGCCCATTTGGTTTGGGCAAATATTTGCAGCTCTGCTCCATATGAACTTGTTAATGAGCTGGTTGGTTAGATCAGGAGTGAGAGAGCATGGAAATAGGCTAAACTGTGCTCCAGGACTAAGATTGAGAATCACTGCACCAGGTCATATTCCTACTCTAGGGAGTCTGTACTCTGACTATGATCTCTTTCTGATCCACACTGCACCCCCCCTGTTAAAAGCTGGATTAAACCCCCCGATAATCCCCAGCGTTTGTTTTTTAGTCTTTAAGCCCATCCTCTGCACCCTAATCCAGTCACATTTTCTCCCCTCTCTTCTCCCTTTCCTGTCTATTCCAATTCCTTAGGGATAGGAAGATCTTGTCCTAAGTTTTTTTTTTTTTCCAGATCAAACAGATTACACAGTTTATGTACACCATTCAAAGGAAACACTGCTATAAATACTGTGCACACTCCTGTTTCTGTCCTCTGTTCCATTTCTTTCCTAAACCCCAGAATGGTGGATCAGAGAGCTCTGGAGACCCAGAGGGCAAATCGGGCAAGTCGAAGCGCCGTCCTCGCCCGGAACCCCTCTTTATTCCGCCACCCAAACAGGTCACCTTCATTGCCCCGCCTGTCTACTCCAGCATCACTCCATACCAGAGCCACCTGCGCTCACCCGTGCGGCTAGCTGACAACCCGCTCACCTTGCCGCCTTACACACCACCCCCTATCCTGAGCCCCGTACGAGAAGGCTCGGGCCTGTACTTCTCCACCATCCTCTCTGCTGCTGCGGCTGCTGCGGGCGGTCAAGGCTTACCCCCACCAGTCACTCCCAAATCGGCCACTCGCAGCCTGTTACGCTCCAGTAAGTGTCCTATAAAGCATGTTCCTATCTTGGTGTGGTTGACTGTTTCAGCTCTTCTGAGCAAGTTCTGCTGCATATCTAACTGTAGCTTCTAGGGCCCCACCGATATAATAGTACTAAAACTTCAAAACATTTTCAATATCAGCCAATAGAATTTTATGATATTTTAGTATCTTTTCATTTCATTTAAACAATACTTCAGAGACTGTGAAATTTGTCATCTTTCATTTTTTACTCATAAATAACATGAAATAAAACTAAATATTAGATACTACATACAAAACGCATGAACAGTCTTACAACATGAGCTCTCCATGTTGAACTTTCACAACCTTTACATCTGTTGCACTCTACAAAAGGACCTAATAAATGAATGTGTTTGTCTTAACCAAAGCATTATTGGGGGAATTTCCCTGGGTGTCAGTAAATCAGTTCAGCCATTACACTGGCCAGTTGTATCTGCTGAATGCCTTTAGTTGGGCCCTAGGAAAAACAGCTTGCTTTTTTTTGGATAATTGAGTTTAAATGCCAATGATCGTGTTAGTAATGGAACATTTTGTTTTTCTTGTGTGTTTAGACAGTACTGAAATCACTCCTCCAGTGCTGTCGGCCATGAGTGAGGCAACTCCTGTAAGCATTGAGCCGTAAGTACTGATCACGGTCATAAACATACAACATACTCCCTGACCTTGGGCCACATCCACTGTACTACTCTGCAATACATTCATTTTTATTAAGTGTTTTTCTTTTTTCCTTACTCTGACTGCTCCCAGGCTGAATCCCTTGCAGTTTCGGGTGATAGTTTGTGCACACTGGTCTTGGCTGCAGTAGCAAGATTTCTGTTCATTATGTGTATTAGTGGTGGGAATTGTAGGCAGAGCAGCGGAGAGGGCCATGCTGGGATGTCATCTCTGACTGGTACCAGCTGGTTCCTCTGTGTTTGATAGTCAGACCCATAGTAAAGCACGCACACACAGAGGCATAGAATTTAAGACTAATGATGGTTTCATCTTGTCCTACTGGGCTTGCCAGAAGTGTGATAAAGGCTATATCCTGGAACACAACAATAAAACACAATGTTTCTTTCCTTATCCTCGACCTTGGCAGTTAGACTTGGAACAGGTGGCACTGACTAGCTTGGATGTTGTGTAGATTGCCCATGGCCAAAGTCTGCTCGCTCTTAAATGCATCTGCCTCAAATCACAGAAAGACTTCATCGTATCGCTTAAAAGCGAAAACATTGGAAAATCGAGGCAATTTTTAAATGTAAATCTTTTTTTGTTGTTTTGGTAACGAGTCACTGCAGACATCAAAAGCCAAAATGATTGGGCAATACATGCTGTCAGTAATTATCATGATAACCACAAAAACAAAATGTTTTCCATAACCCCCCCCCCAACACACACACACAATTTTCTCTCTCTCACCCTCTGTCCGACTCTCTCTCTGACACTCTCCCTCCCTCTCTCGCTCCCTCCTCAGGCGGATAAACATTGGGCAGCGGTACCAAGCGGAGGTTCCTGAGCTGAGGGAGCGCTCGGCCGCAAAACACGACCCACACAAGGCAGAGTTGGTGTGGGCGCCGTTGCCTGAGCTGGAGTCTAAAGGCCAGCAACAGGAGAGAGGTAACCCTGTTTACAAGTGCGCGCACACGCTGAGTGCTCTGCACTCATCTTCTACTGCACTCTTTGCAACCTCTTCAGTGATTTTGCAGTGGTGTAACTTAGTCTTTGTATATTCGAAGATAACATAGAGCTGAATGATGTTCATTGCAAATGGAGGAAATCTAGTAAGAGATATGTGGTCAATAGAGGACCTCCTCTATGTAGTGGAAGATGAGACAAGACTTTGTAACCTGCCATCTCTTAAACCTGCTCAATTTATCATCTTTATTATTATTATTATTATTATTGTTGTTGTTGGTGATGTTGTATTATTTCTTGCAAGTTTTGGCTTAATATTAGTACTATTTGTAGAAATATACTGATGGCTAATGAATACGTTAAAAAATTCTAATGTTAATCAATATATTTTCAGTGCCGAGATATGTACATCTTTACACACAGATGTAAAGATACAGATGTTCTTGTCTTAAGAAATATGAACAAAAACATGTTCATAAGAATAAGCAAAAGATAATTCAGACACAGTAGTATTCATAGATGATAATTATATGTAGATTCTAAGTTTGTTTGTGTGTGTGCACACAGTGAATGACCTCATGCACCTGGCCTGCTCCAGTGTTCTGTGTGGTGGAGGGACCAACCAGGAGCTGGCCATGCACTGCCTCTACGAGAGCAAGGGTGACATCATGGTGAGTGTATGATGTAAAGCTACACCGGTGAGGGGTAAGAGGACTGCATTGCCTAGGAGGAGACCCAGTGTGGCGCATGAATCATCCTGACTCATACTGACAGCACAGTGCCTTTTCTTTCCTGTATTCATGTAAGAAATATCCATTGAATTTGTTGGGAATCCCCTGAATTGACATCACAGTTGGCCATGATGCTTGTGGCCTGTGTTCAAGTGGCTAAAAGATGAAAGTGTTTGAAAGCCTACATGTCTGAATCTCCACCCAACATATCAGCAGAGATAATGTGTGGCTGTGCTTTGTGTGTGCACTCACATGAACCAGCATTGATACAAAACCTGCATGATAGTGCTGAGCTTTCACTCTGATGCCATAGCAACCCGCTGTCAATAGCACAGATTCACTAAAGGGACTGAAACATGTGCTTGTGTGTCTGTAAACGATTTAAATCTGCACGTCTGCTCTTACTGTGCTTTGTAAGATTGTTGAGTTGTGTTGTGAGTGTTGATTGCTTCTGATCATGCAAGGAGTTTTGCAGTAGTGCTGGTCAGCTTATTCTTGAAGTTTAATGATTTGCATATGCCAAAACATGTGTGTGTGCATGTGTATGTGTGCGCATGCTTGTGCATTCAGGAACACACCCAGAAGGATTAGTCTTTTGCTTTGAACCTCTTGAGTTTGCAATTCACTGTTGAAAAATAAAGTGACAGATCGCAGTAGAGATAAAGAGAGGGAGAGGAAGAGGGGGTATATTAGCCAGTGACTGTGCTGCTTGGTTAAACGCCTCCAGCAAAATGCTCTTGCCTATGTTGCCAGGGAGATGGAGGGTGTCTGGCAGCACTTTGCTTCTTCTTTCTCTATTATTCTTTACTTTTGTCTTTTTTCTTTCTTACTTACTTTCTCTCTCTCTTTCTGTCTCTCTCTCTCTCTCTCTCTCTCTCTCTCTCTCTCTCTCTCTCTCTCTCTCTCTCTCTCT
>JBBPDA010000001.1:47864046-47887894 GCA_037974385.1 Arnoldichthys spilopterus
CTCTCTCTCTCTCTCTCTCTCTCTCTCTCTCTCTCTCTCTCTCTCTCTGTCTCTGTCTCTCTCTGTCTCTCTCTCTCTGTCTCTGTCTCTTTTCACCCAGGCTCAGATCGATGGACACCCGAGGAGAGGCGATACTTTAATAAAGGCATTGCTGCTTACAAGAAGGACTTCTTCATGGTGCAGAAAATGGTATGGTGTTACACGATATGCTTTCTCTCAGGCAGAGGTCCTGCTCCATCATTTTTGAGCCAGTGTCACAGAGCCACATTTCAGCTGCCAGGACAGTCCCAACTTTCTTTTGATACCAGGGTTTGTACCCTGTTAATACCCATATATTTATTCCAAATATGACATTAGATATAGAATTATTTAAAATTGACTATCCTGAAACACAAATGTGAAGTGAAAGTGAGAGTTTGTCACTGTGAACACACCCAGTCTCACAGTGCACCACAACAAAACACAGCCTCTGCTTTTAACCAGTCACACATGGAGCTTTGGACAGCTGTCAACAGCACCCACAGAGCAGCATAGTGGGGAAAATACCTTGCTCAAGACACTTCACTGGTACCTGGTCTGGTGTTCTAAAATTCTTTCCTACCACTATCATAAAACTACAGAAACATTGTAATTTAATAACAAAATGTATTAGAATAAGCAATGAACAGTGATTATGATAAACATGTACATGCATCTTTTTGCAAACTGTAGGTATTGCAACTCTCGTGAGTTAATATAATAAAAGAAAATAACCAATACTGTTCTGAACTTCAAGGATAGCAGCATTCAGACTGCACTTAAACACACACGTGCACTTGCGCACACGGACATTAAAAAATGTATCCTGGTCATGGTCAAACTCCTTGCATGATAATGCACCTAACTTTGGTAGGACATTTTCATGGGTATGAAAATTTTCAGAACATCAGGACTTGCTGCCCTCTGATCACATGGGCAAGTCCCTATTCACTAGGCCACCACTGCCCAGGTAAAGGTTTTCAATGTTCACATCAGGTTTTTTTTTTTAAGAAGAGGCCAGCATTAGTGCTTTTTTCACAGCCAAAGGTGATGGTGCACATAAACACATGCTCATGTAAATCTAATGTCAGTTTTTTTTGTTGTTTTTTTTTTAATTGACAATAGTTTTCAGTTAGTTGCACTGAATCTTATTTTATTCCCACAGTTATTATTTTTGCAGTTTATTACAGTTTATCTTCCATCACAAAAAGCTTTCTCTCAAAATTAGCATTCACAATATTTTACTTCACTGTAAATTCTACAAATCACCAGATAACTCTCAGTGGCTTAATACTATGGCTGAATATATACTGAATTAGGAACAAAGTAAAAGCGAATACTAATACATAAATCAATTTTTTTTTCTTCTTCCCCTTCCCTTTTTGTTTCTTAATAATGAACTGATTTTCTTTTTGTGCTTAACACATCCTCACATAAATTGCCTGTTTGTATGTGGCTGGGAGTGTGTGTGTGTGTGTGTGCGTGCATATATATATATATATATATATATATATTCATATTCATTTATGAGTGGGCATGATGGTTACTTCTCTCTTATTTCAATGCAAAGTCTGAACAAAAAAGTAAAAAAATATCACCATACTCTGCGTGGCCCAAATATAACACAGTCAGCATAAGCAGTAGCAAAACATGGGCCTATAGTCACCATGCCCAATACCACTTGCCAGGTCTAAAGCCTTCCAGCATTGGGCTTTGGAGCAGTGCAACAGGTTCTCTGGAATGATTAAGAAACAGCCATTGGTTTGGGATGACTTGGAAAATTCCTTCTGGAACAGAAGTCCACTCCAACATCAGTACCTCACGTCAGTGCTTTCCTTGTGGCTGAATGCTATCAAAATCTTACAGCAAGCTGCTGTGTTAAGCCTTTCCAGAATTGTGTCTTGCTGCAGCATCACAGATCTGAGTTTTCTTTTAACAAAATTCTGTTTTTGACACCAGTGGGCTATTGTGACGTCCAGCCCAAAACAGTATTTCATTGCATTTATTTGTTTGTATGCACTAAGTTTAACATCCATGTGTTTGTTCATGCCCGTGCTGTTGTCCTAGGTCTAATCAGTTTTTGTTAAATGCTATTCCAGGAACCGATTCATACCATACAAGTAATACTCAGTAATTCTGTCTGGTTTTCTTGTTGTACACTTTGAAGCACATGCACAAGAGCAAGTGCATGTTTAATCAGATGTTCCTTTTTTATTTTATTTTGTGTTAATACATTTGTGTTGTCTTCTGTGTATTAAAAGTGCTATTTAAATAAACATGCCTTATCTTGACTTAAAGGTGAGCTCCAAGACGGTGGCTCAGTGTGTGGAGTTTTACTACACCTATAAGAAGCAGGTGAAGATCGGCAGAAACGGCACTCTCTTATACGGCGAAGCAGACCTACCTGAAGCACGGCCCACAGAGGAGGAGGTAGACTACAAAGTAAGCTGCTCTGTGTGTCTGTGGGTTTGTGTGGGCGTGTTTCAATCTTATTGAAGTACAAGTGCAACATGGTGTTTGCAAACTCATCTCTTCCAATCAGCAGAGTTCACAGAGATTTGAATTGCGAAAGGAGGAGGAAGAAATCAGGAAGTGGGACGGGTCAGATGACAAGAAGAAAGAGTGCAGCCCTGGCAGGGCGACGGAATCTGTACAGGCCACTGAAAATGTAAGTGTGAAGCAATGTGTTTATGCTTTGAGAGGAAGGTGCAAAGGTAAAAGCACCAATAGATCGACATATTCTCAAAAACACTCTTGTGTGTTCTTGTCAAGTGTAGCAGTTGGAAGCATATTGATCAATGTTCTATGAAATATTTTATCGCAGATACACAAAGAGGATTATTTCTTTTAGACAATTATTCTTTTAAGCAATTTGATTTTTAAGAGTTTCATCTTTTTTAGCCCCCCCCCCCCTCTCTCTCGTGTGTGTGTGTGTGTGTGTGTGTGTGTGTATATATATATATATATATATATATGTATATATATATGTGTATTTTTATATATATATATATATGTTTATATTTGTATGTGTATATATGGATAATATGCTTGCATTTTTATCCAGTTGATGCTTCTCTGATACCACCTATTCTATTGTAATGAACTCTAACCAGCTAATTGCAAGTCCTGTATGGTGCCCTCTTGTGCCCTCCAACAGCAACAGCATGTTCCTATAGTGGCAGTCTGACAGTAGCAGGCTTTTAGGTTGAACATCAAGCTATTTAGTGCTGAAGTGAGAGTTAGGAACTGTGTGTGTAAGGTTTGTGTTGCCTGTTTCTTCTTTCTGTTGAATGACCGTAACCACTCCTGCCCCCCAGACTGCTGCAGTTCTGGTCTTGCGGAAACAGGAGCACAATAAGAGGGATCAGCCTGTCTTTGGGGTCAGCCATGCCCCAGCAGCACCTGCTAAACCCCGTCCAGAGAGCACAGTGCGGAAGAGCGGGGGAGGCTCCAAGGTCACAGTGGGACAGGAGGGAGAGTTCCCCTGCAAGAAGTGTGGCAGGTGAGAGACCAACATTAGAGCTGAAGGTCAGGAGAGTGTAATTAGAAATCACTGTTGCTCATACTGTAAGTCTAATTTACTTAATTTTACCCAGACATCTGATGTAGTAGTATTTTTTGCACACAAGATTAGGGAGACACAAATGTTGGAATTATGTGAACATTAACAGATAATTGCTTAAGTGGTGCTGCTTTTATAGGAGCAACTGAGTTGTTGACCTGCATCAGTTATTCATGTCCTATCACAGTGTACATACCTACCCCATTTCCAGAAAAGGGTTCTCCATTAAGTGCAATAAAAACAACATTGTGTGATGTGTAACTCCCTTTTATTTAATTAATTAATTGATAAAAGTTCAAAGAAAAGATTTGCAGTGTTTTCACTTAAATGTGTTTTGTAACAAATTTTGAATTTGACGCCTGCAAGACACACAAAAACAGAGGACAAAGGCATTTTATCCTTTATAACATCACTTTTCCTTTCATTTACACTGTTTAATTGTTTGGAAACTGAGGAAACTGATTGTTGCCCATTCTTGCTTTATAAAAGACTTTTTCTCTTCATGAAGCTTAACACGATCCGTACTGCTGGCAGGCCGTTTAAGCATGTGTCTATGAAGCCACTCTGTTGTAGCACATGCAGAATGAGGCCTGGGATTGTCTCATTGAAATAACAATGGAATTCTCTGGAAAAGATGCCACCTTAATGTCACTAAAATTCCTCTTAAAAACACACCCATGCTGTGGACATGCCCCCCTAAAAAACCCACTTTTGCAACATTCACTGATAATGGTCTTGAATGATCCTTTGATCTTTGGCACAGAGAACTTGAAGTCCAATTTTCCATAAAACAAACCTTAATGGTGGACTCCTCTGACCACAGCACAAATTTCCACTGCCTTTTGATCCATCTGAGATGAGCTCAGGTCCAGAGAACTTTACAGTGTTTATATATAGAATTGTTGAACTGACTCACAATTCTGAACTTTTGAACTGACTGACATCTCTCATGAAGATTAGCACAAAGTGGTGAGCCACAGCCCACCTTTGCTTGCAGAGACTTAGCGATGGGTAGATGCTTATTTTATACCCAATCATGATCCTATCGCCTGTTAACAGCTCGGCTGCTTATTGTGAAATGTTTCACGATGGCGTAGCAGGCATCAAGTTCTAAATTTGTTTATATTTACAAAAAACAAATATAAAGTATAAAAACATAAAACATTTGCAATTTTCTTTTCCAACTTTGAATCTATAAATCTTCCCAACTTTTCAGAAATGGGGTTTGTAATTAATATACGTCTTGCCACCTACGTAGGATGTTATACCATTATGATGTAATGCTGCAGTTTCACCATCCAAGTTTCACTCTCATACAAGTTCATTTATGTAAGGAAACACTGGCGCAGCACTTCAAGCACGATCTATCTGTTGGGTATATCTGTTTTTACCTTTTCCTTTACCTGAGTTACTGTTAGCTTGTGGCTAACGGCATGCAAAGTTCCACAGCAGGGTCATTTTTTCATTGGTATGAGTCCTAGTGGAATCGATTATACATGCTCAGCAAGCACAGGAGCTCCGTTTTATGAGCGAATCGATAAAGCTTGGCGCTTCCTCTGGGTAATCTGCATCTGAGATGGTTAGAATAGGAAGCAATATAAAGGCATCGTCTGATTCCAGTGGGAGATTTCATCTAAGCCATGGCAACTACTGGCTTTGTTATTATCAACAGTCTCTTAGCAACTGAAAATCTTAAGCGATGTTGAATGCCATGCCCTCTGGTGTACGCATATCTGCCCAGTGACTGTTTGCATTTGTGTGTGTGTGTATGTGTGCATTTGACTGTCCGTGTGCATCTGTGTACTTAGAATATGAAAACACCTCGTACACACTGTCCTTCTGCCCACACACACACCAATGGCCGCTGTTGCCCATCTGTGTTTTTCTAGTGCATCTGCTCTCTTTTTGTCAAAAGATGAATCTATCATACATTTTTTACACTCATCACACTGTGTGGTTATAATCTACAAATGTGTTCAGCTGGTATAACTGTGAAACCTGAATATTAATCTGTGGTATTTAAACCAAACCTCTTCCTCAAAATGTATGCATATCAGCAGATGAACTGACATGTGCATCTCCAACTGTGCTCTTGCAGAATGTTTGCTCTAGCTGTTAGTATATCACTCTTGAAGACCTTGTATAGCTGGTTAAGATGTGTTTGACTTATACAGGAGTATGAGTAACAGCAGTTAGCTCAATACTGCTAAATTAATCCTATACAGGATGCACTACAGGACAATTTCATACATTTAGATCAAACATAATTGTTGGCAACATGTGACCATGAAACTGCAGTCTGCATTACACACAGACCACCACCATCCACATTATACAATTATTGAAGACATTTAGTTGAACCTGTTTATTGTACATAACTTCCAGCAATCATCTCTTAAATGTAATTTTTGTTGCTTCCCAGCTGTTGGCCTGTGTGGTGTAACCATGGTGTGATGTGCTCTCTGTACAGGGTGTTCTATAAGGTAAAGAGCCGCAGTGCTCACATGAAGAGCCACGCAGAGCAGGAGAAGAAGGCAGCAGCTCTGAGGCAGAGGGAGGCCGAGGAGAGGGCAGCAGCAGCAGCAGCGGCGGCGGCAATGGCGGCCAGCCAGCAGAATGGAGGGCGAGGGGAGCAGGCAGGACTGCGGCGGGCCAGCAGCGAGGACTCCTCAGACGAGGACGAGGACGCAGACGACGAAGACTGGCACTAACAGCTACTCTCCTTCAATGTGGAGAGTCCGAGGACACTTCTGCAGTCTGAGCTGACAGACCAGTGTGTGTGCACCGCTGTGCAGTTAGGAGACTCAAGCTCTTTTACTGTCCTGTTAGGTAGGGCTGCACAATATGGACAAAATGGCACATTGCGAGTATATTTCTACAAATTGCGATTGCAGTAAGCGTTGCAGTACATTAAAACACATTGTTGAACGTTTGACGTGACGCAAATATGAAATGTCCTGTTTTGATTCTTATTTTGATAAATATGCTTGTTTGCTGGTCACAAGAACATTATCTACCAAAACACCCACAGAAGTGTTTGGGACACCTCGAACACCCGAGGCTGGTTAAAGTGCTCATAACAAATAAAATTTGGTTAGAGGGCTCAACTGCATATTGTAGCTTTCTGCGATTATAGATACTGGTGAATATTAGCAGCACTAATTACGATTACCAAACTGATCTGTTGTGCAGCCCTACTCTCAGGACCTACGCTAGATGTAGGCCTTCAGGGACTGGCTTACTTCCTTTGTGTGAGTGAGAGGTATGCATGTGTAAAAAAGGGTGTTTGTGCGTCCTAGAAGCATTCAGGGTTCTTCTTTCAGGCATAGGGCTACAGGGAGTACAAGCCTGTGTGTGCGTGCGTGCGTGTGTACATGTTTGGAGAGAGATGGGCAGTACTGAGCTCTGTCGTTGAGCACTTGTATACTCCTCTCATGCATGTGCTCTCTCTCTCTCTCTCTCTCTCTCTCTCTCTCTCTCTCTCTCTCTCTCTCTCTCTCACATACACACACCGACAGATCTTGGTAAAGCTCATGAACTCCATCCTGCTCCTCCACCAAACACATCCTTGCTTCGTCCCTTTATTATCCACCTAGACTAAACTGCAGCAGCCATGCAGTCAGTGCTGTGGACACTGCAGGACACACAGACTGGCAAAGAGAGAAGGAAAAGAAGGCGGACATTGTTGCCCATTCTTTAGGGGTTTATCCTTCTGTCTTCTCTCTTCCTAAATGAACGTCGCTATTTACTGTTCACTTTTTTCCACTTGACTGCCAAAAAGCTTGCACATCTGTACTCCTGATATTTCTCTGGTTTTTCTAGTGCAGTACCTTTTTGGCTTTTTTTTTCTTGTTTATTATTCTTATTTTTATGTTCTTTTTCATAATGACCGCCTCGCTGATGCCTTGGATGTTTTTGACACTTTTTATCTTTACATGACAATCAATTTTACAAAGTTTCTTTTTTTATATACAACAAAATATCATTGTTCTTGACATATTCATTAATAATTGTTGTTGTTGTTGTTACAATTGTTATTCTTATGACTATTATTATATTGTTTTTATTATGGTTATATTGTTTTATGTGTTATGTTGTTTGGGTTACATTATTGATTTGAAGTTCTTTCCTCATTTGACTTAGGTTATTTAAGATGTTTGCTACCTGTGTGTGCTGTGTGTAGAGCTTCTTTGAGAGGGGTCAGTCAGGAAAAGATGTGAACTGATGGTGAAAGTGCAATAGAACAATTTGAAATCTTCATGCAAATGTCCCTCCTTCCCTTACAATTCCAGCCTAACTTGAACTTGAAACCCTAATATAGCCAAACTTGAACAAGAGCATTTGGAAACATCCATTTCATACTGTAGTCTAAAAAAAAGAAAAATTAGAACAAATCTCTTTCTGTGGCCATCAAATTAAGCAGTGCCTGTTTGGAAATTCAAGCTGGTGGTAAAGAGCCTCTCAACTGCCTCTCCCTGAACATCCACTGGTCCAGCACTTGGCTATGTCTCCATGGCAACAAAGAGGCTGCTGAGTCCCCCCCCCCACCCCCCGTTTATGAACGGCCACACTGGGGAGCATGCATCTGAGAGTAACGGCTCCAATTACTGCTAATCACACTTGAGTCAGCTATGCACTGTGTGTGTGTGTGTGTGTGTGTGTGTGTGTGTGTGCGCGCTTGGGTAAATGCATGTGTGTATGTCGTACTGTGGTGTGTATGTGTGCTTATACACATGTACTCTGACGCTTGTATGTGTGGGAGCGTGTAGGTGTTGCACCGTAATCAAATCTGTATAAAACTCAGAGCCAAGTGAGAAAAAGAACCTTTCTGGTCCATTTAGAATTTTTTTTTATTTTAATAAATTCTGCATTTGTTAAAACATTGTGAAGAAATCTACTGCTCTTTGAAAAGGGCAGGGTACTTTAAAATGGTCTCGCCAAGATCTTTTTGAATATCAGAAAAGTCAGAAGTATTGAATGCAGGATTTGTTGCCACGGAGCCACTCTTCTTGCTTTCATTCAGCCAAGGGAAATGCTTGTATAATTATTGAAAAAAATATATAAATATATATATATATATATATATATGAAAAAGAAACAAATTGTATACTTTCTATGCTATTTTCATAGGGGCTCGTACACTAATGGTGACCATGGACAGAAATCTAAAGTGCTTTTTTTACTACAGTATAACTTATTTGTGTTAAATTTGATTATCACTTGTTGTTTTGGAATAATAAATATGATTTCAAAAAGTTCTTTCTGTACTGTCATTTGGATATAATTTATATCTTTTTTGTCATAAAAGTCTCACTTCATTGTGCCACAAGGTGGCAGTATAGCCAAAAATTACAAAATAATCTTTAGTGTCTTTCAGCTAGAACTGATCTCAGATCAGTAGGACAGTCCGTTCCTTCATTGTGGAATCAGACACACACACACACACCCCTTTTTTAAACTTGTACAATTTTGAAAGTATATTTTTTGTGAGGAAATTCCCATTTTCTTCCTTTGCCACATTGTTTTAAGGGGTCGGAAGTTTTACTGTTACTGATTTCAGAAGATTTTTCAGTATGACTGTTGGCTGGTTTCAGTAGGGCGTTTTTCTTCTTTAAGGTCAGTGTAACCTCTAAAACTGCATCATGCAAGAGATCAGCAGGCTTACATTAACATTATTTGGTGAATAAAAAAATAAATTTTTAGTCTGCTCACACATCTGTGCCGATTTCTTTAAGAAGCTTAAACACACTTGAGTGAATGTGTTACTTTGGTGAAATACTGAATGAATAGCACAAAAACTGCTGAGTCGCTTGAGGACCTTCAGTGTAAGTGCTCTCGGCATCTATTAGAACAGGGGCTAAAGTTTGTGAGGTGTTCTTCTTGGTCTACAGTGCTCCCCGCTGTTGATAGCTGCCTGCTGCTCCACGCATGGACATGTGATGGGTTAAATGCAGAGGTCGCATTTTGTTGGGGTGCTTGAGTGTGTTCACAATGAGAGTCACTTTCACTTTTCGCTGCCACCAGAGTAGTTTGATTAAAGTAACACAAATAAAGGAATTGGACCCTTAACGTTAATGCTTTAAATACAGCTGAGCAAAAGAAGCTGATTCCTTTCTTTGCAGATACACTCCAGCAGAAATTACTCCAGGAAGTACAAATGCATTAATATTTTACTGGAGTAATTGTACTAAATTAAACTACTAGCTACACCTCTGTTCAGGTTTTAGTACTCATGGACCTCATTGTACTGTGAGAAAAAAGCTGTGTAAAACATTATAAAGAATATTAATGTAGAATTGCTGGCAGTTTTGGATTCCCTACATTAAAGAGTCTTAGGTGAAGGAACCTGGCAAACAGACTTGTTTCCTCTAGTATTCAGACAATGGAGCCAGTTTTCTGCTACAAAATGGCCTATATTGGTGAGTGCATGCTTTAGATGTTCCTCCACTGAGTACACACAAGTTTTATCTCAGTTTGGTTTAATCAGGATTTGGTAAAAATGATTTTTGATACAAGTGATGCAGAGCTTTAAATCGTATAACTTGGTTTGTGTGCCCCTTTTACCCTCCACTCTGCATCTGTTTCTACATGTATAAGCATTTCTGCAATGCAGTAGAGTGGATACACCTAATACAAACAGAAAATAATATGTTATGGCTCCTTTCATTAGAAATTCATCATTAGCCCTGTAAACCTCTTGGGGCCTGGCTGTAATCTCCAAGTGTTCCAGGGAGACTGTGGCCTAAAGGAGCCATGTGAAATGTGGGGAAGATGTGTAGAATGTTACTGCTGTGCAGTGCACGCATCCAGACTGAACCGGGACCAGGAATCAGGCTAAAGCATGTGCCAGAATAACTGGCATTCTGAGAAAGATAAATGAGTGCCATGTGAATATATGATCACAGACACACGCACTGTAGAGATCCAGAAAATAAAGTGGCCAAAAATAGACTTTGAGCAAAAACTATTCTTTGTCTTTGAGGACACATGGAAGCAATCAAAGATCAAAGAAGTTTTGTTATCTACTTTATGAAAGTGCATGCAGGCCTACATCTCCAATGCATCAATCCACAGTATCTGTGCAGTTTTAATGAGAAGTGTTTCACAATAATTCTAATGGTCATTTATACCTAGCTGCAATATAGCAAAAAAGAAATTCTGAAACCAAAGGTATTGGTCTCCTAGTTCTCAATTCAATAGCCTCTGTTCTTCTTGTAAGGTTCTACACTAGTTGCTGGAACATTGCTGTGAGGATCTGCCACAAAAGCATTAGTTATATCATGTATTGATGTTGGATGATTTGTCCGGTATAACAAATGTAACTCCAGGTCATCCCAAAGGCATTAGACGGAGGGTGTTCAACACATGAGCGTTCTATGTTGCCCTGCCTGCATTCGGATAATGCTCGCCCCCTGTGCAAGGATTGTCTAATGTTCAGACACAGAAGCAGCTTTCCGAAAGCCGATTGGTGAGCTGCTTGTAAACATGAACTACTACCCAATCCAAGTGTAGTTAGACGGACAGTGCTAACCAATCCTAGCATAAGAGGCAGGATTTGTTGGAATACGGGTCGGAAAACATAGGAAATCCGGATGATTAAAAATAAGAACTTTCGAGAGAAAGATTAGTCATCAGCCTCTGTCAACAGTCATCTTATTTTAGCAGAAATGTTATTTATTATTGTAGCCCAGGGTTAAATGATAACCTTAGCCCTTTAACAACTGATGTATCTAAAGTCATTTGATGTGTGAGAACAGCCATGATGAATATTGTATATGCAGATGTATTATCTATCATTTAGAATGGTGAGTTTATCTAGAACTTACTTGGATTACACGCAGTGGATAAACCAAAGTTTATAGGTTTTCATAGACTTTAAATAGTATTAGTTAGAGGGCCAGTCAATTACTTTCTCCCACCTATTAAAGGTCTATCTGAGAAAAAAGGAGGAGAGGGGAAAGGAAAAGTTTGGAGACTTTTGCAGCACAGATATCTGGGGGCTCTGGGTTTTATTTAAGTTTGAGTAGCATTATATCCATTTTCCAAACCATTTCTTCCATGTTGGGTCGCAGGAAAGCTGGAACCAGTCCCAGCTGACCCCCTAGGCAGGGTTCACCCTGGGTGGGGGACGACTGCCCTTTGTTTTTGCCTTTTCTTTTTCTTTAGATTTATTTGAATATTCTAAAAGTGCATCACTGTTATGGGCAGTGGTGGCCTAGTGGTTAGGACATTTCCCTTTGAACCTAAAGGTCGCAGGTTCAACCACTACACTGCTTCATGTCTTGGAAGTTGCTTTGGATAAAAGCTAAATCTATATGTTCCCTTTTGTAGCATAGTGGGAGTTTTCTTTTACAATACTGGTAAGGGAATATACTGTTACATGTAACCTGCAGCACCAAAAGAAAAAGTGGTAATTTTGACAGACTTTGATGCCCCTGCCTCTAGCGTGTTCCTTTTATTGTCCCTTTCATTTTACACACCGCCTTTACTTTTGACAACAGCAAGGGGAGAGGACGGGATCAGGGGGACTGACAGACCTACATGGACCAAAGGTAACAGGTTATAATGCAGGGACACGTTAAACTGGTAGATATTAACCTATCAAATAAAAATGCCTGACCTCTGCTTGATCAATGCACAAACCAATTGATTTTAAACTGCAGTTTTTTTTAATACCATGTGCTTTATGGGAAAAACTCTAAATATTTGCGAAGGCCGGTCTGCCCCTGGTTGATGCTTGGCATTGTGTATTGTGACTCTAGGCTTATCTGTGGCTGCTCCCAATCAGCTTATTGGAAATATAAAAATTTGGAAATATTTTTTAGGAGATTATACAAACTGTATGTACACAGTTGGATGCTTGTACAAAGGGGTCACCTTAAAGTAGCTGAATTCACTCATTAGAACGAGTTTCCAGATACTTTTGAAAATATAGTACATCAGAACACTTGCAAAGGCCTTTTATATGCAGCGTGGTAGAATCTTATTTTGAAGCAGGCTGTACAGATGTGGTGGTGATCATTAAGCTCACTTGGGCATTTCCTGAAACAATGTTATCTAATGATGACTGTATAAACCTCCTAAAACCCCCTAAAAAAGAAAAGAAAAAAAACTTCCACAGTAAAGGACATAACACATTCTGACACATTGGCATCACAGTGTAAACAGTTACTTGGGTTTGTATGCTTGTTACATTTGATGGACTGAAACTTTCATAAACCATGTGTCTCACAGGAGAACTAGAGAATTAACACCATCTGGATCAGCTGGAGTAGAGATGAACTCCCACGTTGGAGTTCCCATTTACATTTACAGCTCCTGCTGTAATTACAGTAATTGTAGACCAAGGCTGTCTCCAGTTTGCATTTCTAATTTATTTAACCCTCCTTATGGGATGCTTAGATAATGGCATTCAGGACATGACCTGGAGAACTGGAGCTCGTTCCTACTTCACTGTGCCATTAACTGGTGACCTGTCCAAGGGGTTTCTCTGCCCTATGAGTGCTGGGATAGGCTCCAGCACCCCCTGTCACTCTGTGGCTCAGTGAATTAATTAATTAATTAATTAATTAATCATAATTTTTTATGACCAAATACCTGATTAACTCCAGTGACCCAGTTTACTGATCAGTTGCCACAGTACACCATTGAGTTCCTACCTTTTGAAAGTTTATTTGTTTATTTGCAATCAGATTTGATTTGATTTTTTTGTTTAAAAATCAGTAGTGCCATGGTAACAAAAGGATGATTATGGGAACATTTTAGTCATATGGTTGATTTACTTGGGGGAAAAAAAATCTTCAGGTATGTGCTCACATATGTAATCAAACCCCCATACAACTGTATTGAGTTCATCTCCTTTAGGTCTGTGTGTGCCTCAATATATCAAACACCAAACATGCTGCATGCTTTTACTTCTGGTTCATCTGATCTTGGGGTTGTTTCATCAGTGAAGTAGCTTGGGGCTTCTTTTTGGGGGTCTAGTCAGTTTCCTAAAGTACACAGCACCAGTGTCAGAAACGTGGCCATCCACACCCCACAGGTGCTCTCAGCCCTTATTAGCAAACACTAGCGTGCTCATTATAGCACATCTGCAGAGATGTGTTGCACTGCAGCCAGAGGCTTCCAAGAAGCATAATCACTTCCAGTTCCCCTCCGTCATTCCTGTGAAGCAAAGGAGAGGGAGATGGAAGGCGAGAGAATTGAGAGTTGGGAATATGTCCGAGGTCCATGTTCAGTCAATTAGAGAAACGAAGACCAGATACAGCACCAACTCCCCCGCTTATCCACTATGAATAGAACTCTGTTGCAGTTATTCTGATGGATTAACACATTCAAATGATTTGTCTGAAAAATGGACAGTGTTCCATGGTATAACTATCCCTGAGCAAGTTTAGCATGTTACTCAGTTTTACTGATAACATTTTAAATGGACATGTAGGTGTAAAGGTTTTCATGAAAATAAGATAAAATTACAATTATATGAGACAGGACTTTTCAGCAGTATTATGCAAAGACTATTGTCTGCAGTGAAAATTAATGTCATCACAAGGTTGGTTGCCAGAATGTTTTGTTCTTTGCAGTTATATAGTTATTTTCAACAGGCAATATGAAGTACATGTGGTGAATATTATAATTCAGTTCAAATGTATTTAAAGTTGGCCTCAATCCAATGACTAAAAAAAAGTGCTAGATTATATATCAGAGTGTAAAAGAATAAATCTGTTGTTATCCTGTAACAAATCTTGACCAAAAAGGACACACTTGCATACTGTGATGTCATTTTTTAGCTGTTTTGTCCTGTAGGATAGTAGAGTGTTTGGGCAATTTGAGCATAATAGTCTACTTTAAGATCTTGTTAAGTGAAGAAAAAGTGGTATCGTGTCATTACCAATTAAATTAGAAAGATCCGAAAACACTGCTGACCAACTTTTTGGTTTTATTTTCAATTACAGTTGCTCAACACTAAAAATGATGACAACACATGACAAAAGATTAGGTAGTAGAAAATCAACAGTTTGTTACCACACTTTTAGAATATATTAACAGCAATTACACTCAGGTGCAATTTCAAAGTAATACATAACATAGTACATAGCCAGAATGGGCCAAATGTCTGGACATTGCCGGTAAATGTATCATAAATTATTTGCACCAAATGCTTGGAAGAATACTCTAAATACTCTTTAATTTACAGTACATCCAGAGCACATGGCCAGTCTTCTCTGTCTGGCAACTGAGGTTTGCTTTAAAAACCCAAAAAATGCCAAGTTTGAAAGAATCCACAGAGTGAAACTTATCTTGAGAAGATAGCCATTGTCCACATTATCCAGGTAAAGTCCCCTGGCTCCAGACAAGAGTATGTGTATATGTATGTATAACAAACTTTGGTTTGTGTGTGTGTATACATTAAGTGGTGGTTGAAAATTTGAGAACTCTTTAGAATTACTGTGAATATCACCTAAAAAATCATCTGACAGAATGAATGCAATTTAACAAACAAGACAAATATTTAATACATTGCATTCTTTAACAAACATCATTCAGTATTACTTATCTGTGAGTATGTGAACCTTTGTTTCGGTATCTGGTAGGACCCCTTGTGTAGCACTAAGTGCAGCTAAACATTTCTGACAACTCTTGATGGGTCTTGCACATCAGCTTGGAGAACTGTTAGCCCATTGCTGTACAGAATATCTTCTTTGGAAAGCTGGTCGGTGTTCTAACATAAAGTGCTTGCATTATATATCATTCCTACTAGATTAAATTCAGAACATTGATGCAACAATTCTGAACATTAACTTTACTCTTCTTTAAGCCCTTTTTGGTACAATAACTTAAGGCTTAAGGTTGTTGTCTTGCTGCATGACACGCTTTCTCTTGACAGAAGGCAGATGTTCTGACATCATGTCTAGAATTGCTGGTATACCAAATAGTCTTATTTTTCATCCATTTGCACACAGTCTGTCTGACTGAGGGTTAGAGATATTCTAAACTCTTTAGAGATGGTTTATTAAATACATTTTTCTCAGTAAATAAATGGCAAATTCAGTAAATTCAGTGCCTATAGATATAGGTTATATACTCAAACAAAACCACAAAGAAAAGTATATTTTTTAAATCATTTTTTCAACTAAAATATTATTAGATGTATTATTATTATACTATTATTACTATACTATATTATGGAGAAAGTAAGTATGCCCTTGGTCTCAGAAGCCAGAAGCTAGTATCGCCTCTTTTAGCAGAAATAATTTGTTGTAGACATTTTGCATAATTGTGCTCAGCTGTGGGTTATTATCTTTGTGGTTAAAAGTCTCTGTGTGCCACCCTTGTTGGTCTTTGCTTGTCTGTCTGTATGTTTGACACTGTCATGGTTGCTTTTGTTAGCCCTTAGTCTTTGTGCGTGTCTAATAAACCCTTTTGAGAATGAAAGTCCTGCCTGTGTGTTTTTACAGCCACCCACGATTGTTACAGAAAGACCAACCCAAAATGGCAGCAGCGGCAGGACAAATCTACAAGCTGGGCGTGAGTGTGGTCGATGGCTGGCTTTGCAGTGGGGGCGAGTGTGCCAGGGGTCAGTGGATCCTGGGCCAGTTGAAGCTGGCTCGGGATCTTACCAGTGATGGGAGGCTGGAGGGAGACCCCCTCGGAAATCACGCCTTGAAGGGTGTGTGTAGCAAGGGAGGTCTCCACTCAAACAAATAGAGGGGCCTCAAGGGGTAAGCGCAGTGTAGCTGTGCACGCGTCAGAAAGGCCACAGCTCGTAGATCGAGGCTGCGTTTCTGGGTCGCTGCCACTGCCACCCTCTGAGCCCTTCTTTCCCCAGCGGGATCGCGGTGCTGATGATGAGGAGCTGCCGCGCACTGCAGACACGGAGCCGGGACCACCGTGTTCCATCCTCCCTCCCTGGACTTCACCACCGACGCCTAGCTTTGCCTCTGCACCCCCTAGGCCCCAGAAGGAGAGGCAGACCCAGTTGAACGCCAGGGGGCATCCCGTCGAGAGCGGGGCACTAAGGAATACTAGCCCACCTGTCGCAGCTACTTCTGGGTTGCTGAGGCCGACACCGGAAGCCCCTGCTCACTCCGGGTCGACACGGTCAGCACCGTAGAACACCCCTGCCACTTCCGGGTTGCCAAGGCCGACGTCGGAAGCACCTGCTCGCTCCGGGGCGACGAGGTCAACGCCGGAGAACAACGTCACTTCCGGGTCACCACGGTCGATGTCCGAAGCCCCTGCTCGCTCCGAGTTGATGAGGTGAACGCCGGAGAACAACCCTGCCACTTCTGGGTTGCTGAGGCCGACGCCGGAAGCCCCTGCTTGCTCTGCGTCAACGAGGTTGATGTCGAGGAACACTGCCACTTCCGGGTGCGAAGAGGTTGCCGCCAGGGAGAACTGCAGTCTCCTGTTCGAAAGTGGCACCGGAGACTGCACGAAGAGCGTCGTGGAAGCAGCCTGGCTTCCGCGGAACGTTGTTTTTGTGGCCTGGGCTACCATTTCCACAGCCCGGGCCATCATTGTTCTTGTCTCTGTAGGCTTTGCAAACCCTGACGTGGACTTTGTTTTTGCCCCCAGCACTGTTTCCTCAGGTTTTTCATAGTGTGTTGTGTGGCATGTTTAAGTTCATAGTCGGGTTTTCTTAGTTTGTTTCATGTTCCCCCCTGCCCCTCCCCTCATGACATCGCCCAGTTACGCTTTTATTGTCACACTGGGACGGTGTTCCTTGGAGGGGGGGGCATGTCAGGAATGGCGTTGTAGCCCCGCCCCCAAAGCTGAGCCGAGTCGTGCCCAGCTGTGGGTTATTATCTATTATCTAGCTGTATCAAATACTGCAAGCTGCCCAGCCCTTGAGACAACAAAGCAAATGGTTTGACATGAAGTAGCGTATCACGCCCCCTGTGTTTCCACGTGTCCATGTTGTGTTTTGTTTAAAGTCACATGTCATGTGTTTCTCGTGTTTGTGTTTGCCACGCCCTCGCCCCGGCTCACACCTGGTCCTCGTTCCCCATCCCCAGGTGTCATTTATTCATGTTCATTATTTAAACCCCTGCATTTGTGCACTCGTGGTCGGTCTTTGTAAGTCTTCATGTGTGTCTTCACGTTGTCGTTCTGCCATTGTATTCTGCCCTGTACGCTTTCGTGTTTTGTTTCTCAGTTTACGTTCATAGTGTGTGTCGTTTTTGTTTAATAAACCCCTTTTATTTTCAACGCTTCACTCGCACTTGCTTCCTGCAATCACCCTCCTACATGACACATGAAACTAAATTGAATTGAATTTACTGGGACAGCTGGTCCTGGGCAAACTCGCAGTTGTTGATTTTCTTTTAGTGTAGTGATTTATTTCAAATAATTTATAGATTGTTTAAATTCTCTTTTCAGTCACAAGCATCCACAACCTTTTTTTCTACATGCCTTAGTGAGTTCTTTATAAGCAAAGATAACAGCAGTCCTTAGTTGTGAATTTTAAATAAGACAGGTTCCACTTGCAGAAGGTTCTAACCAATGACATCTAATCTGAAACACCTGATTTTAATTTTATTGACTTTAAGGTGTGATTGTGAACTTGTTCTTGTGAACAGACCCGACCCGGGTACCACCGAGGAAACCTTGAGGAAGGTACTGTCCTGATACACTGCTCGCAGGAACTTTTCATAGCTGGCTGCTGCTGCACATGTGCATGTGTGATGGGTTAAACGCAGAGGTCACATTTCCTTGTGGTGCACTTTGTGGGATTGAGTGTGTTCACAATGACAAATAAGTCACTTTCACTTAAAAAAATTACTTGTTTACTTATGTTGAAAAAATCTTGGATAAATCATAAACAAACTTCATAAATCAGTATAAATCAGTGGAATCAAGTAGTAGAGGCAGTAGAGGTAAAAATGGCATCACAAAGCTACAGTAATGAGCTCAAATGTGTTGGCTAAAGTGCAGACTGTTGGCAGAACCTTTTATATTAATTCCATGACTCAATGACTTTGAAAAAATGATAAACCCATAAAACTTGTCACTGTTATTTTTAGGGGAAGTGTAATAAACCCCTCGTTCATTCCATTTTTTAACTGTGTTCTTGCCTTGTGTTCATGTCTTTTAGTGACGGTAGCTCGTAAAAATATTCTTTCTTTAAAAGCAGTGAAAGGAAAGCATCCTGCTGTTGTAACCCTGCTGAGTTAGGAGGGCATACGTTTAACAACTCATGCAGTTTTATATGCAACAGAGCTGGCCTAAAACACTTCACTGGTTTGAAAAGTATAGACTTGTCAGATGTGCCAGGTTTTTCATGTCGCTGTAGAGAAAGAGACAAGAGAGTGTGACTGATTGGTGTATGGGTCAGTGTTAGAGAATGTTTAAACAGTGCTTAGCTGTGCTAATGTCCTGTTCTCCCATTAGACTCTAAATAATGGATATTTTCACTTTTAGTATATTGGCTAAAACAAGAGGTTTCATCATTGAGGAAAAGACTGTGGTAAGCACATCCTTCCTGTGTGACATGATAGAGCTGAGAGGGTGGAGATGGGGTAGGTGGAGGCATGGAAGCATGGACAGCTGCATGAGATACTGATTTTTGCATCATTTACGTGGTCAGCATTTCAGACATTATGAACAATTAGAAATGTCTACCAGGTGTTTGGAGAAATTTACAAAGAAATACAACATTTTTTGAGTCTTTATCCACCCCACCACACCCCCCACCCCCACCCCATCTGTCTGGACAGATTATGGAAAGATAAAGGGTCTTTGTTTAGAGGGCAAAGGCTAGAGAGAGAGAGACTGGGTGAACATTGGCATGGTTTCTGTTGGGTCTTGTTTGTGTCTGTTACCATGGTGATGACTGTCCTGTGACAGCAGGAGGAAGCTGTTGCCAGCCCGTCTGTGTTGGGAGGGCAGTTGATAGTGGAAGGGTGTGGCCGAGCAGTGGACCGAATGCAGTGATTACTCAGACACACCTTAAAGTCATGCAGAAACTCCCCTGTTGAGTCAGTCTTTTCAAAATGAGCACAAGCCCATTCTCCAGTTGATTGGTCTTTGTGTAGCTGATATGTAGAAATGCTACCATATAAGGACGGACTCACAAAAAAATGTAATTAACAATATCCTTCTAAACTTTAGCACATTTTGTGTCAGGCCACCTGACAGATTGTGTTTCAAAATCTGAACACTGTCTATTATAAATATTACACAATATATATGGTTTTTCTGTTACACTACCCCCAAAGATGTATTTCCTGATTAAATAAGGAAAGAAATCTCTTAAAATAAACAAGCCATGGGTTTTCATTATAGTGCTATAAATCAATGCCACTCTGTGTTCTAAAATCTGAATCTTGGTTATTTAAAATCTGAACACATTGTCTATTATAAATATTGCAAAATATATATGATATGATAAGGATAAAATTATAGGTTGGATGCACAAATGTGTCAATGTGTACTTGTTTTTAGTGCATCTGTTGTAAAGGGTCTTTTTTAACAGAAAGGTTAATTGTATTGAATGCTTAAAGGCCATTGAGTCATTTGGATCCATTTGGTACAAGTGAGTAACTCAGTTCAGAAGAAATAATTGACTTAACTCTCTGTAATGATAGAAGTGTGACATTTATGCTGAATTAACACTGGGAGCATGTGCTTTGCTTAAAGAAGAGGCTTTGTTTGTTGACTATAATGCAGTTTGTCGACACCAATTTGCCTGGTATTTTCCACTACGTATAAGGTACTAGTGGTTTAAGTAGTGAAACTGTTGGCTCTGCTTTCTTCAGGGGTAAAAAATGCTCATAGAACAAAATGGGTTTCAGCATGCATAAAATTACCAAAGAACATATAACAAAGTGGCAAACAGCTTCAAATGTACAACTGGACATTTAATTAGAGAAAAAAAGCTTGAATAGCGCTTCAAATTTTTTTGTAAGACCATTCCTTGGTGCTATAGCCAACTACAGTACATTTGCCAAAGTAAGACCTACAAGACTGATTTTCTGGACATGGGTTAAGCCTAGTCTTGGGGTCTAGTCCTTTTGAGCCTAGGTTTAAGCATAATCCAAACCTGAGAAACCAGCACTTAGTGGTGATAATACAAATTGGTATGATCAAAACTTAAATGGTTTGGTTACTGTTTCTTTGGGTTTAGCAATATATGGAAAAAAATGCAGTTGAACGGTGTCCTACATCCTCCATTCCCCTGCGAATGTTGCTTTGTAGAGGGAGTTGAATCTGTAGTGAAAAAAAGACAATCAGTATAAAAACTTCATCATCAACTGAGTGAGAGGGTGTAGAGTGGATAGAATAAATAAAAATAACAATTGTTTTTTTTCTAAATGCTAGTGTTGAACTACATCTTTATTATAAATTGTCCACTCAAAAGATGTGTGAATTGGCCTCACCTATGTTAAGATCTATTTGAATGTGTGGCTCTCAGTGCCTCCACGTCCAAACCCTAAGGTAGAGAAAGAGACAGAGAGAGTAAGAAAGCGAAAAAGTCACACCATGCTGACCCACAACAGTGGAAACTCTGGTGCACTGTGATCTGACCTCAATTTTAAGGAAATCTTTTGGAAGCACCATTAACAAAGCTTTGACATCCTTGGCCAGCTGACCTGACAATTCCTTAAATTCCTGCTGCAATAAACAGACCATTTAAAGTATGCATAGCCATTTGGAGTATGATTATCTAAGACGCAGCCTATTTGGAGAATGTTATAAGGGATCACACGATAACAGCAGTTGATAAGAGTCCTTGGAGCTCAATTCAAGTCAGGATAATTTGCCTAAACTCCGTAAATGCCATGTAGTAAAGGTTTAGTGATATTGGCTGAAATCTTTTCCACAGTATTTAAGGTGGGTTAATTAGACCATAACTGCTAAACCGCTTATTGCTTACTTGCTAATCTTAGTTGATAAACAACCTTGACTGAATGGTAGCACTGTGGCCCAAAACCATGGTAAGGTAATGTTGACTCACCTTTGGGTCCAAAGAGCGCAGAGTAGCAGGGGTTGTTACAGTATGGCTTACCCTCGTGCTGCAAGAGAAAACACAGTCCATTTATAGCATATGAATGAAAAAGGGAGCAGGACTAATACATCCACCCTTGCCCAAAACAAACATAGTTCTACTGCAGCTTCAGACATTGTTTTGACTGCGACCTCAAGGCCAAAAGTCAGCATCAGTCAGCTGAGTCCGAGAATCATGTTAATTCTTTCATGAAATCATTCAGTAGTGGTATAGTTTTACCTCTGCGTGTGAGCCGGGAGACAGGGTCTTGCTGCATTTCTCACACTTCAGGCAGGGTCTGTGCCAGTCCTTACCTAGAGATGTCACTCTCTCCGCTAAAACATAGAAGCAAATGATTGTTGTGATCTACAGTTATATAAAGAGTCACTAAACCATCAACACCAGTCAAGGTCAAAGAAAAGAGCCTAGAAGCATCAAGTCTGCCATACTGCCCCCAAAAGTTGTATTTCCTAAGTAAAAGACATTGCAAATTGCAGTGCTTTAATAGATAATGAAGCTGTTGATGTTTAGCTGAAATCTGATGGTAAGTTGAGTTGATCTTAGGTCAATAAGACTGCATCTGTTTGTCTTTACGGCTAAGACAAGTCTAGTCAAATCAGTTCAGATTAGTGCAGTGTTTTCCCCTCTCTTGGATAGGTCACGGTCGAGAGAACATTAGGTGGGTGTGTTTGTGCGGCCAAAGACATTCCCTTAGGAATTCGCGCCCTCGCCCCCTTCTCGTAAATGCTACTAAAAGAGAGTCTTTATCTGCATGGCCATGCATGAGAGTTTCCAATAAACAACCACCAGAGGACTGAAAGCCTTACGTCGAGAGATCTTTTTATTAGTGTAGATTCTCATACTGTTTTTAATGCAGCAGAGATGTTTCAAGGGAGTTTTTTTGGCCAACAGTCTGCATCTCATGAAGGCCAAATGTTGTCAGCGATCAGGATCGTGCTGAGAAGATGCTAGAGATTTATGGCTCCCATAAAAAAAGAATACATGAATAGCTTTACATTTGAGATTGCTTAAGGTTTTCAAAGGTTTTGTCATAAATAAAGTGTAGCTTATGCACAGGGTTGAAGTACTGTGCCTGTCAAAGTATTTTATACAGTTACACAAATTCTCTTTCAGAAAAAGAATGTCAAAATACAATGTCCTAGATGTTGCCATGCCACATTATGGTTTGTATTCGTTTATATTGGTGTTTGGGCACATTCCACAGCCAAATGTGTTATCATGATGTCCTCATCTGTCTGATGGGTGTGACAGCCTGAATAGATGATCTACTGGGGCACAAAGTCCCATTTGCTACCAGTGACGCAAACCAAGGACCTGAAGAATTTATTAAAAAAACACACACCCTACCTTGGAAAGAAAAAGAGACACAAAGGAACAAAGGAAAATGACAGCACTTGATGGAAATTGTTCTAGCATTTCCTTTGCTCAAAATAGGATATTTTAGAGCAGTAATCAGCATCCCTTCTCTTGGAGACCTTTCTGCCAAGTTGAGATTCAACCCAAGCTCGAAAATCTGAAGAACACCACCAAAATCCCACAGTACCTCAAAAGCACTGATTACTTGGCTGATTTCAGTTGGAACTGAACTTCGTAGCAAGGAAACATCTCCAGGAGGTGGATTAGTGACTACTGATTTAGAGGGTAATGGTTCTGACTTTCCTTATTTAATCTCACTTCTCTTTTTTTGGTGTTTAGAAGAGAGACTGAAACTGTAGGCACTGATACAAGCAGTATACAATGTTTTGTTGTCTGTTTGTGCTTTGATTATACCCAAATGTTCTGGCTTTCTCAAAGTTAGCTTGTGTATTTTCCTTCCTGAAAACTTCCATCAAAAACAGGCAGAGAGAAGCTACCTAATCTACTGTGGTTGCTGGTAGATCTCCAAAAGTCTACAAAGTTGGACTAAGTATTGAATTAACACTTAATGTTTGGAGTTAACACCTGCAGCGTTCAGTTAAATCCATCATACTTATTTGAATGGTTTCAGCCCTCTGGAGTTTGCTATGAATAGGGACTATTCTCCTGTCTCTTGAACTGCCTGTTTTGCTGTAGCTTTGGGAGGGGAAAGGCAAGGGATGTTGAATTTCTCTATGGATTTTCATTGTTTTTCTCCCTCTGGAAGGACACTACCCTCAGTCTCCAACAATAAAGCGGCGGTAGCATGATTACTTCCATCTGAGCATCAGGCTTTAGTAAGTGTGAGAAGAGTGGGCATTAACAACTGTTGAGAAGGAGGTTGTTCAGCTCAGTGCACAGAA
>JBBPDA010000001.1:47887994-47898416 GCA_037974385.1 Arnoldichthys spilopterus
ATCAGGCTTTAGTAAGTGTGAGAAGAGTGGGCATTAACAACTGTTGAGAAGGAGGTTGTTCAGCTCAGTGCACAGAATATGTAACATCCATTCAGAATAATAATGCTGAGTTAATTAGACAAAGTTCATTGCATCTTCTTGGCATTGCAAAATTAGAGAACACTGTTCTTGGCCACCCTCTGAAATGTACAACATGTGCAGACTTCCATTTCTTTATTGTTCCTGGTCTGGCTTTGGATCCGTTTTGGCGCTAAGCACTGATGGGTGTATAATGGCATCATTAGGAGCCCAGGTGTGTGTTTTCTACCTCCCAGACAAAAGGAAGTTGAAGAACATATTTTCATTTAAAACCTACACAAATGACGGATATAAGCTATAAAACTTTGAGGGAAGGCTGACACAACTGATAAGACAGAAAATCCATGTTTTACACTAAAAAGAAAGACCCATTCTTTTATATGTTAACAGGGGAAGAATAATGCAACAACCAGAAGCGTTTACTTTGGCAGAGGCAGTGGAGTAAATCTGCAGGGAGAGAAAAAGCAAAAGAGCGAACAGAGGATCAATTCATCCTGCTGACAGGACAGTGACCTAGAGCCCAGACATACAGTATAGAGAGAGATAGAGAGAAACAGAAAGAGAAATAGAGAAACAGAGAGAGAAGGAGTGAGAGAAAATGAGAGAGAGAGAGAGAGAGAGAGAGAGACATGACTTTGTACTCTGGCTTCAGGAGAGTTTCATGCCTCAGGGGAAGACCCTCTGCTCTATAACTTAAGTAAGGAAATGCTGAGGGCTGATTTAGATGAAGCTGAGCAGGTCACATCCTAACTGATTTTCCTGTGATCCGTTTAGGCTGGGTTCAGAAAGATCTACATGCTCTTCTGGGACTCTAGATGCATTTTTCAGAAATTGGCTTTTCTTTTATCTTCTATCTTTTATCTTTTTTTCCCTTCCTTTAGACAATCCTATGTAATTGTTATCAGCAGCAAATCCAAAAAATATAATTCGTTCTGAATACCTTGTGTAAAACTTGCTGAATTTTTCAAAATTTAGGTTTACACTTACACTGAGTGTAAGTACTGTTTCTCTGAGAATCAGGTAGGATTTCAGGCTAGGCCATCATATTGTTTTTTTTTTTTACTGATATTTTTACTGCAGAAAACACACTGAAAGCTAGCGGTATGAGTTTATTTGACCTAAAGTGTACATCCTTCCCACTCAGAGACTACTGATTTCATCAACACAATTCTTGCCAAAAGTTACTAAACAGAAAAATACTGTTTGTTATTTAAGTGTTTTAATCCATATGACACCAGTGTACACATTTAAACTGAATCCGGTAAATTCTCAGTACTTTTCTCAGTGTAATGTGCATTAAGGTGAGCCCCACATGTTTCATAAGCAGCGCCTTGCAGCAACCTTCACACTTTCTGTTATAGCCATGGTGATTTTTGTTCTAAATCTTTTACACTGTCATTTTCATTTCTTGAGGTAGGAAGGGGGTCAAATTTACCTTAAAAGCTGCAAAAAAATTAATTTCAGCACTTTCAGTTCCAGGTTTAAGTTCACTGCAAGCAGGAAATGAGTTGAACGCACATGTCTTATCTCTGCATACTTCCTTGACACTCCCTTTCATTACAGTGCTAACACTGCTGGAATTCATTCAGCTTTTGCTTTTAATGTGGTATTGACTATTGCGTCTGTTACAGTCACAGCAAACTTACTGTTTTTCTCTCTTCTCAGTATAAAATGTCTGTTTTTTAAAAAAAAACTATGGTACTTAAAAGCATGTTTTCTTACCAAAGTACACTTCCTTGTTGCACTTGGGGCACTTGGGCATGATGGCAGATTTGCAGTAAAGTTCCTGGACACTTGAAATCCCTTGGTGGACACACAGACACACAGCAACAAGAGGAGCAGTGACCACCTGCTTTATACCGCCGAGGAAGAGGAGGAGGCAAGGACTGGGTGTGCCCTCTCTCTCTCTCTCTCTCTCTGTGTGTGTGTGTGTGTGTGTGTGTGTGTGTGTGTGTGTGTGTGTGTGTACAACATGTATTTAGCTCTTTGTGGGGACATGTTCAAGGTAAGATTACAGTGGAAAATGAACATTTTGGTGTTGTTAATTGTTGTTGGGTGCTTATGTGTTTATTCAGTTTCCTATGCACATACAAATTCAACTGCTAGTCCAGGCACTGGTTATGTCTCGCCTTGACTATTGCAACTCACTTATGGCTGGTTTACCTGCAACCTCAATCAAGCCACTCCAGAGGATACAGAATGCGGCAACTTGGCTGATCTTCAACCAGCCGAGATGTGACACCACTTCTTCGCTCGCTGCACTGGCTCCCCATCTCCACTCGAATCAAATTCAAGTCCTTGGTGCTCACATACAAGATCATCGATGGATCATCCCCGATGGATCGGTTGATGGATTGGCATATGCATCTATTGAAGTTCCTCTCGGTGGTAGTTTAAGATCTTGGCGTGTTTATTTATTGCAGTAGTTGCCCTCTGTAGTTGTATAAGCACTTAGCGTATGTATGCATTACAGTAATTGCGTTTGTTATTTATTTTATAACTACGAGCAATGCATTGGTCTTCCTTGTAGCACCACTCTCAGTGTTACTGTATGCAATTGCGAACGCTTGATTGTTTCCTCTGTCCTGGAAGTCGCTTTGGATAAAAGCGTTAGCCAAATGAATAAATGTAAATGTAAATTCAGCTTTTATCTGAAAAGTAAAAGAGCCAAAAGATTTCCTGTTGGTTCCTGAGATGAAGGTTAAGGTTGGGTTACATGAAGCACAGCAACAGTGGAAATACAGAAGGCAGAGGAAAGGACTAGAGCTGTACAGGTGTTTATTTAGGTACTTGATTAAACAAAAGCTTTAACTAAAAACTAAATTTTCAGGGTCCAGAGTGACACAACCACCTAAGTGTTTGCTATCATTGGAAGTTGTGAATTTAATTCACAGTGATGCCGCTGCAATTGCCTCTATCTTAGTTGGTTTCTCCCTCATTACTCAGAACAGTGCCAACTAGCACTGATATCTGTTTGATGACATAACCAAATTGGCAGTGAACATTCTCCTCCAAGCGTGTCAAACTGTTAGGAGCAGTTTGTAAAGTTGTGGTGGCTGGCCACCCATGTCTCAGATGAAGCATGTGCTGGCCTTCACACTTCCAGTGTTGGTGGTATCCTGGGAAAGAGGGAGTCCTAGCTAGTGGATGGAAGTGGGGAAAAAACTAAACTGGATAAATTGACCTAATTTGGTAAAATGGCAGAAAATTGAAAAGAATAAAATGTACTTTCTCAATAAAGTATGAAACAACGTAATGGACACAGTCATATTTTGCATAGCTTGAAATCTCCAATCAAATTATTCATTTTAAAGAATTTCAAAATACAAAATAGAATCCCTGTAACCAAAAAAAAGGCTATTTCCCAAAATCTGTGATGTTTATTTATCTGAACCTTTATTTAACTGAGAAGAAACATTTTTTTATAGATTTTCTGACCAACCTAATTCTATCTTGTAAATTTACACAGATTTTAAATTTACTGGCTGCAACACAATCAACAAAGATTGTGACAGAGGCACATTTACAATTGTGTTACATCACCATTTCTTTTAATAACACTTGCAATTGGAAATATTGTCCATTCTTGCTTGATGTAAGACTTCAGCTGATCCGTAGTCCATGGTTGTCGTTCTCTGATTCAAATCTTCAAGAAGCTCCATACATCATCAATAGGTGACAGGTCTGGACTAGCAGATGGCTGATCAGGCACAAACACTCTGTGTCTATAATGCCATGCTGCTGTAGCCCATACAGAATGTGGCCTGGCATTGTTCTGCTGAAATAAGCATGAATGTCCCTGAAAGAGACATTGCCTTGAAAGCAACATATGTCTCTCTAAAATCCAAATATATGACTCAGAATCATTGATACCTTCACATTCATGTAACTCACCCTTGCTGTGAGTACTGATGTGCCCCCATACCATCACATATGTTGGCTTTTCCACCTTTCTCTGATAACAATCTGGATGGTAGTTTTCATCTTTGCCACGGAGAACTCAGTATTTTTTCAGCTTGTTCCAAAAACTATTCTAAGTTACATATTACAGGTCATTGTTTCTATTGGATTTTGGAAAGTATCCCAACTTTTCTTTACAGATAATAAAAAAATAAAACATTGATTGTGCTTTTCTTTTTACACAACTACATTTTATGTTTGATTTGTATGGTTTATTATTGTTCAGTTACAGCTATTTTTATTCTTTGGGATTTTTATCAACTCTGCTTTTGACTTTTTTACTAGTCAAAATACATTGTTTAAATAATATGTAATAATTGAATTTAATTAACATTAATGTGATTGCTATAGACAGGGGCTGTAAACTGGGTTGGCACTGCCCATTTGGAGTTTTTCCCATTTCTTCAGGTATTACAACAATGTGCAGTATTATGTGTATTATTAGGTATGACTTATCCTTTAGGTGGTTGATACTACAGGTGCTGCAATGAAAGCAAAATATTTCTTTTGCAGATTTCATCAGAGGGTAATTAGGTCTTTTGTTGCTTTTTGCAGGCTGTAATCTGTTAGTTTGGAATTGATTTGTGTATGTTTACAACCCGTGGACTCATTAGCAGAAAAAGTCACCTGAATGAACTCTCCTGCTATTGAGTTTATATGAAGCCAGTCTTGCTTGTCCTGTTCAGATTCAATTTAACAATAAAGTACTTCATTCTAAGATTTTTTTAAGATCTTAAACCTATTCAGTTCAAAGGATGCTTCTTGTAAACAGCATGTTGTCTTGAGTTTACAGCGTAACACAGATTTCCAGATTGCTCGTTGCCTGCTCATTCAGTTTGTGTTACAGTGAGTTCATTCTGAAACATCCTCATGATTCTCATACAAAACTCACACAGTGTTCTATGTTAGACAAACACAGAGTGCTGGGCTAAGCTCACATTAGAGAACTGAATGGTAATGCTTGTTCAAAAGCTGCCTACTTTTCTCATTGATAGCATGAAGGCTGTGGTCTGCCACACACTTGCCCAAAAGAGATGAGAGAGAATTGATTAACGATTAGGACTTGTTTGCTGGCTGAATAGGTATTTAGAGTTGAGAGCAGGGATTTACCTTTGTTTAGGGATTGAGTAGTGTTTTTCTCAGAGATGTGCAAGCTCTGTGCTCAGTGGACTAAGTGATGACTCATAAGCCCAGAATTGTATTAGATTCTAGTGAAAATTATTGCGATAAAAGTTTCATATAACATAGTAATTGGCCTCTATAAATAATTCAGGTCAGGTATTCTGTGTTCATTAGACAGAAAGAACTATTGTACTCACCGTAATAAAGAAAAAAATAACTATTGTACACCTGCTCTTCAAGTTCCGGACCTTTTAAAGCGGCACTGCAATTAAAACAACCCGACTTTGTGCAAGCACACAATTTTGCATGGATGTGGTTACTTTGCATTAGGCAAACATTGTTGTGAACCTCCACTGGCCTTCCCACTGTTGAATCTTCCCAGAAAAGATAGCAATGCCTCAGAACAACCTGTGTGTTAATCAAACACACCATGACAACCACTTGTTTTTGATGTACAGTACAGTACACTCACACATATATGTATATATACACACACAAACACACGCAAGGCCTCCACACACAGGCTGCGATGAAAAAAGAATTGACTTTATAAGTGACAGCACACACTGATGTAACTGTTGTGACATGTTGCTTGTCTGGGAATCATGCTTTTCTTCTTTTATTTTTTAATTGCCTTATGCACATTTCTTGCATATGCTGCTTAATTTAATCCAGCTCATGTGGAATTTGTCTTGCCTGTTAAAAGTGTTTTCATTTGACCACCCCACAGTTGGAAAAGAAGGAAGTTATGTCTTGCAAAATTTATAGATGCACAGCAAAACTCAAGCGCATTATAAAAGAGCTTTCTAAACTGTGGTTCACATTTTAGCCCTCCTATTTGAGGAAAAGTTGTTGCTGTCTTCCCAGTCTTGTATTGTGGGAAGATCCCTTGAATCCCTTGCAATTGCTGACATCAGAACAAACAGAAAAAGTCACTAAATCAAACCTGTCATTAAAGAATGTCAATAATATAATGAACTGCACAATTAATGTTGTAATAATTTATATATAATCAGATTTAAAGAACTATACAATGCAAATTGATGATGATGAAAAGACTCAAATGATCTAAATCGATAGCTATCACTGAAAGCTGTATACCCTACAAACATGTGTTTCAGATATGTGTGTGGGACCACTGGCACATTTCTTTGCGTGTAAGACGGCTCATCCTCAGTAGATCCTTATGGGTGTGTCTCCAAAAAGCACACAGCCTCTGTTTTATCTCTACCTCAAGCGTAGGCCACCTTTCCTGCCTTCTAATTTTAAAATTACATTGCTGGAACCTGTGTGCTCCTCAATGTTTTAGACTTTCTGAGGTTTACCATCAAGGACTGAGCTTCATTTCCTCTTGTTGTTGACAGCAGGTCCAGGAGATCATGCAACTTCACAATGAACCACCCCCACCCACTCTCCTCCTTCTCTGTTATCATTACCATCATAGCCCTCCTAAACTCCAGCAAGATTATCTGACTTCAGTACCCACAGGCCCTATTCATTCTTGACTGGGTGCCAACCCTCTACTACTGCAAGCATGGTGCAGGTGTGAAAGGTGTCAGGTATTGTAAAACAAAGACAAAACATAGTGAACCAAGACATACCCAAGGCAAGCCAGAACAGAAGAGTATATGTACAGTGCAGAGTAACTGTGTAGGCTACAGCCGTTTGATAGAGAAGCAGTATTACAACACCCTCACAACTTTGAAATGTAAAGAATTAAGTGGCACAAAAGGGCCACTGTGTGTAACTTGTATTTACACCATTGTTAGGAATTTTTATTTAATTTCCTAGTAGTAAACCCAGAAATTCATGAGCCAAATTACCATCCAAACACACTGTTACTGGAGGGAATGCAGGTAGGAAACAGGGCCATCCAGTAAGCATGTAAAACAGCAGTAATGGATGTTTTTGTGAGCAGGATATTTGTGGGTGTGGATGATGGATCTAGGTGTGGAGTGGACAGGTGTGAACAATGTAAACAAACACAGCCACGACTGATGAAGTAATCAGGGCCTCTGGAACAATAGTCAGTGACAGGAGTTAAGTCATTGCTTTTGGGTGGCTAGCTAAGAGCTATATGAGGTGCTCAGAATAAAAGTGGTTTATTCTGTTTTTATTACAAAATAATAATAATAAAAACATTTTTAAAATGCTATACTCACATAAGCTTAGCTAAAGACTGAACAAAACCAAATCAGTTTATGAGGAGCCTGGCCATTTTTACCTTACAAATTACATTTTTTCCCCAAAAGCTAGGTATCACTCAATTTATTTTGGACCCTAAAATAAGTTCTCTGGCCAAATTTCCACTTATGACTTCACAATTCACCCCTTTTCTATAAATGACTGAAGCAAGACAAGACAAAAGATATTATAATGGCAAACAATGTTTTAACAAAGATAAAGAGCCAAACCCAGGTTATTGGTTTGGCTCTTGTTCTGTTAAACACTGAGCAAAAAAGTCACTCACAGCACATATTTGATTTAATATCTTTGTAAAAAGGGATGTTCTGCATGTCGAAGTCTATCAAAGACTGGGCCATAAAAAAGAGGCAGTTATGGTACGATTCTTTGCAATATTAAGTTTCTTCATTAACAATTTGCAGTTAATGTAATTGATTACTATAAATATTTACTGCAGGCTATAAATCAAGAAAGGGTAATATTGCTCCAGTTTTTTAGTGGCTTGCAGCATAAGACAACTGAGCCAGTGAGCAAAAAGCATGTAAAGGGGCTATATGTGTTAGACAGTGTAATGAGCCTTTTCCTCCTAGAGTCTGTCATTGTTGGCAGTAATTCAAGCTACACTACATGTTTGGTTTGGAACACCATAAGAATTTGGGTTATACTGGCAAAGTATAGCAAAAGAGTCAAAAGACTATTGTACGTTCACTACAAAACTTTCCCCCTTCAGTTGCTAAATTATGTATTAATAGGTATTACATACACTGAAAACAACTGGTCTCATTTTGCAGCAAATGTATTTAATGATATTCTGTATACTTATTATATAGAAAGAAGGTTTAAAATAAATGTAAAATTGAATTGCATTAGGCATGAAAAACTGAGGAAAAAAGGAAACAGATTTCTAGCTCCATGTATAAGAGATAAATCAGTAGAATGAGACTGAGGATATAGCTGTACTTATATGTGGTCATCTTACTAAGGTTTTCTGTAACTAATTGAGTAATAATTTGTTGTAATTGTGATTATAAATCTAGTTATATCCTGCACTACTGAGTATATTTTACTAGTTGTCTAGTTTGTATGCTGTATTTTGTAGTTTTACACTTTCTATACTTCTTACCTCTTTACACCTTCAATATTTAAAAGATTAGTAAAATATCTTACTGTCCAGTGCTGCATATTTACAGTGCATGTGTGTGCTTTGCGTGTCCATGTGTGTGGCTGCCAACTTTGCTTTTTGCATGCACACTTTTTTTTTTTTTTGCATGTAGTGACATTGCAGTGTTCCCTCCTTGGTGACTTTTGGAATACCAGCAAAAATGGAATTGAAAGGAAAAACTTCATTACTCGGTAACTACAGAGAGGCTTTCAGTATGTTCATGAAGTTTACAATTCTGATGTGTTCTAGTTGAACCAGACATTCAAGTCCTATAAGCAATTATATGTAGACTGAATGGAGATTTTCAGAAAGTATTGAAAACAGTGAAAATGTCATTGCAATGTTTCTGTTAAACTGAATTTGAAAAGAGAGCAGTACTGCTTCAAATCTGATTAAAGACATACCAGTGTCATTAAAGCAAAGCACCAATAAAGTGCCAAAGCTATTTGACTGCTAATTACAACTACCTTGTATAGAATGTCTTGGCTGTTAAATGCAAAAGAGTGAGTTGGTAAGTTACAAGCCAGTTCCACGAGGTGCTTTGCATCTAACAACAAGGAGTTTTAGAGGAGAAATAGTGGGATAAAGGATAAGTGAATTATCCCCTGTGTTTTACTTCTGCTTTAGTATATATTTACTGTTGCTTATTGCTCTTACATCTACCTGTTTGTTGAGCTTCCATTTACAAGTAGGTGTGTTAAGATAGAGATTATACTTCAGCAGTTCATGAATCCATGCATTAAGAAGTGATGATCACTGTCACTGGGACAGTTGTGTTCACTTCAATTAGTCTGACCTACAAGTCACTGCAAGCCTGACATATTGCTTAACACTGTTACTAGGAAATTACTCCATGTTCACACCCAACTACAAGTTGTTTGACTTGTGAATGTTCCAAATGAGAAGAGAGTTGACATGACTTCAAATTGTAAATAAATTCAGACCCATATGTATTATTGTGTGTGAAAAGGTATTTTGGTCTTAGTGGGGACTAAAGGTACCCAGTATTATGCCCAGTAATATTCCCTAACACAGAATACTGAATTACAGCAACCATCAATGGCACATTTACATTTATTAAATTAGTAAAATAGTAAAAATGTCTCTATACACCTTAATTCACTACAGTTAAGGATAAGATGTAGCATTTTCTATTTACAGTAATACAGAAATGTTTATACCCCACAACAATAGAAATACATGTTTTATACGGTCTTGCGTAAACAAGTGCTTTAAATCACTCTGCCGTGTGATTCTCTAATGCATTCTGTTATATTTTACTACAGCATGTTTATTTTCATTCTTTCCTCTAAATGATAGTAATCTGTCTGTATATTTTAGGAAAGTGTGGGAAGGAACTTGTAAGCGCAAGTACATTCTTCATGCTGAAGAGTTCATTTCGTTTTATGAAATTACTTGAGAAAAGACTTTCAAAACATAAAAATCTGCAGCACATGCAAACAATCATCATTAAAGTTTCTTTTGTGCACTTACACTGGCTGGTGTACAACTATTCTCCCTAAAAATAAAACAAGCAAACTGCAGCTTAAAATGTACGTTTCCCTAGCAACCCATAATTATTTGTTTGGGGTTGCTTCCTGTGCCATGGTAACAAGAACTGAACATTAAAAAAAAAAAAAACAGGAAGCAAAAAACCGTCATGATTTGTATATGTTCTTTCCGGTACTCTGCAAGGAAGTCAGTGTTCTACCATACTCACATCTGTCTGGGCAATTTCACTTTCAAAGCTGCATAAATAACTTCACATGCTGAGCTAGTGGCAGATCTTACTTGCTTAGTCAAAGTCCAGGCAGCGTTATATAGCCTACCTTACTCTGTTATGCTATAAAAAATCTGAAGTAGTCAGAATAAATGGTTTGTAGAGTGGTAGAGTGTAAGTACATAGCAAAGTATTT
>JBBPDA010000001.1:47899834-47942119 GCA_037974385.1 Arnoldichthys spilopterus
TATATATTAATTAATTATTTACGTTTTATATATATATATAACATAACGTATAACATAAATAATTAATTATGCTTTGGTTTCCTCCCACTGTCCAAAGGCTTGCAGTAGGTTGACTGGATACTCTAAATTGCCCATAGGTGTAAGTGTGTTTATGAGTATTTGTTTGTCTCTGTGTTGCCCTGCAATGGGTTGGGTGTACCCCGCTTTGGCCTGTAATAAGCTGGGATTAGCTCTAGCTTCCACACAACCTGAAGTGGAAGAAGTGGTTTGGAAAATGAATGAATAAATAATTGTATTAGAAATTAAATGTCTTCACTTATTATCCAGACATATACAACAACTGGTCCCATTTAACACACTTTTAGTTAATT
The DNA here is from genome assembly GCA_037974385.1 of Arnoldichthys spilopterus. Taxonomy (NCBI): domain Eukaryota; kingdom Metazoa; phylum Chordata; class Actinopteri; order Characiformes; family Lepidarchidae; genus Arnoldichthys; species Arnoldichthys spilopterus. The sequence goes on from JBBPDA010000001.1 coordinate 47,900,206, forward strand.
TATCAAATATAATTCATATATGGTGGATTTAAAAAAGTAAGGGCTAGTACAGCCAGTTAGTTACTGCACAACACATCATTGCATTACACACCATGAAGCAAAGGCCACTTTTCATTCATCTGTTAAAACATTTGCTATTTATTTTAAAATGAGTTTTAACTTTCATTCAAGAATATTTTTGGCTCCATACTTTCACTCTTCCATTCAATAAGTCTTAATGAAAGTATGAATGTACAAATATTTAATATTTGTGTACATTGTCTGTCTGGTCAGCGGAAAAGTATTTTAAGGTATTTCTGAAATGATCCATTATTCAAAATGAAAATGATCCAAAAATGAAATTTTCCATTCCAAAATGTTTTTAGCCCCAGTGCTGTGTCATGAATAAATCATGCACCATTGGAAACTGGGAAAATAAGACATGGCTTTGTGGCTGGTTTAGCCCGTATTTCACCCAGGTCTGTGATTGTCTTTTTCACTGTAGTTTCAGCTGCAACGGGGCTCATCCTCCTACATGACAAATTCCACATGTTGAAAGAACATGTCATCTGAGTCTGAAGAAACATCCCACAGATATGACGTAGTGATGACAGCTGGGTACAGAGTGACTCTGCAAGTAGATATAAGGTTCAATGTTTAAGGTACCACCCATTTACAGAGACTGAAGTGAAGAGTTGAAAAGCCAGCTCCATGATGGTATTGGTGGGGTTGTTTAACTTCATGAAGTCAAAACTGTATAGATAGAGATGGGATGAGGTTTGTTTTTTTAAAGAACATTTAAAGTACAGGTTACCTATGGTTAGGTCTTTGTTATGATGACATCATGACAGCATGTCTTTGAACTAAGAGTAACTTTTTCAACATTTCCTGTCAAAAGTTTTTACTGGTAATTTAAGCTGTTCATTTACAGTGATTAACCTTAAATTGTACAAAGGTATGTGGCTGGAATAAATAAATGCATCATCAAGTTTAGGTCCAAAATGTGAAAAATCGTGTAGATTTCATAGACAACAGGCTTTTCTGGTGAACTTAAAGCTTTCCTACAGCAACGGAAGTAAATGAAACCTTGAAGGTTAACACAAACAATTGCTAGAGGAGCCCCAACTTCTATTAAGGACCTACAAACCCTTCTGTCTGAACTAAAGCAGAGCTAGAACACATTGTTCCTACACCCTCTGATGCATTATTACCATAGTACTGTAGTGCAGGAAGTAGTATTGTATATTACTATCAAAATGGGGAGGAAAAGGCAAGATCCAAAGACACACAGATAAGATAATGAGCCACAACATTAGAAGAAAATAATTCAGCAGTAGATTCAGTTAATGGAACAGCAGCACAGACTCCAGATATCAGCTCCTACAAGCTGGTTTGGGATGAACTGGACAGAAAGGGGTGAAAGTAGAGTGGCAAAAGTTGGGGCAGCTTTAGAAATTCTCTTTGTTAACTTACTTTTAAGTTAAGCAGGTTCTTTATTCCTGAAAAATGCCTGTTTGTCATAAAATGTACATGATCTGTTTTTTTGTTTGTGTTTTTTTTACATTTGGCAGTTTACCATTTAAGTTGACCTCTGTACATTATTGTAATCGCACTGCTTAAAAAACTGGAAAACATGGTGTTCTAAAACTTTTCACCAGTATTTAATATAATAGTAGAAATGTTTTTATCCTTTAATTTATTGACATCATAACACAGAACACATTATATGTTTGAAGCATAAATGCTGAAAATAAGTCTTTAGTATTTATTTTCATATTAAGATATAAGTATTAAAACATGTAATGTTTGCATTCATTTTACTGATAAACAAAAACAATATTAACATACAATTTTATGCAGTTGGTGTAGTGCAGTGTTGTGGGTAACACCACTGTTTTCTATGCCACAGAATGGGCTTCCAGGAAAGTCCCTGCAAATTCTTTGGGTTAGTTTCCTAATATGATCTACTGACATCTGTAATGTGATTTAAATACATGCCATTCTGCACAAGAACATCTGCTAAATGTATAAGCCGCTCAAGTTAAGCCACTAAAACAGCTTAAACTAATGTAAGCATTATTTAGTGCTTTACTTGAATGCTTACTGACATTGTTTTGTCTGTTTGTCAATAGAGTTCATAAAAATGGTCCAAAACTACTTGGATTTTACTACTGCTTGGTTTTTGTCCATCTCCTGTTATTATTTTGGAGAGTTTTGTTCAGACAGTAACAATCTATTATATACAAGACACTTATATACTAACTATATTATTCACCAAACTATATTATTGAACCAAAATAACAGCCCCAAGAGCTTAAAAACTAATTTGAGGAGATACCATTTTTCTTGCCTTTTAACAAAAACCCATTTTTTACAGTGAATTTATTAAAATAACTAACAAAGGCTCATTTGCAGAAGCTTCAGACCATTGTCTCCAGTGGATTTTGCCCTGCTGAAGTTCCGCATAGAGATGCAATGACGAAATGATGCACAAGACAGTGAGCCTCAGGGTGGAAATCAGTCACATGTGCTACGGCCATGGGAACTAAAGGGTGGTAAAAGATGACATCAGACTTAATGTGATGGAAGTTGGGGTTGGGCCTTTTGCTCTTTGTTCTTCAGTGTGTGGAAGCATTGATTTCTTGCCTACTGGACATACCCAATTTTCCAGTCCCTTCTAGTGCCAACTTTCCAGCCCTTCTGTACAAGTCTAGCTGCCTCCACTTCACTTCACATGCTGTGATTCAGAAGGGAGCTGGTTTACTCCTACATTAAAGCTCAAGGTTATTCTAGTATGCCAAGAAAGAAAATAACTTTAACAGGGCATTCAGACTTTGAATAAGCAGCCCAGCACATTTTCTACAGTAATAGAGGACATGGGGCATGGGGGGATTGCAGTCTTTGAATCTTATATATTATATTTAGCAGGCTTGGTTTGAAATTTTAATAAGCTTTGCCTTGTTTAATATTGCACTGAAGCCACATAAGTACTGCAATCATCCACTCAGCCCTGACATTCTCCTCTCATTTGTTCTTTGCTCTAATCCACCATAAACCAGCAGCCTTACAAATCAGACTGAGTATTAATGCAAACCACAATATATTGCACTTACACTTTATTTTCTTTAGCTCATTCAGAACCAACACATGGTATAGATCAACACATGCTATCAACATGAATGCAGGTTTACTGATGTCTTATAGGGATTTGGATTTGGGTTTGGCTTCTTTTGCTCTCTGCTTAAATAGAACCTGCAGTGCGGCTGCATTTGAATGGAGAGAGTATTTAAGCAAATTAGAGGCAGTCCGAAATAGGTCTATGGCTGTAGTGAAAAGGCTCTGGTTCTGAGTTACGTCATAATGGAGGAACAAGCTGGTCAGGAGCAGAATGGACAGGAAGAGATTGCGACAGATGAGGGGCTGATTATATTGTGTTACACTGGATGAGCATATTATATATGTGTGATACACTAATTATTGTTGTAAGAGCTCCTTCCTCCACAGAATTTTGGGTCATAGGGCTTGAATTACATTGAAGCCTTGTGTTTAGAAGTGAGAACACTTGGTGTGCTCTAAAGACCTTAATCCTGGGTGGTTGTAACCCTTTTCCGGTTCTATTCTGACTGATTGGCATGACCTACCAGAAAGTGAAATGAATAAAAGTGGCTTTTATGTGGAAAGTATCCTGTTAGAGAAGTATGTGAGAGCAGGAAGGGAGGCTGCGTATCAGTGTAGATGAAGGCTGGAGAAACAATCATTTTCTTCTCTTGGCTTTGGTCCAGCATTGTGCAGTATCAATAGGACTCTGCAAACACAGTTCTAAGCACAACCTAAATGTTCACATTCAGAATTCAAAAAGATGTTATTATTCACTTGCATCAGCATTATCTGTGTATCAGTACCTAGATTACAAAACAAGATGGGCATTACAGACTTGCTGGAACCATATCAGTCTAGCAAGTATTACAAATCTAAGTTGAACCGGATATTACAACAGTTTTCGGGTCTGTCTGTAAAGCAAAGGAAGTGCCTTAAAACATCAGTAGTTATTTTGGACTGTGTGGTGTTCTCCACTTTAATCATTCCTGGTGTTTAAAGAGCAACTACATTGGCAGAAAAAAACTGCAGATATTTAACACAGTATTTAGGATTGCTAGACACCTGTAAAGTGGGTAACATGGGTAACAAACTAGCTGAATTCACTAGTTAGAAGTCTGGATATTGTTTTTGTACACTTTAAAATAACCTTTTTCTTTTACAAATATTTTTTGCTTCATTTAAACCACAACAGCTCTTCTGCTGGATTGGACCAGACAGGCCTTCACTCCCCACATGCATCAGTGAGCCTTGGGTGCCCATGACCCTGTTGCTAATTCACCAGTTGTCCTTCCGTGGATGACTTTTGGTAGGTTGAATGACCGATCAACAGCCAATCATCAAATGTAATGCTTTCACTTATGATCTGTTGTTAATAAACACTATTATTTCTATAACACTGTCCATTAAACATGCCATTACTGTGGAAATGTCGAGTAAATTTGCTTACTGAAACAGTGGTTTATGGATTTACGATACAGTAATTAGATACACACTTTACTCACCTTGGCCTCTAAAATCAAAGCAGCTAATCTTGAGGAATATTTTCTGTCTGTGTCATTAAGGCTCCTTGGCATTTCTTTTTAAGCCTTCAAGTTGACACTCCGCAGACCACTAGGGTTCACATCCAGTTGTATGTGATCATTTCCCTCAGTGGTAGTGCTGCATGTAATCTCTTCATATTTCTGGTACTTTGGTCTCCTTTGCATACGGAAATCATCATTTTATTTCAAGAGGCATTTTAAGTGTGTGTTTGATGTGGCCTTGGCTAAAGATTGAGGCTGTGCAGTGGTCATGAGCTTTTAGGCTATAGGAACTTGGACACAGCCAGAGAAGTGGACCTGCTTAATCTCTGGACTAAAGCAAGAGTTGTTTGGCTGATCTAATGTGTGCTGGACAAATCTAAATGAAAACTCAATACAGACATCTTACATTGTTTATTATTAATGTTATTACATGTGACATTCAATATGCTTTATAGGCATTGGGCTCTGTGCATCTACAAGTAGCTACAAGTAGAAAATAAAAACGGTTGGTTTTGCATGGTTTTGAACATATTTAACCAATTTAGCCTTTTAAATATGTACCATTGTGATATTTAAAGCTTTAAATCTTTGCAGTGATAACTATGAACAGATATCCCAGGTTTGAGGAAAGCCCATGAAAAGATCCAAGAGTATACATTTTATAATAATATGATAATATATTATATATAAAATATATATTATTATATTATATAAAAATATAATAATATAATCTAGCTGAAGTAATAAGCTGTGGTCTCAAAGGGTCTGAGCAATTACCATCTACAGGCTTGGTGCTCTACAGCTAGGCCTAGGCTTGCTCACAGTTCACTAAGCAGGTGGGAAACACTGGTAGCCTAGCAAGAGTTCACAACAGTCAACATTTCAAAGGTCTTTTGCATTTAAAATCAGCCTGCATTTTAACAGGAGACCACATTTCTTACTAGGATTTCTAACATCTTTGTATTGAAGAGACTTATCATTCTTGTGCATTTTGGCCTCTATGAAGAGGAAATTAGGGATTTAAATGCCTGCAGTATGATATGAAATGATACTGAAGATATTAAAATACTCTTGGTGTCTGAGAATGCTCTGTCTCCATGGAAACCATCGCTCTCAAACAAAAACAAACGTTGATTTGCTCTCCAGACAAGAAAAGGAAAGCTCAGGGAAATGTTTTCCCAAGCGACAGAGTTGGACCGGAGGGCTCCCGTGGTGGGTTTATGTGGGAACGCTTTCAGACCACTGAAGAATGTAGCCCTGTGAAATAGTAGTGGATCTGCAGCTGTATGAACTTGAGGATATTGCACACAAAGCCAGTCAAGTCATCATACCTTTAGCCTTTAACATCTCTCTTTCACATGAGTATGGGGGTAAAACAGTGGTTATTGATATTTTATACCATTTTTAGGACCACACAAAGGAAGGATCTCTTAGCCAGTTTAAGGGCGAGTTTATTTTAAACAGCAACCACCCAAAGACTGCACACAAACAACACAGCTTTATTGGTACTGAATATTATTTAACCCTTCTAAAATGGATCTGTGCTATCTGTAAGGATAGCCGCGGTTAGTGGCCCTTCTGTGTTTTGTATCCACATGATTCCTTCATTCCCTGTTTTCACATGTCTTGTTAGGTGTCCCCGCCCCATTACAGATGTAATTAATCATGGTCATGTATGTATACCCTGCGTTCAGTCTGTTCAGTGTCAGTTCTTTGTTTTTACTATACGAGTCTGCATCTATTCTGTTTTTGGTCTTATGTTAACGTTATTGTGAATATCTTGCATACAGTTTCTTGTTTTGGTCTAATAAACAGCCAAAAATTAACTATACAATGCATATATAAAATTATGTTTAAAGTCCTTTCATTTTATACCTAAGGGTTCAACAATCCAGTTTTCCTTTTCCTTTTACACTATAGGTATAAGGACACTATGTGGCCTTGTGTCCTCATGTAAAATGTTAGTGTTTTTGTCACTGTGTTTTAAGCTATTTCAGGATCTGGCAACCATAATAATAATAATAATAGAAATAATAATAATAATAATAGTAATAGGGTGGCACGGAAGTGCAGTGGTTAGCACTGTCACCTCACAGCAAAAAGGTCATGTTTTCTATCCCGATTGGCCACGGGTGCCTTTCTGCGTTTTCAAGCCCTCCCCGTGTTCGCGTGGGTTTCCTCTTACTGTCCAAAGGCTTGTAGTAGGTTGATTGGATGCTCTAAATTTGCCCATAGGTGTGAATCTGTGTGTGAATGGTTGTCTATCTCTGTGTTGCCCTGCATTGGGCTGGCCTCCTGTTCTGGGTCAACCCCACCTTGTGCCAGTAGCCAGCTGGTATTGACTCCAGCTTTCCGAAATGGAAGAAGGGGTTTGGAAAATAAATGAATAAATAATAGTAATAATGATACTTTGTTTTCCTCATTTGTTTTTCCTTATGTTTTGTTTATAACAGCTTGTAACATATTACATACTTTATCTTTTTTATGTTATTTTGTGTTTTTTTTTACTTATTGAAAACCTGTGACCAAATTAAAGTTCAGGTTTGCTTAGAGCATTGGAATAAACACATATCATTATAAAAGTTTAATGTAGACACTTTTTATCATGCTCTAAAATAATGTCAGACATGGAATTGATGTTGAGGAAAATGACTGTTGGTATCCCCTCAGATTTTTAGTATCAATATTTATCAATATATCAATATTTATTGATATATCAATATTTTTCAAAACACTACTCCAGGGTCAGGGATGCGATCCACTAGAAGAATTAATAGGTATTGAGTAAAGTTTAGTGTACTGCAACTATTGTTGAAAAGTCACTATATACAGATTGCCCTAGGGCAGAGGCCTAGTGGTTAGGGCGCTGCCTTTGAGACCTGAAGGTCACAGGTTCAAGTCCCGGCCCGGGCACTACTGAGGTTCCCTTGAGCAAGGTACCGTCCCACTAAACTGCTCCCTGGGTGCTGTTGGTAGCTGCCTGCTGCTCCATGTGTGCACGTGTGATGGGTTAAATGCAAAGGTTGCATTTTGTTGTGGTGCTTGAGTGTGTTCACAATGACAAATAGTCACTTTCACTTCACTATTGCTCATGCTCCTCATTCAATCAACATTTTCTGTGCACTTCTCTTTTTTATCCCTGTGTCTATCCATCTTCTCCACTCACTACATTTTCCTTGAATGGACCAATGGGTAAAGTATAGAGAGCTGCTACCATCACTGGGTGTTGCCTCTTTGGCTCCTGTACCACTGCAAGTTTAAGCCTTTTTGGTGAACACTGAGTATCAATCTAATCTATGAGCCCAACAAGAAATACAGAAGCCATGATAACAAACACCACTCTGCCACATATCCTAATCCTGATACTTCAGACAGTGTTTGTTTGTCATATATGCTCCAAACCAAAATGACTGTGGTCCCTAAGGGATGAAACAGATAAAGACGATGAAATGGAGAGGGAAAATGGGGTCTGGGTTAGATTAATTATGGGACGACAGCCCAGATTAAATGCTGCAATGAGGAGGCTGGAAATAAACATGTGTGACAGGAAGTTTAGTGACAAAAGTAAGGAAAAGACCAATGACGATGAGGAAGAGTTATTTTACATAAGTACTTCACCAGGCTTCGCTGCTAGACAAAATGGGTGCTGAGATTTAACAGAGCCTTCACAACCAATAAGCCAATGCTTTCAACTCCTATGGGAGTAAGTCAACTATTCATTACTTTCTTACTGAAGTTACTGTTATCTATAGTGTTTTTCTAATGACTTATGTCTGATGGGTTGAAGGGAGCTGCCCAGCAAGGAACACCTACCTCCTCTGCCAACGAGGCACAGAGTTGGACCGAATGGCTCATGTGCTGGGTGTACGTGGGAATGCTTTCAGACTAACAGTGTAGCCCTGTGAAATAGTAGTGGATCTGCAGCTGTAGAAACTTGAGGATATTACACACAAAGCCAGTCAAGTCATCACATATTAGACTCTCCAAGGTCTCATTAGTCTCTAAGATCTCTCTTTGGCTGGCACAGAGTATGGAGATAAAGCTCCCAACCATGGTGTTTTCCCAAAGCAGCACCACAGCAAACTAATTTAGATCAGACCCCTTTAGGATCTTTTTTTTTACCTGTGGGCTCTTGATAATAATTTCTACTGCACTATCCAGGAAAGTATTTTCGCAATACTGGAATTTTCAACCTTAAAATGATGCTTGGAAAGGAATCAATATTTTATGCTATTTTTGTTAGCACAGGAAGGAGGGATCTTCTGGAATTACCAGTCTTATATGGAGTGGTCAGTAGACCACTGACAAATGTAATCAGTGTTTTGTACTGTTTGGGATCCATTAATCTCAAATGCTTAAAGACTGACAGTGCATGTACTTCATGTGCAGTTACTTATGTAAAATTTACATCCCTCCCTTCACCATCTCAGCCAACATGAACAGTGGAAACTGTTTTTTTTTTTTTACTGTTTTAACAGTTTTATTTTCCCAGACCATGACTGTTTAACTACATTAGAACCATCCCAAGCAGACAGATAATAATGAGAACAGAGCAGGAGGTGAATAGCTCTCCTGTTTGGCTTGGCAGGGACATTCAGTGGAGCCGTGTTGCAGGCACATCTCAGACCTCTCTGATCTATGATGTGATTCCCTGGACTGTAGGAATCAGAGCCCAGAACCGTGCTTATCCCTGTGTATCTATCCCAGCATGGTTGGTCCCATCCAATCACTGACACACAGAAGGAGAGATGATAAGATGATGAAGCAGCTGGTTCCTGTTAGATACAGTCATCTTGGAGAGTCTCTTGTCTGTTTTCTGTATCTAGGTTCTTGAGGGAAGTGTGTTGGTGGAGTTGAGTGGAAGTTCTGAGCCCAGCAGGGAAGAGAGGAAACAGGGACTCATTGTATCAGATGAATGATTAGAACTGTGGTTGGGCCAAAAATCAAATCTACACAATTTTTCCCTTTTCCCTCTCTGCAATCAGTCAGCCAGACACGCTTGTTGTCCAATGTTTGTTTCTTTAGATTTTTCCACTGCTGCTACAAGGCTAATGTAGCTAACAAGCTTAAAGCCAGTGGGAGTGCCAACCTGCAGCACAGGCCTAACTGTTGTCCATTTTTACAGATAACAAATCTATTTGAGATTATTTAACAGCTAATGTGGTTTGAGGCAAATGTGTATTTAAGCACACATTTTTGCATAGGGCTATCCTGCTATAAGCTTCAATTACTTTCAGCTACATTGGCCTCATCGTTCCTCTGCAAAACTAAATAAGCAAACTTTGGACACAAAATATGTTTTGGAAGATTATCTTATTTTGTGATAAAGGGAAATTTATGTAATTTGAATTTTGCCTGAACCATGATTTTAAAGCTGACAGGAGGGGGCTCAGGGCTCTATGTTCAGCTCTCAATTCAACACAAATCAATTTGAAATGTTCCCTGCCCCCCTGTGGTGTGATTTTGCGGTAAAGCAGAGCTGTAAGAGGTTCAGATGAGGTTATGTGGAGCATAAATGGAACTTCTTGTTAGGCTAATGTTGCCCGGACCCTTAGGGTATATGGAGCTTTTATTTCTCCTTTTTGAGCTTCTCATCACTGGGACATTATGGAAATCAGGCCTTTAAGTGGTACAAAATGACCCTAGGTTAGTACAGGCAGAGTTGAAAGAGGAGTTCTGTGCTGTCGAACTTTTACATCCAAGTAACATCTGGCAGTGGGTCTAAACTTGCAGAGCTCACGATAGATAGGAAAGAAGATGGATCGGACAAATAAATAAGAAATGCAAAGTGTTTTCAGGCTGAGGAACATCTGTGGCTTTGGTTTACCATCTGCATATTATTACAAAAAGGAAAGAGACCAACGAGATCAGAAGAGAAAAGAAGTGGACTCCAGAGACTGGAACATAGCATTATCAAACACAAAAAGTGAGAGGATGAGGTGTCGGTGTGAAAGACAATGATGGATGAAGACTTTAATGCTGATAATGATTTTGTGGTCCAAGTTGCAAGTGGTAGGATGTTAGGTCATTGATGGGAAAGAAAATCATATTCATTTAGTATAATTGTTAGTCAAAATACAGCTACCAGATAGCAGCAGCCAGCATTCTCCCAGCCTTCAGTCGCAGCAGGCTTATTAACAGCAGGCGCCAGTGTTAGCTCTCCAGTCCCGTTTTAAAGGTTTAATTGTCTGAGAGGAACTTAGACAGCTGGCAGCATCACATCAGTGGGTGAGAAGAATCTGGACTTAATCTGAAGAGGGATGGAGGCTGTAAGAGACAGTGTCAAATATATGTGTCCTCAGTTGACTGTGCCCAGGTCAGATGCTGGTTATTGTCATACAGACGTTCAACCAGAATGACCAAATGGCTGCTTACTACTGAATGCCAGACATCAAAATACTCTTGGTGGATTAATCCTCAAGGTCTGCATGTGGGGAATTCCTCTGTGTCATTACTTACACAGGAGGCTTATGGTAGTTATTGAATAATTCAAAGTAGTCGCTTGGAGTGTGTGATTGGCCAGGATCAGAATATGTTCAGACGGGCTTCTACCACATGATGAGGCAACTTTTTGAAATATTTTTTTTTCAGCTGATCGGTGTTGCAATGTTAAAACAGTTGTAAGCCAGCCAAGTGAATGTGCACTGCATTTTAATGTTTTTGCTATACCTTTCCAAACATGTCAGCTGTGTCTTATGTTAGTTAATAACTGAGTGATAAACCAAAGATTCAAGGAGTTAAACATGTACTTCAGTGAAACATTGCGCATATGTTGTATCAAGTGAAGCGATGATTCTGTTTATCAGGGGAAAAAACAATGGAAAGCTGACTGAACCAAGGCCAAGATGATGTAATGGGTACTCTGAGTTTGGTCCTGAAACTTAGTGACCTGTTCAGACCCCACATAGCACAGCCGATTTTATTGAAAGAGTTAGCCATCTGGTAGATGAATCTATGATTTTTGCTCTATTGGAAGATATTTCTATTTAGGGAATAAGACTGTACAAATGTGACTGTAGGGTGTGATTGAGTAAAGCCACACTCGCTGCAGATAGTGTTCCAGAGGAAAAGAGGAAAAATGGAAATAGCATTTTTATTTCACCAGTGAAATGTATTCTACAGTAAAATCTTCAGGACTTTACAGCCACAGAGATAAACTACAGCTTAATATCTTTACTTTAGGTCTCTGAGACATGTAGTTTATTTTAAGGTGCAAGTTTTTTCTCTCACTGGCTAAACTTTAGCGACCATTTATACCAAAAAGGAGGCATTTTGCAAAATACTCAGAATATTATTACATAAACAATGAGAAAATGTACAAATTTAGCAGTGTACAAAAATCAATGCCCTTTCTATTATTATGGAATTAAAAAATAAAGAACTGCTGATAGTGACAATGGGATAATGCTGTTAGCAGCAGCTCATATAACACATTGTTTGATCTTGTGGCCTTTGGTCTCACACCATTTGCATTTATGTTCTGTAATGTTCACTTTTAAGTGCTTAACATCGTCACGTCAAATCTGTGGGGCCGCAGGGCTGCAGGTGCATAAAAAATACTTGGACCCAAATACATGATAGGAAACACTTAATCTGCACATTTGCATATGACCAACCTTCCACTAATGCACACCTTAAGTCTATAGGCATATAAGTCCAGAGATGGCTAGATGTTTAGTTTGGACATGTCTGTGGCCAGGATCACTGCTTTTCATCATTGTGGTGAATGTAATAAGAGGAAAGTCCTGGTCCTACTCTATTTTTGCAGCAGATGTAACAGAAAAGTCCTGCAGTTGTGTATCCAGGCAACAACAGTATTTCCTTGGGTGGGGTTTGATGAGAAATTCACAGATTCAAGTTACAGATACAGGCCACAATTTTTCATCACTGTGCCATATTTGGAAGAAGGTTATGAGTGAACAGTCTTATACCATGATGATGTAACGTTTGCTGCTTTGGCATTCTTATGAAGTTTCATATGAGGAGCTCTTTCAAAAGAAGGAATTCTGTTGTGCAACAGTAATTGAGTTACAATTACTGTGGCATGTTCTGTGGTTGATTTATTTAATTGATATGCTTCTTCACATTATGTGCATTTACAGTGTAAAAGTAGTGAACAGAACTATGTAACATTACCAGTTCTCTATCTATGCAAACACACTTTATTATTGCTTCTGCCTTGCCCTCATTACATTATCTCCGCATGAGGTCAGAATGAAACTCCAAGGAAACACTCATGCTACATTACCTGTCAATAGAAACCTGGTGTGTTTGTATATGTGTATTTTTCCCACAAAAATATGGATGGCATTTACAGACACTCATCATCTGACTACTGAAATAGGTGCTCTTCGTTTGTCTCCTGACTACTGAAATAGGTGCTCTTCGTCATTTTGATTCACTTTTCTTCAGGCCACTTCGCATAATCACTGCAAACACATGAACTTTATGCCAAAACGTTGTCATTTGTACAGTTTGTTCTTAGTAGCTTGATCAACTGGATTTAATTCCGGTCAAGTAGGTGTGTTCTGTAGCAGACTGTCATGGCTGAGGGCTCATGAAAAATAATGTGTAAATGTCCTGTAAATGAAGGATGAAAACAGGGCATTTTGTGGCCATGCAAGTATACAGGGGACGACCTTGGCTTTGAGTTAACAGCTGGGCGTGGTGGAGTAAAGGTCTGCTATAATCAAAGTGTTGCTATCAGCAGTAGTACATGTGAAGGGAGTCATTTATTATTAACCTGCATATAGCGCTGCATCAGACACACTTCTCAGATTTTGTCAAATATTTTGCTGGACTTATCTCACTTACTTGGATATCACTTTACTAGTAATACAATATAAATCAGATTACATGCAGAACAGAAAGAACTATCGCTTGCAATAGCTCCACAGAAAATGAGTGTAATCGTTAATAGCCGTGTAATATGTAAAAATGTAGCTTATTGTACAATTCTTTTTTTACCATTTCTCCCAATAATTCTACAACTGAATGCCAAGTTTGGGTGCCATATGTGTGTGTTTGCAAAGGCCATATTTTGTGTTCTTCAATATAAGTTCATTTCAGTCAATATGCTAGTCCCTGAAAATTTAATAGAAATTAAAAATGTAAAATAGAAATAGAAAATGTGCACTAAATTTCCTGATATAATCCATATTTACATTTGGTCACTGCAGTGTCAATTTTTCACTCATAAAAAATAAAACCTGACAGTTGAGGATGCTCAAATGTTTTATGCAACTACATGTTCTCCAAATTTAAAATGACATTCATCTAAGCAGTACTAATTTGGTGAAAAATCCATTCCAAACAGATGACAGTGCACATAAGAGAAGTACATAAACTTTATTATGGGATTAAAAAGACAGAAGCAGCAGGACTTAAGTGTGGGCTGCTTTTGACAAAGGAACAGTCAGTTGTTGAAATATACAGCCCTACTTCAGCAAACAGACATCATGGCAATAACAGTCAATGAGTACTAATGCACATTCCATAAGAACGCATTGTCATTAAACCTTAACCTAAGGGTTTCTATCAGCTAATTCCTATTTGCATGTGATTTTTTCACAAGAAAAAAAAGGACATTCTCTAATATTCTAATATTCAAACCACACACATATGCCTATATGTATGGAGCTGGTAATATGTACATATACATTTTAAAATTTTAAGGTAACCTCTTTTCTTGAAAACAGCTCCATAAATAGTCGTCTCAGCTATTCAATCATTAGGCACCTGTCACACAACCTTCTGTACCTCTCAACCTCCCATGAGCTTTAACATATATAAAAAGAGTCATCCTTTTATTTTATATTTTCTTTTTTTGTATTTTTTTTAAACTAAAACAAAACATACTTTGACTTAGGAATGCTGTTAGGCAGCCAAAAAGCAAATCTGGGCTGGTGAATATCTCATAGATTTATGGCAAAGTGCTCCTGTGCTGCACCTGTGTGAGGAGGCTCCGAGGTGAGATTGATCTGCCTGTCAGCAGACCATTAAAAGAACCCAGCTTCTCCACATCGAAAAAAAAACCTCCCTCAAAAATGTTGTCTCTGTTATATCTGTGATATCAAAACAAAATCGCCATCGAAACATGTTTTACTCTGCTGTAGGATTAAGATCTGGTTTGGTTCTATTGCTTCACATGGAAAGAGCTTTTAACACTAAGATAAACTCATTAAAAATCTATTTTACACATTTTCCCCCTTAACTTAAATGCAGTCATTCAGCCAGAGGGGGGTTAAGTGGCTGAAGTTTGCTTCTTTACTTATGTACTAAAGGATAATGTAGCTAACAATGGCAACTAATACCAACCAATTAGCCTTGTAACTCTGGTGCAAAACTAAAGCAGCAGGCTTCAGACACAAGACGTTTATTGACTACATGTTTTTTTTGGGCAGATGTACAGTGATCTCAGAGTCTTACTGATAGCAGATATTTGCATGAAAAAAATAATACTGGCATTGGTGTTTAGACTTTCAGCTTTTTTGCTTTAGCATTTATTGTGTAGAATGTTTAGGGTATGATGGTATATCTTCCTAAAATGATTTAATTTTTAAACTCATAGAAAAAATGTATGTGCAAATTGTTTTTTTTTTAATCCAGGTAGTTGTAATTTCAACTTCTGCATTTTTAAATAATTTTTTGTATCAGCATCAGCATGAAAAAATATTTTATATATCAGCATCAGCCTACAAATCCCACATTGGTACATCCCTAGTTTTTTGTCAAACTACTGCTCGATCCTTAGTAAAATGCAAGATATATGTTAAGTATGTGTTACATGTAACAGACAGATCGGGTGAAAAAGTGTTCAGAATAACGGCTTGTGTATGCATGTTAATTCACTACATGCTGTAGCCCATTGGGCTGTTAGAGTGGGGGAAGAAGGCCATTTCACTTAACTCCAAACAAGGTAATCAGGCGTAGTGAAAAGAGTAAATGGTAAAGATTGTGGCATCACTTCTTTTGCAGAGTGGCTGGCATTGGCACTGGTTTCAGCAGGCGTGGCTGGAGGTTGGGGTGTGTAGGATGTGTATGAGCATGTGTGAGCTGATGGTAGTGGCTGTGTTTGTAGTGGAAGTGTGTGATTGTAGAGTGTATAGTAACGTTGTGAAGACAGATTCAAGGCTGGGCCTCTGCGTTGGGCTCCTTGTCATAGATGTAGCTGCCAACACCACCTGTGTTCACTCCTGTATACACAATAATGAAGTAAACTCCTTCAGCAATGCTTTCCCACAAACATTTAGAGTTTCACTAAACACTTTAAAGCAGGTTAAATGATGTATACAGAATATGGAATATAACTACTAACTGTGCTTAAATGAGTTTCTTAATTATTATTGCTTCACACAAATTGTTACTCTATATCCAGGTTAAACACGTGTACTGATAGATATAATAAAGTTACAAGGAAAGATAACTAAATTAAACAACAGCACCCCTTAGAGGTTAAAAATGTCTTGTACCTTTTGGCCCAAAGAGCACAGCATAGCACGGTTTATGACAATAGGGCTGGCCATCATGCTGTCGAAAAACAAACAAACCAAATGTCATCGGAAAACATATATAATAAATGTAAAGCATTTGTTTTCCTTAATAGTTTAAACTACTATTTAATTACAATAAAATGTTGAAATCATTATATTAAATGATTTTTAATGAAACTAATTTTGTATATCGTCTGATAAGTATTTGCATTGCACTGAAACCATTTTGTAAATGGTATGTCTATAATTATGAACTATTCTTGTGTTAAATATAGTGGTACTACATACATTCATACACACACACACACACACTTACATATATAATTATGAAAATTTTGAAAACAATAATTAATTAAACATAATATAAAATAAATGATTTTGTAAATTGTCTTTTTTCATGCTGTGTTAAAATGAGGTGGAATCATTAAGGCATAAAATCCACCTCAATATAGTTTCACATTGTGCTATGAATAATAATGAAGATTTTTCCAGGTGGGGGATATCTTGTGCCAACAGGTATCTTTTTTTATTTTGACTTTGTCTTTCTTGAGCTATAAAATTAAAATTGCTGTAGCAATTGATTTCAACTGTGCACAGATTTATGCATTATCATCCTGTATGTGCTAAACATGTGCACACATTCTGTTTTATAATAGCTAGATGTTTTTTTCATTTTTTCTCCATTTCTGTTACTTTCTATGTACTGAAATCATGAGTCAAAGGCTGCATATAAGCTTTCTGCTCGACCTTATTCCATGTGAGGGAAGGGGCTGTGAATAAATGATTACATTTCAGCAGCTAAGTCTTTGTTCTCTTTTCCTCACCTCTGCATGACTGCCTGCTGCCAGAGTCTTACTGCACCTTTCACAGCGAAGACAGGGCCGATGCCAGTCTTTCCCCAAAGACGTCACCTTCTCCGCTGCCACGAGGAAGTGAAGTATTATTAAGCTTTCTATTATTGTAAGTTATGGCATATGTTTCCAAATTTAGGCAGGAACCTACCGAAGTAGACTTTTTTATTACATCTGGGACACATGTTGGCCTCTCCAGAAAAGGTGGTGACACTTCCAGCTGGAAAAAGAAAAAAAAAGACAGAAAAAACACATTTGTGCCAGTGTGCACACCCAGACATGCAGACACTAAGCCTCTTTCTTGTCTTGTTGCAGTCATTGGATTTTACGTAACGAAGAACAACATGGTGCAGGATGTGTGGCTTCTGGCCTCAAGGTCCCAAGAGTTTGCTGCTGTAAGGGTCTCTCCTTTCACTGATAAACGTACCAGCTTCTGCCTTCTCAGTACAGTTCAAGCCAGAAGTTCACTAGTACTATGGATGATATTACCTCATTGCTTGCCAGATATATCAATATGGTATCATTTTCAGTTCGGATGGTCTACTGTTGTGTTGTAATATTGAAAGCTTGTCATACCACTAACATTTCTGATGGATCTGGCCAGGACCAAAACACGTTGTAAACATTTCATTGATTTGTTTTGAGCTCTGTTGCCTCACAGCATGAAGGTCCTGGATTTGATCCCAGGGTCCACCTCGGGTGCTTTTCTGTGCCAGCGTTTGCAAGCTCTTCCTATGTTCACAGAGGTTTCCTCCAGGTGCTACGGTTTCCTCCCACTGTTCAAAGGATTGTGGTATAGATTGATTGGATACTCGAAATTGCCTGTAGGTGTGAATGTGTATGAGTGGTTGTCTGTCTCTGTGTTGCACTGTGATGGGTTGGCCTCCTGTTCTGGGTGTACCCGGCCTTGGGCCCATAGTAGGCTGGGATTGGCTTTAGCTTCTAACAAATGAATGATTGATTTGCTTGGTCAGAGTTTACATGTTTGTGCCATAGCACACATAATACCAGTTTTATCTTTGTATTGGACAAGCGTTGTTGGTTTGCTGTTGTTTTATTATGTTAACTGAAATATTTGGTTAGAAGGACATGATATAGGTAAATAACTTTACTGCAATAATTTGAATGGTTACAAAAAAAACAGCTGTCAGCTACTGATTATAAAAATAGAAAGTCTACATCACCAGCTGATCATTGGGTGAAGGGTGTTGTATTTAGTTTTCCCTAATTATTCCTGCTGTCATGCCTGATATATGTGCAGTCTCTTGCAGTGGTCTTTTGTACCTTTAGATGGAGGTCTGCTGGTAGCTGGTACCCTCTTCTCTTCAGGTTTGGGTGCAGAGTCCAGTGCGTTGGGAGATGGGTTGTTATTGGCTGGTGCCTCATACACATAGGAGCCTGCTCCCCCAATGTTGACACCTGCATAGACAGCAGAAATGAAGGTCATGACATAAGAAACACAAAGAGCAAATAAAACTAGAGGATTGTTTTATAATGTAAAGGTTTACATTTAGCAGAACAAATCTTCTAGTGGAGAACTCTTTGTAGCAGTTCTCTTTGCTCTGTGTTCTTGGAAAAAGTTTCTAGCTCTTCGCATCTCCCTAATTTTTGGAACAAGTAGGATTACAGCAAGAGACTTAAAATAGGATTACATTTAGTATCTGCATTTTATCACTGTACATGGAAATAAAATCTTATTTATTTAGTGTTAAAATTTTTCATTTTCTTTCTAATTTTGTGAATGTTTGTTTTTTTCAGTGTGCCAAACGTCTTTAAAAAGTGGAAAAAAATTATTAATATTAACTGTTGAAACAATAATCACACTGACCTCTTAGGGACTCTTTATATTTCAAATATGTTCACATTTCTGAGTGGGACTAATGATGGTAAATATTCTTGGTGTCAGTACCAAAAATGTTACCTAGCTAGTGCTTTGTAAGAAAAATTAATTATCATATTTAAAATAAGAGCTATTGTGCTGATATGAAATAATTTCCCTTACTAGATTTTGTTTTTTGTTGTGCAGGATAAAAGTGTTTTGACATCAGTTACCTTTTTTTGAGGTCAAAGCTCAGAAAAAGTAGTGCTGAAAACATTACATGAACAAAGAACAAATTTCTATTGATCAGTGTGTTAACTGAAACTCTTTCCTTCTATTGTCCAGCAGGAGGCCTTCTCATACAGAAATGCAACAAGGGCAATCTATGTGTTATCAGCAGGAAATTACATGCATGAACTAACATGAACTGTGGACATCAGTTAAAATTAAATTAATTCCTTTTATTGTCTGACCCTTTTCTGTAATCTGTTGTTAATAATGATTGACGTGTCATGCTGAGACGTATGCTCTTACTATCTCACGCCATACAGTGCACACTGTGACAAACACTGTGCTGTGTTTGGATATGTAGCTTAAAACTAGGCTTAAAATGAGAAGGTCTTGGTGTGAATTTATTTTGTCATTTTCTTATAAAATATAACCAACAATGTAGTAAAACATGGCAGTAAGAGCTTTTCTGAATGAATCTTGAAGGATATCTTGTTCTCACCTTTTGGCCCAAAGAGGGCAGCATAGCATGGCTTGTGACAGAAGGGCTTCCCGTCATGCTGTTAGGAAGATGTGGAAGAATGTGAGGAAGGCATGAATTAGAAAAAACAGCATGTGTTTATAACTCGCAGTGATTTACCACCTCTGATACTTTCATGCATTATGAGTATGAGTCTGAAAACCTTAATCCACTTGGGTGTGTTTGTACATGCACAGCTCCGTCTGTGGTGGCTTTAATTTGGCTGGATGCTCGCTTTCCATTTTAAGCTGTTGCTTGTACATGGTCCTTCCTGAACTAATCCAGTGTAAAAGCCAAAGAAAGGCTTGTTATCCTTTGGCGCCAGTTCCCTTTTCCGGATAACACTGACAGCAGTTACCAGGGTTCTCTCTGTTGATTCAGAAACTACTGTCTACAGTAGCACCACAGGTTTGTGTGTATGTGTGTGCTTGTCTGCTTATGTGAAGTGGAATATGGATAACATTCACTTGTGTCCACTTCTGTGTGTCAGGCTGTAAGGGAATAGCTTGGTCAGAGGCACACTGAGGTGAGGTTGTCATGGGAACAGGGAGTCGTGGGCAAAGTCACAGGCAGGGTCGACACCAGAGGCCCTTTGCCAGCAGTGGAATGCTGGGAGGAAAAAATGGGTAATGGCCTAAATGCCCTCAAGCCAGACACCATCACAACACTTCACATGTCTAGGTTCGGAAAAGGTTCTCGCATTATCAGGACTACTATAAAAGGTAATGGGCAGCAAAGTATACAGACTGTGATGGTGACATTAATGTGGGGGCCTGATATAATGTTTAACCAGTAAATTCAACTTATAAAGAACTTGTCGAATAATCAGACGTATTCACATTTACATTTACATTTATTCAACAAACATCATGACTAAAGTAAGTGGCTTATCAGTAAACAATATTTAAGCCACACGTTTTAGTAACGTGGGTGCACAGCGCTTGTTACAGACACAGATACATGCTCAAAGTGCATTATTCTCACTCAAAAGGCTGGTGGAACAGTGCTGCTCCCATGAAGGTTGTGCCATTCTGACTGGTCTATTGCATGATAAGCCCAAAACAAAACTTTGAACAATCAAGCAAGTTAGGAACCTTTTTGCACCTTGCACTGGTGTGAAGTCTTTTTTTTTTTTCAAATGCATCTGTACAGGATGAAAAATGTTAGTTGTGCCTTGTGCTTTATGCTTTGCGTTAAATCATCAAAATGGATGTAACTGTTCTCATCTGTTTTATAGCTAAGTTATAGTCTTATAGTCTATATATAGGTTATTTGGTAGTGGTAGTACACAATCATAGTCAATAAAGCACCATTACATGGTAAGAAATATGACATTATTGTGATAAACAATTTTTCCAATGACTTCTGAGGCTTTATCTCTGTTCAGACTAAAATTTAACACAAGGCTTATTGTGTATTGTAAAAAGGTCTACAATTATCACAGCACCAAGCATATTTATCTAAAACTAAAATAGTTTACGATATTGGTTATCAGAACTGTCATTTCCTTAAACTAAACATGAGACCAAATAATTTTCCTTCTATACTATGACATATTTCAGAGAAAAACACAGTATCAAAGACCCGAAATAATAAGATAAAAATAGTTACATTTCGATTTGATGTTGATTTTAAAATGGGTATTTGTAGTCACAACATTGTCG
Source organism: Arnoldichthys spilopterus (assembly GCA_037974385.1). Taxonomy (NCBI): domain Eukaryota; kingdom Metazoa; phylum Chordata; class Actinopteri; order Characiformes; family Lepidarchidae; genus Arnoldichthys; species Arnoldichthys spilopterus. Next base: position 47,921,381 of record JBBPDA010000001.1, read on the forward strand.
TACTAGTGAAGCCCATCAGTAGGCAATTTGGGAGGTGTTGAGGCGGGATACTACCACCTTGTTAGCAAAATGACCAAAAAGCAACCTGCTAGTTAACCCATTGGCAAATCTAAATCTAAGCTCTGGTGTCTGTGAATATAAAGAAGCAGACCCGCTCCCAACCTGTTCAACATTTACTACAATCAGAACACCTTCCCCCAACTGCCAAAAATGTTTTTTGTCAATTTCACTAAAAACTCTTCTATGTTACAAAAAAAATAAAGATCGCCCACTGAATAAAATGGTACGATGCCTTTTTCAGACTGCCACTGTAGTCAGGGATTCATAGTACTAGTGACAACTCTAACAACACCCACAACATCAGCTCCCATTTCACAGTAGCAGCAGTATAACCAAGGAGATGGTTTAGCAGTCGCAGCCCACTCACTTCTCAGAAGCTTCAGCTCCCAGAACTTGACATCTGAGTCTCTAAAGTTTTCCCTAAGACACTCATCCGACCTCTGCTGAAACCCCTAAAAGTCCACCAGTAGGAAGATGCCCCACTGATGTTGCATCTGCAGATGTTAAAACAGGACCTACATGCACTGACCTTTCTGTTTCAAAAAAGTACATCACTATCAGTAAAGTTCAGTTTTTCAGAGGAAAGACACATCCTTCCCAGAATATACTTAAACCTGCCCTTACAGTTGGCTACAGCCTTAGCAGGAGCCAGGCCTTCACCATAGCAACCATGACCTACATCCTGATTTGGTGGTGATGTCAGTTGAAAGGATGTATAAATCCCCAGCCTGAGATTACAAATGCACACCAGCTACCAATCGTGGATGATAGAAGCCCTCCTTCCTGTAGTGAATGCAAAGATCAGATGCTTCCTGCACTGACCCAAGTCCTGAGAGTATAATGAAGAAAGGAGAGAACATTTTGGGATTTGCAAGGTAGTAATCATTTTCCTAAGAGCCTCTGTTGCTTCTGCTGTTGATTGAAATGGGAGTTATTTTGCCCTTGGCACCTATGAAACATCACATGCTCCTGTTCCCAACACTGATCTACTCTCCTGTAAAAAAAGCACTGTACACCTATGGTATAACTCATGGCTTTGTAATGCACCAGGCCTCAGCCCCACTGAAAATGTTTAGCATCTCAAATCAATGCTGCAGTTAGATTAGAAGTTTGTGAACTACAAGAAGCTGTAATCAGTGGTATAATATAGAATTCAGTTGGAATTTAATGCTGTGAAGCTGCTAGTTTCTGTGAAACAGAGATGCAGCAGTTAACAATGCAGCAAATAAAGGCCAGTTTATTTAAATTTATGCATAAAACTGGACATTTCTGTGCACTTATGGCTATATGAAGGCTTTCATGAAGATGCGATGTATAATATATATATATATATATATATATAATATGATACATGGGTATACAGAGTGATAATAAAAAATGAGACCTTTAATATTTTATGAATTTGTACAAAAATAGCATGCAATAATTTTTTAAAGTGCAGACAGTGTAGACAGTGATGTAACAGGATGTTGAGTTATGAGGTGAAAGAGGAATTTCATTAGTGCAGAGGCACGAAAACAGGAAGGCCCCGGGTGCATGAGAATCACAGCCAATCACAGCAGACTATTCTCTGGGGATCATTTAAATGCTTAATTAAAGTGCAGCAGTCTCTGAGCCAACTGAAGAAGGAAAGAAATTGAAAGGACTGTGCACGATGCACTACAATTAACTAGAATGACTAAGCTCATAAATGAGTCTTACTGTCAAGGACATTTAGCATTTATTCATTTACTTCGACCTTATATAATGTAGCCTCACTAAAGGTCCTCGTTTGAACTGTATTTGTGTCTACTAAGTAAAACTAACTGGAAGAACAGAGTCCAGCACTGCACTGCCCAATGCTCCACATACAATACCAATTGCCTAGGGCTCTGAAGCCCAATCGCTTCACTTCTTCAAAATGGGACGGCTATTGAGCCTCTGAAGCTAACGCAAAGTGTCAGAAAGTCAATATGTAGCTCGCTCTGCTAGCCTGCATAAACTGTGCAAGAGATCTGTGCAACACAAGCCCATGATTGTGCTTTTTCACAGTGTACACACTCATTGCTGGGACAGCAACAATTAGTTTATGGAATCAATTAGTTGTTGGTATCTGTTACTACATGCATTATCAAGCAAGAAAATCTGTATTATTGAGCTCTTTATTATTATTATTATTTGATCAAATAATGAGTAACAGAAAGAATCATTTGATGCTTTCTAACTATTTGCTGTCCTATTCACACTCACCTCAGCATGTCCACCTGCCGTCAGCGTCTTGTTGCAGCGCTCACACTTTAGACAGAACTTGTGCCAGTCTTTCCCCAGAGAAGTCACCTTCTCCGCTAATGGATGAAATGAAAGAGGGCAGAGAGAAGAGGGAATAGAGTTAATAAAGAAGGGAAAGAACTGGGATCGAGTCTTGTTAGACAGATCCATCAACAAGCAAATGAAATGACATCGCACCGGCACTCTTAACAGGAAGTGGACTCTAAGGGAACTATAGGGGTTGCTATAAAATGCAAAGTACTTTTTGAAAGGAACATCCACATAAAGGCAAGGTGTAATACAAATTTTTCTAGAACCATTTTTGTGCTTTTATTTTTAAGAGTGTTCATGCTGTTTAAGGTACTTATTCAGTTCAGCAGCATGCCAGCCATTACAGTAAGTGGTAACCAGCATGGTTCTTCATTTCATGTACAAAAATGGTTCTGTTAAGGACATCTATCAAAGGGTTCTTTATGAAGTGTAAAACTGAGCTATGGTATCACTCAAAGAAACTTTCTGCCTTATTTTTCAAAAATTCAGAATGTAGTTGGAACGAGACTCTGCAAGAAGAGATCTTCTGGACCAGGGTCACTGTTTCACTAGATTGGGAACATAAATCTTGTAACTGTGGTTTTCCAGTACATTAACAAATTTTGTGTTTTGGCACCACTGTAGAACACGTAGTTAAATTAGAAATAAATTATTTTGAAAGATTAGATTCCTACATGAATCTCTTATTGCTCCTTTCGATCTGTAGCGTAAAACACCCCAAAAAGCAAGCCTACATTCACATAAACTTCATTCCTCAATTCTGATTGTTTGCCTTGATGTGTTTGTTGTAAGTGACCCATGTCTGTCTTTATTGTGATTGAACCTGTATTCTTAAAACAACCTGCATGTGTATATCCCAACGCACCACGAACAACAACAAAAAAAGAAAAAGAAAAACTTCATCCGAAGCATCATTAGCTGTGATCAGAAAAGGTGAGGTTTCACTATCTCCAGGAACTTGCAGAAACCTAAAGTGAGCTACTGATAACAATATCTGATTTAGGACCTCTTATAAAAGCTGATAAGATCTGATTTAAAAAGATCAGATCCGTTGCACATTAAGACAAACGAATCAAACGTGCCACTTCAATGTGATAATGTGAATGTAGTCCAATGAATTTCCAGTGAGGGCTAAATACAGATCTCTTCTTGTTGTATTTGTTCTCGTGCTTTTCTTCTTGTAGCTTTCCTGCTCAACACAAGCCATGAAAAACCTTGTATGTTGCTAAATCGAAAAAGGAGTAGCTTTGTTTGGTGTGAGCCTGCCTGGGGACATGAAGTCTTCGCTTACCTCGCAGACCATTAGAAAGCAACGAGGTGAGTTTAAATGGTTCATTAGATTCGTAATGGGTCGTTTCAGTTAAACACGGGGAAGCCCCTTGTTGCATGCATTTCTTCTTTGCTGACAGGATGTTTTGATGCATATGAAAAGGAAAGGCAATGGCTACGATCCAGCTGCAGCTGGATAGTCGAGTGTTAAGAGTTCACACAGATCCCTTTGTATGCCCCCGTCTTCCCTGTTTCCACCCTTCATGAGTGTCCCCAGCGACTTCACCAGACAGAACCCCCAGCCCTAAGAATACCCCTTCCAATTATAATCTCCTCCATCTAAACAATGCAGAATGGAGCCATGCTGGGGCAGCCAGAGGAAACACCTCATCTTATCAGGCCTAGGCACAATCGGCTAGAGAGAACAGCCAGCTTCCTCCAACTCCCTCCTCCTCCTCACTGCCCTTCCCGCCTGGAGAGGGAGTATTGTTTTCATTCTGTCAGTCCAACTGCCCCCTCATTCTCTCTCCAGGGAAGCAGCTCAGGGCAGGAGGGATCAGGTTCACCGCTAGCAGAAAGTTATTTGTATCATCTATAGCACAGCATAACAAAATGTTCCCTAATAGTCCTAATGCACAGCAAAGAGGATGTCACTACAATTCAAAAGTCATTGTCATATTGATGTAGTTAATTAATATCTATTATAGATCAGATTTTTGTAGATCAAAATATTAAAAACATTCAAAGTGTATGCTGAGAGTATAGTTATATATATTTTTTTAAATATTTAAAATATGTCTTATGATAACATGGAGTTAAATGATAAAATATATGGTTATTATCTGTTAATGTGTAATTTATTGTTAATTTTTCTGCTTGGAGATTTGATCACCACATTTTATTAGAACTTCATTCTGAATGTTTTGTTCTCAATCATATTAAAATGACCTATAGCTTCATTCATCATTATGGACTCTCTAATATCCTTTTTAGTTGAAACCTGTGAAAATGTACAGCATTGCCATCAGATTAGGAACATTAGAATAAGCACGTGCTTAATACCAAACTGGTTTAATTTCATTCATAGTTTTTTTATATTAAGATTCAACTGCAGTTCCAGACAGCATACATCACTGCAAATAAAGCAGGAGGTTAACCTGTGCATACACACATTAAGAGTCAATGGCCAGGGCAGAGGCTGAGTGTGTTCCTGTGGGGCAGAAGCCAGTGCCAGTCTCAAATGTGACGAGGCGCAGGCTTGCAGACTTACAGTTAAAAGGGATGCTGTTATTGTAAGAGGCGAGAGGTTGTTAGGTAGTCGTCTGGGTGTCTGCTGAATGCGCAGTTATTACTGTCTCATCAGTCTGGTTAGCACCTGGACTCTTTCCAGTTACTAAAAACACACATTCACATAACGGTCCAAGATGATCTGGAGCCAAATATTTCACAATACTTTAATGTGTAGATGCGTAAGTCTTTTATATCATCTCATTTAAGTAGAAAAGGAAGTAGAATTTGGAAAATGTCAAATAACTGAGGTTTTGTAATAAATGTAGCGATTTGATATTGCAATGTCTCACAATATATTAAAAGCATTAGTAAACATTAGTCTGCATCACAAGAATGCCATGACATATCAAATGACATTCAGAAACTGTGAAACATCTGAAAGTCAAAATCACAGTATTAATTAACAGACTATATACTGTATAGCCGTAACAGCCACTGACATCCTCCTCTTCGAGAGAAATGCAGATAATGGTGTCTCCATCAGAGTGAAAACGGAGGACACTGTGGTAGTTCATTATGGAGTCATGTTTCAAGTTGTGAAGGACACACAGCTCAGGGCCCTGTAATGGAGGACTATGTAAGACTATCCATGGGGGAGATGCATTACCTCACACTATCAGGCATTATCTAGCATACAGAGGTTAGAGTGCAATATGCACACCTGATTGCAGCTAAGCTTCTTAACGTCTTGTTTTGAGCTGCAGAGGTAAGCCCTTCAGTACTGTATTCCTTGCTGGAAAATTTAATAAGCTTAGACGCACGCATGTGGGACTGCAATTCAATAGATATTTGCTCCTTACATGATTTATTGATATTTTATTATTGTCAGATCTGTGAAAAGATTTTATGATAGAAGTAATTTTGAGGAGAAGAACACGTCAGAGAGTTTTCATAACACTTAGGTTATTGCTTTTTAAAAACTGTGGTACTGACAAAAACATTTCCAGTATGGATGGTCAAAACTGACTGAACTGGTAATAACATTTTTCCCTTGCTTTGTTTAAGTCTCTCACATCTCTGATATTTTGAATGCTTTCCACAACAAATAAATACAAGTAAACAATAAATACCACTATGGGCTAGATTTAATATGACACACAGGATTATACTTTATCCTTCAATTGTAAGGGGTTTTCTGCCTTTTGAAGTTAATAATGGCATTCTCAAATATATTATTCACTGTACAATGTTCCCTACAGCTGAATGCCAGCCTTCCCACTTGGGCAAGTACAACACTCTTGTCCTGGCTTAATATTTGACTTGCTATTTCAATTATCTATAAAGTTATCTATAATGTTGACAATGCCATTATCTGTACTGTCTGCATTATCTGCAGTGCTGAATAACAAAATTCAATATTTGTGGTACTGATCAAATTATTTCATGACTACAGATTAAGAATTCAACTATACCATTCTATACCAACAGTCATTATATACCAAATGTGTATATCTAAGCAGCCAATCTGATCAGCGTCATATATATATATATATAGTATATATGCTTATTATAAACTGTAGACTGCTGATTAGTGGATAAGCATGATTAACATCAGCATGTTTTGAACAAATGGGATATGACTATAAGGAGTATATCAGTATTAGTGCCTCAGAACATTCCCACTAGTTTATTTTGTATTGTAAATGAACAGAAACAAGGAGGCATGCATCTATATAGGTACTGTAGATCAATGGCAATATGCTATATTTTTCATGTACACATCTGCTGGTGCTATTATAAAAACATTTGTGACTGGATCCACCTGAAGTAGCAATACAGTATAATGTAATGTTTAGAATCTTTGGTCAAACCTCTGAAATATCAGCCAAATGTGTCCAATGCTGCCTTTTAAAAGTATCATCCAACTCTGATATGAAAATCATTGCTCACTAAAAAGAAAATTTCATGACACATTCATGAAATGTTTCTTTTTGTAAAAAACAAATTGTAAAACTGTACATTTTGCAACCTGGGTATTTTGTTAACATCAAGCTATTGGTATTGGCAAGCTGTTGGTTATCAAAAGACTAATAACTGTCCAAAAAAAGACATTAAAGCTGTACAGTACAAACTGATGCACTCCTACTTCTGCTTTATGACTTCACACGCCTCCTTTGTGTTGGTCCTTGGTTTTCCCCATGAAGAGATGCCTTGATAACACCTTACATCCAGCGTGCCCCATAAAGATCACAGTAATGAGTTTAATAATGAGTGCTATAATGAAGAAAGGTCAGTGAGTGTAACAGCAGCTAAAGGTGCAGCGAGTTCCACAGCCTCAGCAGAATGTATGCAGGCTTGGATGCACTACACTGTCTGGTCGCATCATATCCAGACATCACTCACCCCAAAACTATCCTCCTGCTCCGGAACACTGAGATACATATGACAGCTAATGCAATCAGTACTGAACTTCCATCTGTTTCAGATCAAATAAATAATTCTCTCTGTAAACATGTCAAGCCTCATATTGGATTATGCTCAGGAAGTTCCAGAGCGGAGGAGACTCTTCGGTTGTTTTAGAGTCTTGTATGCTGCAAGCAAAGAGAAAGATGCAAACAACAATCTCTGTGTAATCATACCCATTATTTTTGCTCAGATCACCTGACACTGTGCAATACAGTCATGGCACTGGTAATTACTTTGTCTTTGAGTGTTTGTCTCTGGCCAGTGAGAACTCACTCAGCACAAACAGGGCTAATTGTTTAAGCGGAATAGCTGTAATTAGGTGGGTAATGGAGAGGGGGAAAAGATAACAGGGCATTGGTAATTTACAGAGGGTCTTTATGTGGGCATTTTGAATTGGGGTCCTTTTTTCTGGTGGGCTAATTGCTGTTCTGTAATTATCAAGCATAATAGGCCAGCACTGCAACAACCCTTGCCAGAGAGACTGAGGAAAAAACAAAAGAGAAGGAGGGAGAGAGGCAATTTCTTGCTTACTAGCCATACCTTTGGCAAACGGAGATGTGTAATCACAGATAAATGAGCACCAGGCCTTCAAAAACATTTGTACAGTTAAAGACCCAGCATGCATCACTAATCTCTGCCCTCACTGAATAGTGAATGTAGGTGGTAAAAATCATCCATGTAACTATTTCAATTGCAGGTTTAACATGAATTTGTCTTCCACATCAGAAAGTACAATATGATCCCATCTGCGTATATTGTGTACTTTAAGCCCCCTCACACCCCCTTTAAGCACTTCTGTGCAGTTTATCTGCCCACTACTGTTCTGCATGCTTGCCAGCTGCGTCCATAGTGGAATTTTAGTTAGGGGCCACATAATATGTTTGCTTTATACTTGAGGACTTAACGGCTGAAGGACAAGCTCTGCTCGCTAGTGGTTGTGGTAGTGGTAATGACTACTGATTTTTACTCAACGACTACTCATTCAAAGAAGTAGCAGGCTAGTCATCATTACCAAAAATGTGAACTGCACATTAAAATCTCCACACATTTCAGAATCTTCCCTTTACTGCTATTCGTGCAGCACTTTTATGAGTATGTTGATTGTGTATAAACCTAATTGCTAGCACTAAGCATGGATAGCAAGCATAAACATGGGACATCCTCACGTGTGTTTTTATTATGCTAAATGCTCTGTGAATGGTTGGTTTGTAGTTAGTTAAACAGCACTTTTTAAGACTTTCTATAAACCTACAATGGATTAGAAGTCTTTCAGATTAAAGCTTGCAATGACACTGGTTTCATATTTTGCAGTACTGTCACACTGATAAAGCTCTCTGGATTTTGTTATTAGCAGAAAAACTTTACTCTGGGTATTCCCTACTATATAATACAATTCTGCCTCAGGGAACCAGGGCAAATATGTGATGTTTCCATTCATTATTAACACAACACTGATCACAACAGTTACAGTATTTTCTTTACCCTGGATCTAGTGAATTACCCACAATATTTTCAGTGTCCAATGTTTCCTTCTTTAGTTTTGCAGCTACTAGGTTAACATGGCTTAAGAATAATTACAGAGTATTCCCTGCTGATAAACTAATTTGTACACACTTGGCTCAGACTGAGTTAATAACTATTGTCAAATAAGTTTTTTTATGTGGTAGCTGACATTACCGACAAAAATATCTTTCAAAGAACAGTAGCAGCCATAAAGAAGCCTGCATATTGTAATGGTACAAGCTGAAACATTGCTATAACTTTAAGGCAAAACATGTTCAGGTTCTACCAAAGCCTATCCAAAGAGGATGCATGAAGCTAAGTGCATGCTTTGATTTCCAATTTGCACTGGCTTCTAAACCTTAGCACATTAGTGCGGGATCACTGGGTGTGGCAGGAGGTCTCTGGTGTGCAGATGTGTCTTCCTGGCTCAGCTAGTTCAGGCTGATGCAACAGCACTGCAAATGTGGCTCCACAGGGCCACTGTCGCTTTAGACAGGGTGTGGTTTCCCTCAGGTCCAACTCAAGCAAACTTGTGGACTTCTGGCCTGCATGATTTAAATGCATGGGTGTTTCATGTCTGGCTCTTTGGTTGTCTCTGGTAATCAGCACAGGACAAATGTTTCTTCAGAGAGCTTCCATTAGCTTCACTAAAAACAATGCTAAACTCCAAGCATCCCAACAAGTACCACACAATCTCTAAATCTCATTTTAACAGTTGTTACATTTTTGGGGATTACTATAGTACATTTATTTTAAAGTGTATAGCAGGAATGAGGATTGAACAGGGTCTGCTTACTTTAGCATTCTCAAGTAAATCAATTCATTTTTTAAATGTGCATAGTGCAACACACTTTATTTTATACTTTTGTATATCAAGTCGCAATAACATGCCTAAAGCAGCTTAGTCTTTCCTCTCTGCTTTTTTTTCACAGTGCATATTTGCCATGCCCTGGAATTTTACATGCAGCTAATTTAACTAGTTTAACAAAGAACAAGTTGTGGGGAATTCATTTAGGTCACCTTAATAACAGGCATAAACACAATGCAGAGGTATAATAGCCTCAACAATGGACTGGAACTAGACAGCTGACACTAATCAGGACTTGTCATCAGAAGTGCTTCTGAGGCTCTGAGCCCAAACTGCACAAAATCCTCTCCGTTTCTGCAAGAAATGAGACTCAAAAAACCAAGATCCTTTAAATGCAGGAAATTTACAAAAATGCTCCACAGTTGGATCTTCAAGAGGATGAATTATGCATTTTGATGCCCAAGGGAAGCTTTATTTAGGACCACCTACCAGACTGGGTCCCAAATACACATCAGCCATTACATAATGGCATGGGCCTTTACCCTTGCTGCAAGGGTTGAAAAGAAGCCTTAATGCTATGGTGCGGGTCCATGCCTGCCAGGAGAAGGTTCCAGAGCAGATAGAGAAGCCCCCGAGTGACAAGCGGGCATCCAGGTTACGTAATGCCACAGAACAGGAGGTGCAAGCTCAAGAAATGAGCTTATATAACAGATACAGCATATTCACACAGCTTGTGGGGTAGCCAGGCAGAAAAAACAGGGCACTCTACCATGCGAGAAAGAAAAGTGTGTGTGTGTGTTTGTGTGCGCGAGTGTGAGTGTGAGAGAGTGAGAAAGAAAGATGACTGCACAAAAAGGACAAAATATCGCTCTTACCCATACATTGCCACATATTTATGATATAGTTTCCAGTTTTAAGACTGGCCTACATTATTTTGACAAAGATATTTTTTGTTGGATTACACTGTTTGATTCTTTAAACACTTGTGAATGGTTTAAGCAGATCATTTGAACATATTACAGTATGGCCAGTAAAAGCCAGTGTCATTATAATGATCAACAAATGAAATATTGCAGTATCACAATTTTCATACTTTTTGCAAACTGCAGTAAATAAGAGTAAATAAGAGATTAATGTTTATTAATAAGGGTGTCAATCACACGTTTCATCCTACATCAATTATTTTAGCCAAGAATCTGATCATTTTCAATACCTTAAAATCTAGAGTTACGTGATTCAGTTTGATACTGGGGTTTGCAGACAGTATGAAATATGATGAAATTTCACAAAATCTGCTACATTTGCTTAACTTACAAATGCAAACAAACTAGAATTTGAACATTTTATTATTAAAGGTCAAATACAGAAGTCTATTTATAAACAAAAGGAACTTACTAAACACTACACACAATCAAATGAAGTTAAATTAACTGTGGAGTGAACAAACATCCATTTTTTGGGGCACATTGATACATTGGATCATGCGCTGTTTTGGTTGATGTGTCTATCGGTTCATTGTTATACCCTTATTAATGAGGCAGTGAAATTTAGATTTTTCCTGTGTTCAATTCATTAAACACTAAGTGTTGAGTGATGAGTATGAACCTTATTCCATAGTCTGGTGTTTCGCATCATGATATTATCTTTGGTATTGTTATAAAAACCCTGGCATTGTGACAAGCCTAAAATACTGTGCAGACATAGAAAGAGAGAAAAAAGGCCACAGAAAGAAAAGCCATGTGAAAGTCTGGACAATGAGATCAAAAGACAGAAGTGCAATGAAAGTGAGTGAAAGTGAAACAGGTGTGAGAGGGAAGTAAATGCTCCTTCTCTGCTTTGCTGAACTAGTTTCATGTGTGAATGGGATTAAAAAGCAGGAGTGATGTGAGTATGGACGTCTTTTCTCATTACCATGCATGAAGTGATCTGAGAGCCTGACTCCCTCTTTGCTTACAGGCAGGGAGGAATGCATGCCCAGAGGGCAAAAAGACCGAAAAAGACAGACAGGGAAAAGACAGGGAGTGAAAGCAGCCTCATTCTTATGTCACTAAAGTCTTACGTCAGCTCCTGGATGGTTCATGGTCATGCATAGTGGTGCTGAATGCTACTAGTGGAGAAAAACATGATGGAGCACTTTGGCTCTTTCTCTCTCTCTCTTGTCCCTGTACACCTCTCTCAACCTTTCTTTCTTTGCAGTCTCCAGTCTGCCCACCTGTCTCACACAGACATTTTTCCACAATCTTCTACAAACTTAGCTCTGTCTAACTGCACATTCGCACTAATTAAATAATAATAATAGAGAGATGTCTTATTATTATAACATTAATACATATTTATTATTATGACTAAAATATTAAAATAATCTTTATTTTTATTATTATTTAAATTAAAAAAGCTTACCAAATTTAAACATTTGATGTTCAAAGTTTATGCTTTTTGTTGTTGTTGTTTTTAACAAAAAAAATTATCTATATAATATAAAATTTCTAATATAAGACCTCCACTGCTAGATTCATTGACAGCTATTAGCCAGAAAAGACCACAAAAGAGACCATTATTTATGAGCGGGTATTGATTTTTGAATCCAATAAACCATTTTATTACCACCTAGACTACTCAGGACCATGTGAATAACCAACCAGTGCTTCAGCTAAAAGAATCCAATCCCAGATACTTGGTTCAGTTCATAATGTTTTTTGTTATAAAGATCTAAAGGAAGCTCTGAGGATGGAAAATTAGAATGGAATGTTTTCCTAAGGGTCATCCATTTGAAAAGCAGCACTATTCTGCCAACCTTCACAACATCTGTCCAGCTGCAAGAATGGTTGCACATCGACTACCAATAAGGAGATAAACAGAGTAATAAAATGTTCACTTTGAGCCTCGAAAATGCTTCACTCAAGACAGTGGCTTACCACTTAGGTTTGAAACAGGATACACTCAACCAAAGAGGGAAAAAAAGACCTGGAGAAAAAAAATGCATGAAGCCTACAACCTCATTTGGAAATACCATTTGGGCCACTAGACTGTACAGACGGAAGACATATGGTTGAACCTGCCAACTCATTTACAACAACGCAGATCATTGAAATTCCAAATATGCTAAACATTAGTAAACACACAGTCAAAACATCAAATAAACTGGATGTACTTTGGCTGTGTTTCAAAACACTATAAAAAACTTTTAATAAAACTGTAGCCCTGTATTCCATTGTTTGCTTGCATTACAGAAGTTGGTCTTTGCAGAGAGTATAAAGTGATATCTAATCTGAGTATGCTTTCCTCTCCCTCAGAGTCGAGTATGTATGTGAAAGTGTGAGGCTGGGTGAGAAATGCTCAGATGTTTCACCCTCAGACGTACTGGAGCTGAAACGTCCAATTGAGACGTCATCAGAGCTCCAAGACAGGGAGGAGCGGAACACACCCATGAGTGACCACAGCTGCCGGGCGATAATATTAGAACACTTCGCTTCATTCATCCTGCCCAGCTGCCCTATGACGTTTACAAAGCCACTGGATCCAGGGCCAGAGCCCAGAGATTGTACTGTCACCGCAGCACAGCCTGACACTAGCAGAGACAAAGTGACACATGCTTTAGAGATGCAGAGATGGGAGACGAGATGAAAATGACTTGATTCATTTTTCAGTGTTTGTAAAATATTCAGAAAGTCATAATTATTTTTTCAAAAGTATTTTCTTTATAACATTAAAAACAGTTATAATATTAAAATATATGAAACTACAATATAAATAAGCATGAAACAATTACCAGCACTGCATCTACTTACTGGTAATTATAGCTATAAATCATGAACATGCAAAGATAGATTCTATATCCGAGGTTATTTTAAGCACAATTCATCATATAATTTAAATTTCATGTACATGTCTGGATCTTTGTATTGTCTCTGAAACATTCTTTATTTGCTATGTCACTGTACACCAGTGAGCAGGAAAAACTGTGGGTGGGATGGTTACATGTTGTGTGGCATGTATATTTTTTTAATTTTTGGTCCTTAAAGCATGTATTAATCATGTGTTTAGGCCCATGGGAGTAAATATTTGTGGACATCTCTTGCTAAGCCTGGGCAGGTCAGAGTGTTACAGTATTAACCCATAGTGTCATGTTTTTTTTAGATGCTCACTGACACTGGGATATGCATCACAGTATAGAAGGGAAAAGCGTTCAGTTTCACACTTGCAGAAGATAACAAATGGCTATCTAATGGTATGTTCATAATTTCATAACAATGAAACTTCCTAATTCACTCACTCTGCTATGTACTACACTGGGACTAAAACTAAAGGAATTCTTTAGAAATGGGATATTGATGTCACAAGCCAGTGTCAGAACCCCCAGCAGCCCCCATCAGCTTTCAGCAGATTCAGTGATGCAATACCAAGCATGCACTTTAAGTGTCCTTGGTGAAGTGCAGTCTGGTCAGTCTAAATGTTCCCTCCTCTACTGTTTTCCCTATTAAGTGATGTGAGGGAAACTCTCAGTGTCAGCCCATAGGATGAACTCCTGTGAGAGCTGTACTTGGCATTATATAATGCTGCTCCCATTCACCCCATTGATTTTAATGTCCTGACAGCATTACAGCTGGCATGAGTTACTATTCAGCTCCACACTGTATGAAGAAGAATAGGATATTCTCATCAGTCTCTGTTCAGCACCCAGACACTATGCCACCTTATAAATAAAAGAGGGGAGATAATAAGGTCAAATAGCAGGGGGATAATAAATGTTCTTGGGCTGGTGCAGCCAGTAATTGAGACATATCAAAGAATCATAATTCAATAGAGCACAATGTCAGTGAAGCTTTCATTCTGGGGACAAAAGAACAGAAATGAGCAGGACCAGAATAGCCATGCTACTGTTTCCATTAAAGTACAAAATCCCTGAAGCAAACCCTGACCAAACTAAGAGCCCAGCGAGAGCTGTGAAAAAAGATGCATGAAAAATGAAAGCAACGGATTAACAATCATGTGATAGTTGTCACATAGAAAGTAATTATTGAATAGTTCCTCATCTGAATAAGAGTGTTTATGAGCAGTTATGAGGGAACCACAAAGAGGATCAGAGCACAGCTGCTGTCTGTGTCAGCACTGGGCTGCAACATTTACACTCTGGCCATGAGAAAGCTGCACTCACGTACAGTTGGCGTGTGACAATACATCAGTAACTATGTGAATATATCAGTTCAGTGTATTTCAATTTACTTTATATAGCCATTTACAACACATTGCAAAGAAAATGACACCACATCCATTGTTTTGGTCAATGTCCAATGGTGATCCTGTTTTTAGATTGTTTTATTCTTTTTTTATTAAAAAAAAAAAAGTACTTTAACTGAGTTAGGTAAAAAAAGATAAAGGTAAACCTGTCTTGGTGGAGTTGACTATAATTTGAAAAAGGACAATCCAACAAATCGTTAGAAATATTTCAAATATCGTTAAAAATTACATTGTTTGTAAATCGAAATCATAAAGAACTGTGGTGGTACACACCTCTACTACACATTTCTACTTGCGAAAGAAAAGAGTTTTAAAGCGACTGTAGACTTGGTGCTAACGGTTCTGCTGTAATCTGAAGTGCTTTTATTTTGGAAGGGTGGGCTGATCAAGCGTCCACATGCTACCGCGATGCTGCTGCGCGCTCCTGAGTTTTGAGATAAACACTTTCATCGCTGCACCGCATCTGTTGCGCAGAAAGAAAAAAAAACTTTACTTCACTCCTCTTATAATTACAGCCCAACACAACAGGAGGCGATGAGTAATTGGGCTACTTATTCAGAGAACAAATCTGAATGAGCGAACTTACCGAAATACACGGTCTTCTCGCATTTGGGACACTTTGACGCCATTCTCGAGCGGTCTGTTTTGTACGTAATTTAAGTAAGGCAGATGTAACGCCGCTTCAGCTTCTGCTTCTCAGGTCTCTCACTCCCGCGCTTGCATTTCACTGAGCCCGGGAGCATCCCAAGTCTGAATACGCTTCTATATTTGCATAGCCCCGCCTCTTCAACCACCCCTGGTTGGTCCGTTTTCCCGTCGTTCGTGTGTGGGCGGGGACACACAGGACATCCTTTCCCTGCCACTTGGAGTCTCTCTCTTTTTTTTTACAGGCTTGAGCGCATCCAACAAAAGCCCCTTTCACAGTTGCTGAATAGGGATTCTTCAGCATATGCCAAACCGTTACTACTCGAAATGTCTGCAAATCATATTGGCAGGTCTTAATCAGGGCTAGCACACTTCCTTTCCGGTTTGCCTTATGTCACACTGTAAATGTGACGTTTTTATGAACAGTTTAGCCACTTACAACATTTTTCCAAGGTCAAAAATGACCATTTCCCCCCTCTGCTTTATTTAGACTTTAGCTCTCACACTTAATTCTCACCACTCCCAACTCCTCCCCCTCCTCCTCCCGTCTCTATCATTCACCAAAGGAAACAGTGTGTGTGTGTTTCCAGAGTGTGAGAGTGTTAGCTCACACGTCTTAGGTCACAAACAAACACGCTTACACATACACCCCTGTTTTGTGACACTGAGCAGGTCTCAGCATCTGTAGCTCACCCTCACAGCAGTTTCTCACCCTACAGCAGCCACGATGCGTGAGACCACTTTATCTGATCTGTTAAATGTCCAGTTACCCAGAGTTTTCACAAGCTCCCCTCAGTTCTCTAACGCCTCTAAGTGATGGTCACAGCTTGCAAGCAGTCCGTTTGCCGTGATTGTCGCTTTATGTGGCTTTGCAAAACAGAGATTTACGGCAAACAAACTGAAGGGCACAAACATGACCCAGGCTGACTCATGCCCATGAGTTTTATTCATAGGGTTCAATGTCTATAATTGTGTCATTTGTTTTTATTTGACACATTTTACAACCTTCTTTCATCCAAATTAAACGGGTGTTTTTATTTGTTACTGTAATGTTAATGCTGATATATGTAAATGAGCAGCTGCTTTGCATGTATGCAGCTAGATTTAGTACCGATAGCTATGCTAATAGATGAATGACACCTGTTAGACCCACGTTAACATGTCTTTTACTGGCATTTAACCCAACAGAAAATTCATTTTTGGGGGGTTGATCTTATGTACACTGAGAGAGAGAGAGAGAGAGAGAGAGAGAGAGACAGAGAGAGAGACAGAGAGAGAGAGAGGCTGTAAATCCCACCCGCAGCGAAAAACCGATCGATTCAAGATTCAGTATCTTTATTTTTAAATATTTACATATTTAATAAATGAATATAAATATAAATATAAAAACAAGCAAGTAAAGGTCAAATGTGCAAATAGCATACTTGTGTAAAACATATGTAATGAGTAAATGAAAGTGACACACCTCATCACACAAAGTTACCTCTGCATTTAACCTATCTACACGTGGGGCAGCGGGCAGCTATTAACAGCACCCAGGGACCAATGTAGTGGGACGGTACCTTGCTCAAGGGTAAGTCACACCCTCTAATCACATGTCCCTAACCACTAATGTGCCACTAAGGAATAATGACAATGTGTTATGAACACATATGTAAATCTTCATAAATGAATGAAATTGCAATTAAATTGAAAAGTGAAGAGTTGCACCTTATAGTGCTCCAGTGTAGTGATCTATAGTCCAGGAAGTAGTGCTACTAAATGTGAGGCATGTCCTGCTTTTGGAGCATCATATCCTGAGGGTAAAAGCTCCTCTAGAGTCTCTCTTCTGGTCATGACTGCAGAACCATTTGCCTGAAATAGGCAAGCTCCTGGAGCACCTGGCATAAATGTCCTTCAGGAAGACAGACCAGGTCTGGTACAGCACTCTGCTGCTTTGATCACTCTCTGCAGGGCTTTGCAGTCTTGTACAAAGCAGTTCCCAAACCAAGATGTGATGTTCATGGGTAGGATGCTCTCAACATCAGCTGTGTAGAAAGTTTTTAGGATCATAGGAGAGGCCCTAAATCTCCTCAGCTGTCTCAGAGAATAAGGCCTCACTGCTTTTGTGGCATGTTCATTACATGCATTGCTGATGCTGCTATTCCTCAGAGTTCTTATCCCTAGGGTTTAGAGCTAAACAGGTGCTGAAGTCTCTCTTTCATAAATGACTGCACGCTCCCTTCATTTACACCCTCTTCTACAGGGATTAAGGCCCGGAAGAAGTCAGGACTTATGCCAGTTAGGGATCTGTAATACTGTTCTTTGTGCATGCCTCAACTAAGCCCACACTTCACTGCCCCACACATCAACAGCAGAGTCACATTATGTTTCATACAGCATGTGAAACATCTGCATCCTTAATGCATACATGCATGTTTTCACAAGGATACTACAAATAGCAGCGGAATTCCAAGGGTGTGGTGGTTTGCATTCGTCCATATGCCTAAATGAGAGCATGAGACGTCTGCTATTCTTGAGCAATAAAAACATTCAGAATATTTTCCGTCCCAAGTCTCAGCAGGGTTACCATGGCTCACTGTGGCAGTCACTAAATAAGACCAAAAGCAGAAGGTCTTATCTGGTATGGGGGAGTGTTACTGACTAACAGTCTTGGAGAAGAACAGGTGTCTGGGCAGGCTGATAAAACCGACAAAGAGCAGAATCACTCTGCCTTATTTTAGTTCCCAAGTTAAGAGCAACTTTTGCAGACTCTGTCATCTGAGTCCATGAGTGGTGTTGCAATAAGCTTCAAAAACAGACTTTCTTTTATAATAAGGACTCTAGCTATATGTTTAAGTAATAAATAAATTATACTATTTTATTACTGTTAACTGTGTTTACCTATTTAATGAGGCTTTGTTCATTTTACAGTAGCTATATTTACATGCATGCAGTCTTTCAACTAAATAATTTTAAGAAACTGGGCCAACCCAAGATGAATACACGCAGGTTAGTTCGTTTATATTATTTATATATATATATATATATTCTTCTCCTTTTTCTTCTTCTTCTTTTGTATGTAATTATCTGTCTGGCAATTTTTCACATTCCTGAATTTTTGACATCCGCTTCACAGCAGAAACCATTCCTGAAGAAATAAATGGCTTATAACATTCATTAGGGGCTACTGGCTTTGGTGAAGACTGAACACAACCAATCCCCTTTGAGGGATTTTTCCCCTGACGGTCAGACCTTTTCTTAAGTGCAAAACTGTTAGCTGCCAACTGTCTACGTTTATGGCAATACACTCATCTCTGGATAACAGCTTGCTTTTGATTCTTGTTTGCACCATTTTGGACTGAAGCCTCATTTCTATCACCTGTTTCTACATTTTGCTTATCAAGAAAACTATTCTTGTAAGTTAGAACAAACTCATCATCTGCAAAAGACTTTCATCCCTTTTTTTGCCAATCTAAATCTCTAGTCCTCTCTGGACTTGCAGACTGGGAAAGCGTACAGGACTATTGTGCCATTTTGCCATTTATCTAGAACTTTAGTGATGTTGCTTTAGATGCAGCTTCAGCAGACTTTGCTAGTGGAGTTACTCAAAAGCAAAATGGTTTTTTGAGTTAAAAAAAAGAAATTAATATTAAGTATTTAGAAACAGAAAAGAATGTCTTCCAAATTCCTGTAAAAAGTATCAGGGTCAATATCAAGTAATTTGAGCTGAAGAGATTTAGATTTGAAAGGAGTCATAAAGCTGTCATCACATTTGGGATTCTTGGAAGTGCTGCAAAGTTCAGCAAAATGTCTAATCATGCTGTTAACTTGATCACAGTGAGAAGTGTAAGTGAAGTGAGTGCTGTTCAGTGTCAGAACTACATAAGCAAGTGGCCTAACAACCTAATGCAGTTTGAGGCAAGTGTGTGATGATTTAGGCAAGGAGGTTGCATGATGTTTATTGATGGGGAATGATCTACCATTGCTTGTACATCAAATTAGCCTTGTAACTCCAGTGCAAAGCTAAAGATGGAAGCTCTAGACACCAATATATCTGGATTGATTGATCGCATTGGGGCAGGGGAAAACTGTGGAAATTGTTCACATGTCCTTTTTTAGTTGTTGAAATCTATAGTTGAGATAGCACTGCACTCCTAGACTGAATCTCCCTCTCCTCCCCCACCCTAACCTCATCGATGTCTCAGCTTCCATCCATGACTCTCTCAGCAGATCTGGAGACATAGCTGCTCTCTCAGGATACATGCTTTACCCTCCTATGGGAGCTGCCCTCCTCCATAAATGTGCTCACTAAGCTAATCAGAGTCTCTATATTTAGACAGGATATTTACAAATCTGTCATGTTGTTGTCAGCCGTGTGTTTGTCTACGTACGAGTGGACAAGTTAATGCTTTTCCAATGGGTGCTCAAGAGGGTGGAGTAACCATGACATGGGGAGAGAAAGCCATGAGAGGCCTATAGGTCACATTTTGAAACCAAGCTCAAACAGGACTCACAGTGCTGAAGGAAATACTGCAAAGTAGATGTAGGGGAAATGTTAATTCATCAAACAGGAGTTAATACATGTGGGTGTTCATACAGCTAAGTTACAGCTATTTGGAGTTGGAACTGTTAGATTTATTTGTGTGACTGAGCGCAATGTAGGAGTTATGTGTAATCAGAAGAGATTCACTCCATCATGTGATGCCTAAAGTCCATCTTATCCATCATGTGACACTATTATTGGTCAGTAAGTATTTCAACATCTTCATATATTTAAATATGCACATAACACTGTAGATTTTAAGAAATCTACCACAATCGAATGATTTTAAACAGCAAATAAGTTGACTGTGAAGAGTGAGTCAGTAAATCAATATTACAAAGTGCTCATGTCACCTGTCTGTGCTGTGTGATAAATGAAAGTGCTGTTTTGTTCCTGACAGGAAAGCACATGCTACATTTAATTATGTAAGAAACAAACTTCATAATGTGTGCTCCTTTACAAAGCAATACAAGTACATATTTTGTAAACTTGTGATTTTTTTCATTTGAGTAAATGGCTCCTGGATTTATATATAGATATATACTTATTTCCCTCAATGAAATGCAAATCAGTTTCTATCTTTTATTTAAAGTTATTTTTTCAACTTTCCCTTTGACGGGCAGTGGTGGCCTAGTGGTTAGGACACTGCCTTTGAGACCTGAAGGTCTCCGGTTCGAGTCCCGGCCCGGGCACTACT